>JAVIAB010000101.1:67292639-67705139 GCA_032433765.1 Megaustenia siamemsis | reverse complement strand
ATGTCAGCCAAACAAAGCTGAATATATAAAACGTGTAGCTCACAAGGTTGATACAACTGTAAAGTAGATGTATCTTGATAAGACAGAAACGTGTGAGAGAATGAATCTGGTTATGACGCAAGACTAATGACTGACCTCTAAAGTATAATGATATGTTATTTTATTAAAATCAATTTCCTCTCTCTTATGTAACCAACAAAACAGAGTGCCAATGAGTGTTTTCTATCTTGACGTGAGTACATTTTCCGAGATCTTGATACCAATTCCTACCACTATAACTTCTCTATGTCAGAGCCTTGTCTGTTTCAAAATCCGGCCTCAATGGTTCATTTGCTTTACAATTTGTCTTTAAAAGAAAACTATTGTGCGAAATTATAAATACAACACAAGATTGTTGTATCCCCCGTAAATGACATAATCATATACAAATTAAAGCAACATATGTTATATGTAATAGGTAGGTACGTGGTGGGGGTAGGAAATAGTTATGAGGTCCAGACATCTTTTTATTGGTGCTCGGAATGTCTTTTTGGACCAACACAAATGGTAAAAATGTGTATAGTGAAACTACCAATATATTGTTTCTTCCACACGACGTGGCAGTTTTAAGAAATAAAGAGAACAGATTACCTCAAAATACGACTGTGAACAATATCATCTCATGAAGAAACATCTACAGGTAACAATGAACCTTCGATGTACAATCATGTTATTAAACACCGATGAACACTTGATCAAGAGACTAATTAAGCCTGTACTGACATACTATTCTAAACTACATCATTACTTGACAAACACGGGCATCCTGAAATGTTTTCCAGCTACCAACAAGGATATATATATTACATGAAGGCAGTGCATCTACTAATGCCCTATATAGGAAAGAAAATGGCAGAAGCTGAACTTATACATGAATGTGTACACAAATTACCAAAAGGAGTAGGAACAGGCAATTGCCTGAATCCACCCGTGCCTAAAACTGGCAATCTACAATTATGTGAGAATTATATTTTATACATTTATTGATCCACATACATTTCATTTCTCTACCATTAATATGTAAACGACATACGCTTCTACATTTACTTTAAATATCGGTAAAGACGGTCTTGGTAAACTACAGGTGTGAGGAAAAGAGACCGACCCAGAGAGACACTGAGAAGAACATTGATGATGGAGGCAAAGGCAGCGGGAATCGACTCTCTCAATGAGATTAACATATTGTAGAGAAAAGAGACAAATGGCCAGCTTTGGTAAACGATCTTTGCAAAGACTGAAACTGCTAGAAAGAACATTTAGAAAAGGAAAAAAAATGTACAAGAGCCTATGCCGTATGGGTCGGACACGGCACGAAAGGTGAAAAGACAGACAGACAGACAGACAGCAGACAGACAGACAACAGACAGACAGACAGACAGACAGACAGACAGACAGACAGACAGACAGATAGATAGATAGATAGACGATAGATAGATAGATAGATAGATAGATAGATAGATAGATAGATAGATAGATAGATAGAGATAGATAGATAGATAGATAGATAGATAGATAGATAGATAGATAGATAGATAGATAGATAGAAGATAGATAGATAGATAGATAGATAGATAGTAGGTAGTATAGATATAGTATAGTAGGTAGATAGTAGGTAGGTAGGTAGGTAGATAGTAGGTAGTAGTAGGTATAGGTAGGTAGGTATAGGTAGTATAGATAGATAGATAGATAGATAGATAGATAGATAGATAGATAGATAGATAGATAGATAGATAGATAGATAGATAGATAGATAGATAGATAGATAGATAGATAGATAGATAGATAGATAGATAGATAGATAGATAGATAGATAGATAGATAGATAGATAGATAGATGATAGATAGATAGATAGATAGATAGATAGATAGATAGATAGATAGATAGATAGATAGATAGATAGATAGATAGATAGATAGATAGATAGATAGATAGATAGATAGATAGATAGATAGATAGATAGATAGAAGATAGATAGATAGATAGATAGATAGATAGATAGATAGATAGATAGCTAGATATAGATAGATAATAGATATATATATAGATAGATAGATAGATATATACAGTATGCTACATTTTACAGCTATAATTTATTCTTCACAATGTAAAGTATCATGTGATTTACCCGAATGTTCAGTATTCATTTCAATGTTGTTATTTTTAAATCTACTATTTTACTCTCAATAATATAAAGGAGGTGGACGAAGAGAGTCGTTGGTAGACCCGGAGTAAGATTAGCAGACACCATCCGGGAATCATTAGAACATCATTTGGAAATAGTTGAGGCTGCCAGGAGGGCAAGACTAGAATCGTGTATTTCTATCACATTCAAATGTACATGTAAACAACTGAATAGGGCAATACAGAAAGAGAGAGAGAGAGAGAGAGTGAGAGAGAGAGAGAGAGAGAGAGGAGATGAGAGGGAGATAGAGATATCCCCGAACTCAGCTACGAAATCTGCGCATATTAAATGCATATGAACGAAGTTAAATTATTGCTTGATGTACTGAGAAAATATAAATGTATCACAGCTACCTCAGGTCAAGAAACACTGTAATTATTAACAATGAAGTGAATGTCGAATGTATGAATCTGTGATTAATAAAACGACAACAAATGTAGCAACTATAACGTGTATGTTTAGTGTTTGTTTACTGATCTACTTCGAGATGAAGCATGTGAGATGAGAATCCAACGAAATTAACGACTTTCAGAACGTCTACAACGCAGAACGCAGCGTCACCCATGTTACTATTTTGTCAACAAACCCGGACGAAAAGGAGTTGATTTTGATTGTGCATAAACATAGTTTGTTTAAAAGAAAAACTGAAGGAACATGTTGCAATCCTTGACTATCTACGTAAATGTCATGACAACATTAGTTAGAGTGATGTTTATCTTTCAGACCATCATTATATGTACGATCTGCGTGAAGCGACAGTAATGAGTTCAAACTTGGAAGCACTTTTTTGTTGATACATGTACCTATCGCTGTTGTGTCTTTTAACATGGCCCAAAAAGATCACTGCCTACTAAAAGTAATATTGGAGGGGAAAATAACAGGGTGAAAGAGGCAGAGGCAGGCCAATACTAACATGGACAAGTAACATCAAAATATGGACAAGTCAGCCTATGACATCTTGCATCATCACAGCAAGAAACAGAACAGAATGGTGCTCCATGGAAGCCAACCTTCGTTGCGGAGATGACACCTGATGATGATATTTACCTATCACTGGGACACTATCTGAATCATCAGATCACGATCAATTAGTATTTAAAAAGGCCTGATATCATCATCATCATCATCACCATTATTGAGTGTCGTTTCCCCATCTTAGGTTGGCCACCATGGAGCTTCATTACGCTCTGTCTCTTGCTGTCACTTGTCCATCTCTTGATGTTATTTGTCCATGTTAGTCTTGGTTTGCCCTAGCCTTTTTTGCCTTGTATTTTTCTATTTCAAGATTACATTTAGTAGGCTGTTGTTTCTTTTAACTTGCCCCAAAAAATCGCATTTGTCTTGTTTGAATTGAGCTTGGTAGTTTCTCCTTTCATTTTTAGTTCTTTTAAGACTTCATCGTTTGTTTTATTTTCCTTCCATCCAGTTCTTCCTATTCTTCTATAAATCCACATTTAAAATCTTCAATTTTCTCTTTCTTTAGTTGTCTGTTATGTTGTCATGTTGTCCATAATTAGTGTCTCTACATTGAGACTGGCACAAATAACAATGAAGGACTTGCTTTTTTTTTTGTCACTGACGAACATTTTCTAGAATAACCAAAATTAGGTTATCAAGGAGAGATAATAAATTATAATCGTATAGTACTTGTTTCAATACAATGAAATGTTCAGGTAATAATATTATGTTAATGGGGAAGATAAAGATAATCGAGCTACCCGATAATAAATCATAAACGGGCTAATCATTTTCGGATCTCAGTTCCTGATCAGATAATCAAGACCTTTCCCTTTCCTGTGCGTTGTGTCCAGCGAGTGCAACAATCAATTCCAGCTGGTCTGAGATATCAAGCAAAACCCCTCTTTTAGGTTTTAATGTCACTCACGTACACTGAACTATGTCTCCGATATAATTTTGCTTTAGTCATTGCAGCATTTTATATGGTCACAGTATTTTATTTTCTTTATTTTAGTTTCAATTACTGCAGAATAGAAAGATGTGTATATCATATGAAGATCACACCACGAATAAGGAAGTGTATAAGAAAATACAACAATCAACAGGGCTGATTAAAGACTTGCTGTCAACAATTACTGTACGAACATAAGTACGACACAGACATGTTACAAGATCTATAGGTGTAGCTAAGAAAAGTTTGAAAATAGCATTGCATGGAAATGGAAAACAATGCAGAAAGAGAGAGGCAGAGAGAAGTGAAAAGATTATAAAAGATACAAATATGAATAGCCTTCTTCACAGCTCAGAGAGCAGGTCTTAATTATGGAGGGTGAGGTAACATTGAGAAGAATGCCACAAATCAATGTCGACTATGAATGTCGTCATGAATGTCGTCACGAATGTTGTCATGAATGTGTCATGAATGTTGTCATGAATGTTGTCATGAATGTTGTCATGAATGTTGTCATGAATGTTGTCATGATTGTCGACAATGAATATCAACAGTGAATGTCGTCATGTCTATCGACAATGACCGTCGTCATGAATGTCGACAATGAATATCGTCAATGAATGTCGTCATGAATGTCGACATGAATGCGGCGGAGAAAAGCACATATATGAAACTGGTGAAAATTAAATGAAATTTAGCAATTGTTGTTGCAGTAATCTATTTACACAATTCTCCATTATCTACTTGACAACATTGTCAATCCATAAATAATACCGTTTTTTCTTCTTTTAAAACAGGATCTCGTAGAAGAATATTTAGTAAGTCAACATATCCTGACTTCTAAATTCGTTTTCTTCTAGTACAATGATTTACATTAATTTAAATATCGATTTCATATTTTCTTTTTTTTTTGTCTTGCTCTAATAGAAAATCGTGACATATTATTAAAACGTTTGTTGAAATTAAAATCATACATTTTCTTATATGTCTTTCTTTAGTTTGGGAAGTGTGCCAAACCCCAGTCTGGGCATTCCCATAATGTGTATTTCGCACGTTCGTTCCCACAGCAATCGACGTTTTCATCTACTTATTGTTTATATCCTGCTTTGACTAAACGTTCCGTTTTTCTTTATCGATGAAGATAATTTGCTTGTTTGTGTCCATCTATCTAAAGTTAAAATTTTTCGATAAAGATAATTTGCTTCTTTGTGCCTTTTTTTGATGAAGACAATTTGCTTGCGTGTGTCCTTCGTGTTGTCACGTTGTACCATTTCTCAAACATATGGATTATTCTCCGCCCCGTTTAGTCCTTCTATCTAAAGTGCAAACATCACTGAGGTAACGGTATAGGTAAAGTACGAGACTTGAACCCGCGTCTTAGCACGCGAGATTCCACCCATATGTACTCGGCCGCCTATCCAGAAATGTTCGAAGATTTATGGATAGTGTCGCCTCAAGCATCGAAACTCACGATGCGATGCGACATTCCTCACCTTCCCAGGGTAACACCTGGTACCCATTTCTGCCAACGGCTGGGTCAACCGTTGGAGTATTATTTTTTTTTGGTTCCGACCACAAGTACAATTTACACTGCTCGCAGCGGGAATCGAACACGGGTTGTCCGAACGTTGGTAGTCCAGTCGGGTGGTTTTCCCAACTAGGCTACCGTGTGTCCTTCGTGTTGTCACGTTCTACCATTTCTCAAATGCATGATTTATTCTACGCCCTGTTTAGTACTTCTATATAATGTGCAAACATCACTGAGTTAAATTTTAGGAAATTGCCTCGTGTTATTTTTTAATTGTATAGTTTTTTCTGTAAAATATAGATGTTACTTATTTGTTTTAGTCGACCTTCTTATTATCATTCTTCTGTCTTGCCCGATAAGCTCTTCAGCATTGATAAATATGTTCTTGTTTCTAGCTCATTTGTTGGGCTCTCATGTTGTTATGAAAAAAGAAAAGTAAAGAACCCCGTCGCGCCAATGGCGTATAGGGAATATGGTGTTAGCGGCCATACATGTTACAGACCTTCAGCACATGTTTGTGGGGGTAATGTGGTGGTAAAAACGCCCGTGACGTTGTAATTTCCTAGAAACAAATCTGGTGCTCAATTAAGGCTGGGTGAACCCGGAAGTCGTCGGTTGGGATCGAACCCTACCTCTTGCCTTTATAGTCCAGTTCAAAAACCACTGTGCTATCGCGGCTCCCTATATTGATATGTACCAGAGATTTTAATATTCCACCTATCTATCTCTTTCCTGGTCGGCTCTTTAATATGGTGTTCTCGCAGTGTATACTGAAGGCTTGTTGTGCCTCTGTTTTGATCTTTCTCTCTTCACACGTGTCCACACAATTTGATCTGTTGTTGCCTTTTTGTATTCGATGTCGGTGGTTATTCTTAACATTTTTCTCATTTGCTCATTTCTGATTGTATTTTGTTCCAGCAGATTCCTGTTGTTTCTCTAACACATTTCATTTCAGTTGTGTTTATATTTCTCATTTTTCTTGAGTTTAACATCCAAGAATGGAATTAGTATCACAGCAGTGAAATGAAGCTTGTGATACAAAATGTATATCTTCCCTCTAGTGTTATTTCCTGTTTGACTGTAAATGTTACATCTCTCCGATATTTGACAAGCTTTCTTGCATCGTGAGACTTTTCTGTTGCTAGTGGCTTATCTTTGGTTACTAGACTATCTAGGTAATTATACTCCCCCATGTGCTTGTATACATACTACCTTTATGTTATTTCGTGTTCTGACTGATAACTTGTGTATTATCACAGATGACAATTCTAACATTAGACAATGTTTCCTTCGTGAGATTGTAATAGATAAGGAGTGCTAAACATAGACTTTCCTTCGTTGAACTGCCAGATAACAGTTTGCATTGATCGTAGCACATAGATATACATGTTCCTATTACAAAATACTTATTATCTCAGCGTGTTTCCTTGTGAAAAGAGAGAATACAATTGTAAAAAGAGCATAAAATATAATCGAGAATCGTCTTTCACGTCGATTAACATCATTTAGCACACAGGCCCTGTGTTTTCGTTCAAACTTCAATGTTGACCATTAGCCCGATAAATTGCAGCATAAAGATTGTGGCAATTTTCATCATCATCATTGAGTGCCTTCTCCTCAACGAAGGTTGGCTGCCATGGATCGCCATTCTACTCTGTCTCTTGCATTGATGCTGCAGGCTGTCTTAAAACAATAGTTAGAATTTCTCTCCGTGGCTTTCTTTGGAGTGTTACGCGATGAGGCTCCAATCTCTTTCACGGTGGTCTGCCATATTCGTCTTTCGTGTTCTGAATATGCCTCATGTGTACCACACACTTTGTTATTTTCGTTTTCTGGGCCGTTAAAGCCCTGCAAACATCCTTATTTCTCAGATATTTCCTGTCCATTGGTCTCTTTCCGTCCCTAAATTCACCATTATACATTTTTTTGTCCCATTCTTCTTACAAGACCCAGCCACCTTAGTCTCCAACTCATAAGTGTTGCAATGATGGATCAGAGTTTGTCTCGTTGTAAGATGTTAGGGTTGGTTATTTACCCTGTCATTTTGGTGTTCATTATCTTGACACCGGAACCCACATGGGAGTTGTTTATCCTCTTCTCCAGACCGAGATCCATGTTTGCAACTATCCATATTTCCGTATATCCATATTCTTATATATCAATATTTTCATATATCCATATCCCCATACATCCATATTTATATATATCCATATTCCCATATATACATATTTTCATATATCCATATTCCCATATACGTTAAATCAAAATAAACACAACATTGTATAAATCATCTAACCCAATAGAGAGGCGAGACAAACTACAATGTTTCAGCAAAAAGCTTTCATTGAATGAAATTGTTTGATGTGTTTTGATTACAAGTTGAAGGAGTCATGACCTCCATTGCTTCCTCTGAATATCCGCCGTCGTTGAATATCTGCTTAACTATTTCCATAGGGAAACTTTTTATCGATGCAACGGAAGAGATTTCAGATAAAATATTTGTCATGGTTTTAAGAGTCAATCTGCATATTTATGTAACATACAACATATTATATGTGAATTTTTAGATAATTCAACAAGGTATTATATTTCACCGTATCCATGAGGAAACAATACATGTAAAAGTTATGGTTTTATAACGGTTCACGTTAATCAATTTGAGAGTGTAGCACTGTGCGGTGAAACTTGCAGAGAGAGTTAATGAGAAACGGAGAACGCACTTTTAGTGATCACAGTTGTCCAGTACACAATATACAAAATTGAAAAGTAAAAGAAAATCACGTTCCAAAGAAATTCATATAATTTTTGAGTTGATGGAGGTCGGGCAGTAGGTGGGTGATTGCATTAATTGCCCCTGTCGTTACTGTGAAGGTTTCGGAGTTCATATTTGATATGGACAGAGACAACAGATTATTAGACAAAATAGAGGTCAATTATTATTAGACAAAATAGAGGCCAAAGATTATTAGACAAAATAGAGGTCAAAGATTATTAGACAAAATAGAGGTCAAAAGATTATTAGACAAAATAGAGGTCAAAGATTATTAGACAAAAATAGAGTCAAAGATTATTAGACAAAAGGAGGCCAGAGCAAGAAGAGAGTTAGTGTCCAGTCCAGTGTTAGCGAATAGGCAATCATTCATTTTTGGCCATGAGGTGAGAGGGGACACGTAGAAGTGTATTGTAAAGGTCCTGGCGAGTTGTGGACGAAGAGATAGAGGTAAGTGAGAGGGGAACGGTAGAAGTGTATTGTAAGGTCCTGGCGAGTTGATGGACGAAGAGATAGAGGGAAGTGAGAGGGGAACGGTAGAAGTATTGTAAGGACCCGGCGAGTTGATGGACGAAGAGATAGAGGGAAGTGAGAGGGGAACGGTAGAAGTGTATTGTAAGGACCCGGCGAGTTGATGGACGAAGAGATAGAGGGAAAGTGAGAGGGGAACGGTAGAAGTGTATTGTAAGGACCCGGCGAGTTGATGGACGAAGAGATGGAGGGAAGTGGACAGAACAGATACCAGACAGCTTGGCAGATAGCTTGGCAGGTGGTTGGTAACAGAGATGATAGAAAATAGTCGAGATCGAAAGTTGTTCTGAAACATAATCACCTACGCCAGTCGGCACGGTACTTTTCATTACTCATCTAAGCTGCCCATGGTATTCTCAACATTCCTTTGTAAAACCACATTTCTACAGACACCAGTGATTTCCTTGTCTGTTGTCCTCATGTCCATGATTCACATTCATATATTAAGATTGGATATACATATCATTTAAAACTCTTTTTTTGTGTTTCTATTGTCAAAAATGGATCGCATAGTATCTTCCTCATTTTTTTTAAAGCTGCTTTTGCCTGAGCCATTCTGCATCTCAGCTGTGTTGTAAATCTTCCGTCTGAGGTTAACATAGTTTCCAAGTATTTAAATGCATTTACATGTTTTAATATTGTTCTACTTGTGTGGATGGTGATGTTTTTTTCTTTGTTGTTACCATTACTTTTGTCTTTTTGCTATAAAGGCTGAGCCCTTTATTTTTGCTTTCTTTCACTACAATGTCTAACCATTTCTTGCAACTCACTTTCACTCTTAGCGATTTAGACTGTATCATCAGCATACCCTAGATTATTTATATAATTATATATATATATATATATATATATATATATATATATATATATATATATATATATATATATATATATTAAACGGATAAATAAACGGAGTGTTTAAAAAAAAACGTCACAGTGCAAAAACTAAAACTTCCAATTTAAGCAATAATAATTGTTTGGATATTACTAAACTTGTAACCGATAATAATAATTTACTCTTGGCTATTTCAAACATAAACAAATGAAAAGACGACTAGAGGCCACAGAGATGGGATTTATCAGAAGAATGTTAAAAGTTCCCTGGACAGCTGAAAGGACCAATGAGGAAGTTCTCAAAGAGGCCAACACAAAAAGGCAGCTCCTAAAATATATCAGAAAGAAACAATCAGCATTTTTCGGGTACATCATGAGAAGAGGAAAGTTGGAATACTTGATGACAACTGGCAAAATAAAAGGAAAGAGAGATCGCGGACGACACAAAAAGAGAAAATACTGGATAGCTTGGTTTCGTGGCATCGAAAACAGTCAACAACAGAACTGATGCGATGCACTGTAGATAGAAGATTGTGGAAGGACATGATCGCCTTCGCCAAAAGGTATGGCACGTGATGATGATTACAAACATGCAACAGCGTAAATGGCAATAACGTCATCAGCGAATAGACAGGATAACGCTTTGCCACATCTCAGAAAGCAGCTCATAAGCGCAGAAGGGTATCATTAAATTATAAATTCGCCATGAATAATGGTCCAAAGATAATTAATCTTGCAGTAATGATGAAGAAGAATAATGAGATATGTTTAACATTTGAATTTATTTATAAAACAATCACATTAACTGTCCACAAATTAAAAGAGTTATTATTGTTGCTGGATATAAAATATTGTCAACATCTAATTCATCATCTACACACAATGCTCTTTATGCTACCATTTTTTGTGAAGCAAAAATAAAATAAAAGACTTTACGAACCATATAATAGTATCATCATCATTGTCATGTGCCATACCGGTTGACGTAGGCATTCATGTCTTTCCACTATCATCTATCTACAGTGCATCATATCAGTTATGTTGTTGACTGTTTGGCATGCCATGACTCCAAGTTTTTAGTATTATCTCAAATTTGTCATCCGCGATCTCTCTGTCCTTGTATTTTGCCAGTTGTAACCACGTATTCCAACTTTCCACTGCTCATGATGTGCCCGAAAAATGGTGATTGCTATTTTCTGATGTTTTATGGAAGCTCCCTTTTGTGTTGGCCTCTTTGAGAATTTCCTCGTTGTCTTTTTAGCTGTCCATGGAACTTTCAGCATTCTTATGAGAAATCTTATCTCTTATAATAATATTTTTTTTTCGAAAATACCTTTTTTTAAAATTGCTATTAAATAAAAATAAATTGTATGTTCTGCACTTGGTTACGTTTACAACATAAAATAATGCTTGAATAATTGAAACAAGAACATATCATCTTTAATGAAATTCATCCAAACATGTTTTTTTATGTGTTTTCCTCTACTTTTTTTTTTTTCAGAAAACAGTAGAAGAGCTTGACGTGAGTTAATGTTTCATCAGTTAGCTCAATCACAAATTTGAATGTCGATATTGGGCCCCGGTTATGGCACCTCCCCTGAATTTGACAAATATATTTCGCCCACCTTTTTCGACCTCTCTAATGTTAATATCTCTATACAGTCTCTCCAACTGAATACTTCGACTTCTCTAATGTTAATGTCTCTATACAGTCTCCCCAACTGAATACTTCGCCCTCTCTAATGTTAATGTCTCTCTACAGTCTCCCAACTGAATACTTCGCCATCTCTAATGTTAATGTCTCATACAGGCTCCCCAACTGAATACTTCGCCATCTCTAATGTTAATGTCTCTATACAGTCTCCCCAACTGAATACTTCGCCTCTCTAATGTTAATATCTCTATACAGTCTCTCCAACTGAATACTTCGCCTCTCTAATGTTAATATCTCTATACAGTCTCCCAACTGAATACTTCATCTCTCTAATGTTAATGTCTCTATACAGTCTCCAACTGAATACTTCGCCCTCTCTAATGTTAATGTCTCTCTACAGTCTCCAACTGAATACTTCCATCTCTCTAATGTTAATGTCTCTCTGCAGTCTCCCCAACTGAATACTTCGCCCTCTCTAATGTTAATATCTCTATACAGTCTCTCAACTGAATACTTCGCCTCTCTAATGTTAATGTCTCTCTACAGTCTCCCAACTGAATACTTCGCCCTCTCTAATGTTAATGTCTCTATACAGTCTCCCCAACTGAATACTTCGCCCTCTCTAATGTTAATGTCTCTATACAGTCTCCCCAACTGAATACTTCGACTTCTCTAATGTTAATGTCTCTCTACAGTCTCCCCAACTGAATACTTCGCCTCTCTAATGTTAATGTCTCTCTGCAGTCTCCCCAACTGAATACTTCGCCTCTCTAATGTTAATGTCTCTACTAGAGGTCTCCCCAACTGAATACTTCGCCATCTCTAACTTTAATGTCTCTCTGCAGGCTCCCCAACTGAATACTTCGCCCTCTCTAATGTTAATGTCTCTATACAGTCTCCCCAACTGAATACTTCGCCCTATCTAATGTTAATATATCTATACAGTCTCCCAACTGAATACTTCGCCCTCTCTAATGTTAATGTCTCTATACAGTCTCCCCAACTGAATACTTCCTCTCTCTAATTTAATGTCTATCTGCAGGCTCCCCAACTGAATACTTCGCCCTCTCTAATGTTAATATATCTATACAGTCTCCCCAAGAATACTTCGCCATCTCTAACTTTAATGTCTCTCTGCAGGCTCCCCAACTGAATACTTCCCTCTCTAATGTTGATGTCTCTCTGCAGTCTCCCCAACTGAATACTTCGCCATATCTAATGTTAATGTCTCTCTGCAGTCTCCCAACTGAATACTTCGCCATTTCTAATGTTAATGTATCTATGCAATCTCCCCAACTGAATACTTCGCTCTCTCTAACTTTAATGTCTCTCTGCAGTCTCCTCAACTGAATACTTCGCTCTCTCTAATGTAATATCTCTATAAAGTCTCTCCAGTACTTCGCCCTCTCTAATGTTAATACTCTTACAGTCTCCCAACTGAATACTTCCATCTTTAATATCTCTCTTCAGTCCCCAACTGAATACTTCACCATTTCTAATCTCCAGGATGACATTTATGAAAACTTCATTTTATTTATTAAAAATTCGAATGGGGGGGGGGGGGGGATGCGATGAGCACACTACAGTGGATTGCGTAAGTTCATCTGTTTATGAGAAAATAATTCACAATTCTCCAGCTCTACATTTCACACAACTTACCCTACCGACCACCACAGTCAGGAACAATAGTCTGGTCAAGTCGACCATCTCATCATAAGTAACGCTATCCCACTAAAGACACCAAGGTTATCATTACTGACCCGGCCTCAACTACACCACATTATATATGTTACCTAGGATCCACAAACCTTGCTTTCCCAGCAAATGTACAGTCTTTGCTTGCTCCTGTCAAATTTTCATGTTTGGCCTACGTGAACATCGTCATCCAACGTGTTGTTCTATCATCTTTCGTTAAGGACTCTAACTACATCCAACTTGTTGTTCTACCATCTTTCGTTAAGGACTCTAACTACATCCAACTTGTTGTTCTACCATCTTTCGTTAAGGACTCTAACTACATCCAACTTGTTGTTCTACCATCTTTCGTTAAGGACTCTAACTACATCCAACTTGTTGTTCTACCATCTTTCGTTAAGGACTCTAACTACATCCAACTTGTTGTTCTACCATCTTTCGTTAAGGACTCTAACTACATCCAACTTGTTGTTCTACCATCTTTCGTTAGGACTCTAACTACATCCCATATTCGTTTCCTTGATCTGATAAAACTACAACCATTCTTATTTGGATTTCTGCTCCTTCTACACTTTATACACTGAAAATGACCTCTGGCTCTCCAGTTCTTCTTGGTTCAGAGAAACTAACCCTTGGTCCCTACTTCTGCCCTTATTCGTCAGCGGGACTGGTATTGACCCTCAACTCATTGGCTTGTAGGCTCATTTCACTCCATCCCCCCCCTCCCCTCGGATTTCGAACTCTTAACTCTACCTTCACAGCACCTGCACCTGTTTATATATCTGGGTCTCTCATTCCCATGAGGTATATATATATATGTTATAGATATACCGATGCCTACCCATAATTCCTCTCTTTCTGTTCATACCCTCCCACTTATCTTTCTTGTACTTTGTGAAAAAAATGTTAGAAAATAAGAAAGATTGAGTATCTTGTAATTTTCGACATTGCTGTTGACCTACAATGCATTTAATTGTTGCTTATACGCTAATTTATATAATTGCTATTAATAACTAATTTATGTAATTGATGTTGCTACACTACTTTATGTAATGATGTTGATACACTAATTTATGTAATTGATGTTGATACACTATTTTATGTAATTGCTTTGATACACTAATTTATATAATTGATGTTGCTACACTAATTTATGTAATTGATGTTGCTACGCTACTTTATGTAATTGCTGTTGATACACTACTTTATGTAATTGCTGTTGATACACTAATTTATATAATTGCTGTTGATACACTAATTTATATAATTGCTGTTGATACACTACTTTATGTAATTGCTGTTGATACACTCATTTATATAATTGCTGTTGATACACTAATTTATATAATTGATGTTGATACACTAATTTATATAATTGATGTTGATACATTAATTTATATAATTGATGTTGATACACTAATTTATGCAATTGCTGTTGATACATTACTTTATTTAATTGTTGATGATACACTACTTTATGTAATTGCTGTTGATTATTACTTTATTTAATTGTTGTCGACACACTACTTTATGTAATTGCTGTTGATACACTACTTTATGTAAATGCTGTTATTAAATTATAATTTGCCTTGCATTTATAGGATGGACAATGGCTATTGGCAGAGCTAATTCCAGAGGTAATTTTGTTTGAGCCACTAAACTCGTATTAGAGAAAGGCTTTTAATTGAAGTAAAGAAAACCGTTAACCGCATTAACTATGCAATTTGAATTGTCGTCATATGGTAGGTTACATGTGAAAGAACGTTAAAGTCGTTATTTTTCCCATCAATAAATCATTTAATTGACTATTATAACTAAATACATTATAGTTTGAAATAAACAAACATCACGATGGAATCAAATGCTCATCGCTACCGGCCGTTCATTATTTATTCGAGGAACATTTTTCTCATGTAAAATCTAAATTGTTATACTTCAGATTGTGGCGTCAGCAACATTTGTAAGTAACTTGTTACTTAAATGTTGTGGGATGTGAATATAAAATGATTAAACTTACATACTTGTGTGCTAGTCAAACATGTTATTGTTTGATGGTCAAACAATGTAACATGTTCCTTAAATATTGTGGATATGATTATGAAATGATTAGGGGTTAAGGCAAAGAAATGCAAATGAATGCATACATAATGAGAAGCTGCAGTAAAGCGAAATATAAGGAAACATTTTAAAAATACAGAAACATTGTATGTTAGAATCTTTACGTGATAAGTGGACGACACAGACTAAACGACGTTTCGGCCCAATAGGCCTTCAGCAGGAACAAACAAAAAAAAACAAACACACAAAACTAATAACAAAACATTCAAAACAAAAATATTCGAAATATGTCTATCCTGTGTGTATGAAAAGGAAATGGTAACAAAAGTGTGGCTGTCGTGAATGTGCAAAAAAGTGCGCAAATGCACGCGAAGTGCACACAGGGGTCCGTGTGCAAACACTAAGAAGAAGGAATATAACAGTAGACTAACAGGTGCTCAAAAGGCGGTCAGAGTGAGATGTCTGAGAGTGGGGTACAATAAAAACAAAAACAAATGAGGGGTAAGGAGCACATAAAAAAGGTATAGAGGAGAACAGCGATGTGTCTCATAAGGGACTAGAGGAGAAGAACTATAAATAGCATGGCATAGTAGATAGACCGAAGATCCCAAATATGAAGGCTATATATATACCACCAGTAGCCCGGAGTGGACCCCTTCGAGGCATGGGGCCCTGCACTCCACCTGCCTGGTGGGACTCCACCGCCAGAGCTCCATAGCTAAAGTCCGTTAGATCCACTCTGACTAAGTTCATGTTAGAACGTTGCACTGTGTTCTGCGCCAATGGTCCAGTACATCCGATTACTGCCAATTTTTATTCAGGTTTGCTTTTCTTGACCTTTGATTGTCCCCAATCTTCCTGCAAGGCAGATGAGGATTATGTCCTTAGATGGTCGGCCCTCCCGGGTTTACGAGTACCATCTGCCCGAGCTCTGTGTAATTATTCAGTAATGGAACCATCCTTCTGTTGACATAATTAGTATCTTTTGATCATACAGGGACCCTAAATCTGTGCCTTCGGTAGAAGAAATGTAAAGTCAGTCTTGTCGGTAGAACATCCACCTTGACGTTCGTGACTAATTGCATGAGATCTTTTTGGCAGCGCCATCATTCGATGTTCCCGATTTGACTTGTTTGTCATCGTTGAATTTGCTTCCAGTGATGCCTCCACATACATGACAATCAACCCCCGCCATTAATAGCCCACATTGTTAATAAACAAGAGCCGTCACAACAGCGTATTCCATTACAGTCAACAAATGGCATTGTCTTCATTCAGGAACACACATCAATGAAAGTCATTTCCTTGTCAACGAACCGCGACACCGCCATTTTGAGTCCAACCAGAAGCAAGAAACTTAGTGGGCGTGTAAGAAGACTTATCAAGCAACATAGAACTGGAGTGGTCAGTCGCGGGACTTGCAGAGGAGGTGACCTGAACACATGTGGACATGTTCGGAGTGAAATAATGATGAACTGCAAGTGACTCACTAACTCGCGTGCTAGTCAAGCATGTTATTATTTTTTGATGATCCAACGATTTGAAAGTTGTTTTTTTTTAATCTGTGATTTCAATAAGTTAATTAGACTTTAAAAAAAATGCATCCTTATTCATACAATTTATAATGTGCATTCCTTTTATTGTGTTCGTCTATTTCTTATTTCATTCTGTTATTCTATGTCTCTATTTTTTTAATGTGGCAATTAAAATATCAGCGCAATCTATTTTGGGAAGTCTTCATTGTTGATGGATGAACCTAGCTATTGTTATTTCCTTCATCAATTCATTATAGTAACCTTTTTAAGACAACTATCGTTTTGTTCTGTCCATTTATTGAAGTTATTCCAATTGTTCACGATTAACTTTCGTATATCAGAAATAGCTCTAAAAACAGTTAACATTATTATTGTTATTACTATCGTTGCTGATGTCTCATGTTTGTGACACGTGAAGTGTTGGACGTAGATACCGCAACAAGTCAGAGGGATAAGAACTATTTATTTGACGATCCATTTGTCAGCTAAAAAATAGAACTACCTTAATCTTTCATAGCGTGTATCAAATTTCTGGATTGTAATATGAGACTGTAAGACTGAGAAATAAAGATGACATGATCAATGATGGTATGTTCTTGTCAGAGGTTTTACTTCACATCCCTTCCACCGTTCCCCGTCCCGTCACCAATTAAAACACCCCTTCTCTTATATGTTGAGACTGACAAGAACCACTCGCCCACCCTATGATCCAATGAACGGTACAGACGGCAACAGAATGCAATACACAGGTACGATACGTTGCTTGAAATCATAGAAACAGTCACAAAAGTGACGTTAAATTAACATTAAAGTCAAAATTAAAACTCCTTGCAACGTGGGTTATTAGATTAGAGCCAATGAGAATTGCTGGTAAATAGTTGCGTTAATGAGTAAACTGATCATAAGATCAAAGAATGGCGGCTGAATAATGAATTAGATCATAATCGAAAACATCGAAATATAAGATGATCATTGGATACGAAATGCGGCATTTCTTTAATGGCTTTACCACTAACGAAGACATTGGAGAAAAGAAAAGTGGCGGATTTACCTGATTGTGGGATATATGTGATGATGGCATAATATATACTGAAAGGACCAACATTTTCGTTGGATCAAAACGGAATTCGTCAAGTCAGATTTTAGAAAGTCTTTAACAGTACGTCCGCTGTTGCTGCCTACATTTCTGATGGGATGTTGGCTTTAACAGCTTGTTTCGTTTCTTCGATTGTTTCAGTAAATTTTCATTTATCCCAATAAAACAATAATCAGTCTAGACTTGCTGTGCAGTTGTTGGCCTCCAAACATCTCCAGACAGGACTTGCTTTTGACAAGACTTTATTGATTATGTTTTCCAATGAGAGAGGATAATGAAAGCCCCACCCTACAAAGTATACCTTACATTTACAACAAGGCATATGTGAATATGTATATATATACACTACGAATCATGAACAACAACTGTATTGTGTAAGCACCGTCGTCAAATGACAGAGGCACCAAAAATGTGCCCACTGCTCCGCTAGTTTGATAGTCACAACAATGAGGCGTCTAAACCACACACTACAGACAATTCTTAATCCGCAGAACAACGAACGCAATTCTGTGCAAAAGTTGACGCCTATCTTCATTGTTGTTACATTTAGGAAAACATACCAGGATTCGCAACAAGTGATACACTCTTTACAAAAGCAAGTAACCTACAACAAATCCCATAATAATCGGCCACTATGTGTCTTCGAAACAAAATTTGGGGCATTGGAACTGGAACAAAACGAAGTGTACTAGAGTTATTAACCAATCTTGGACTTTGAAAACAGACAAACTAGCGAGTTCGTTTAGCTGAAGAAAATTGCCTATGAGTCCTTATATTAAATAAAACACAAGAAGCGATGTGTGGACCTACACGACTAGGTGTAAGAAGAAGAAACATTAAGAAGGGTTGTCAGTAGCCTTATGTGATAACATGATATGGCCCGTTCGTCGACGGGTTGTCAGTAGCCTTATGTGATATGATGATATGGCCCGTTCGTCGACGGGTTGTCAGTAGCCTTATGTGATATGATGATATGGCCCGTTCGTCGACGGGTTGTCAGTAGCCTTATGTGATATGATGATATGGCCCGTTCGTCGACGGGTTGGTGGAGGCTATTCTGTATTTTGTAGGTTTTGTTTTTGTCGAACAGCTTCTCTCGTGACTGATTCTACCAATGTTTGACAAACACACTCGGCCACAGAATGAACAAATCAAGTCCACAGATCCCCATGATTTTCTATTTTTTTTTTCATGAGCCTTTTCTCTTCCGTGTTTTGCCATATTACAACCTCAAATAATGTTATACCATTTGTTATGCAGGCTCTCCATGATGTGCGATCTATTGCCAAATTGTCCCAGTCGTTTTCACAGATGGAGAAGTCACTCAGAGATGATTTACAAATATCCTCATATCGTAGTTTTGGTTTATAGGTTTGTCTTTGTCCGTGTATTAGTTCGCATATAGTATTTGTTTAGGAATACGATTTTCTTCCATTCGCTGGACGTTGACCAGGCATCTTAATCTTTGTGTTCATTACATTGACATGATTATGAGGGTCTTAGCGCGTTGCAGGAATGTTAGGTGGTTAAGTAGCCACATGTAAACACTAATATATAAGTGCATACATTACAGAATGCAGACACAGAACGATATATACAGCATATATTGTTAATGTCATTATTTATGGAAACACCCACACATTTCTCTGGCTAATAAGGTCTACACTGGGGATAGCTACACTACGCAGACACAATCCACTTGACATAATGAAGGTTAGAGAAGACGCTTTATTTCAAACAAATGACTTATTCGAAGCAAATAGGAGGGATTATATGCAACACCCAGCCAGCAGTCAGTGTAAACGTTACAAGTAGGAGGGTGTATAACCAACACCCAGCCACCAATCAGTGTAAACGTTACAAGTAGGAGGGTGTATAACCAACACCCAGCCACCAATCAGTGTAAACGTTACAAGTAGGAGGGTGTATAACCAACACCCAGCCAGCAATCAGTGTAAGCGTTACAAGTAGGAGGGTGTATAACAACACCCAGCCAGCAATCAGTGTAAGCGTTACAAGTAGGAGAGTGCATAACCAACACCCAGCCACCAATCAGTGTAAACGTTACAAGTAGGAGAGTGTATAAGCAAACACCCATCCAAACAATCAGTGTAAACGTTGCAAGTAGAAGGATGTATAAGCAACACCCAGCCAGCAATCAGTGTAAACGTTACAAGTAGAAGGGTGTATAAGCAACACCCAGCCAGCAATCAGTGTAAACGTTACAAGTAGAAGGATGTATAAGCAACACCCAGCCAAGCAATCAGTGTAAACGTTACACGTTTAGTAACTGTTGACTGGGAAACATTAAAATATTTGTTGATCAACAAAAAGTATTAAAGAACTTGCATAATAATAATGATTTTAGGACCAAATATAGTTCGCGGTATCAAAAATGTATAAGGCAACTCTACTAGAAGAGTCGCTAACGGAGATTCAGAACAACGTTTAGAGTTTGACCAGAGGCGTAGCTAGGAATTTCAGCGCCCGAGGACAAAGTCAGGTTTCGCGCCCCCAACCTACACCCCTATCCCCTGTCGTGATAAAGTGTGAGCCATAAGTGACCGGAGGAGAGGGATGTCGTTCATGCTTTCCCTGGATATTGTTGAGTTTTAGAACATGTAAAACTGCATTTAGAACATGAATACGTGCATTTAGACCATAAAAACCCGCATTTAGAACACAAAAAATCTGCATTTAGAACATGAAATCCTGCATTTAGAACATGTAAAACTGCATTTAGAACATGAAAACCTGCATTTAGAACATGAAGACCTGTATTTATAACATGGAAACCTGCATTTAGAACATGAAACACTGCATATTTGTGGCATATTTGTCGAGTTTGAAAAGGATACAAAAAGTAAAATAATTAAGGCAACAACAATGGTCAATTTGGTGCCCCCAGATGACGTGCCCGGGTACAGATGTTCATCTACACACCTCCCTCTTTCACTGAGTTTGACAAGGCTGTTTAATGAGACACGCTCCTACATTATTTTACATCTTCTTGGAAATGATTATTACATATGCTCTAATAGTAGTGACTCTCAACTGGGGGCCACGTGACACTCTTTTGTACATACTTGTACATGTCAGATGGCGTTAATAACTAGATAAAGATGAACATATAAATGTACTAATTCAAAGCTAACGTTTAATGACTTTCCAGATTGTAGATAATATTCAAAATCAGGGCATTGTAAGTAATATAACTTGTATATATGTGAATGTAAATAAGTAATCGTGCAATATAAGATGATATATATATGTGAATGTGAATAAGGAATCGTGCAATTTATATAAGATGTTATATATGTGATTGTGAATAAGGAATCGTGCAATTATATAAGATGCTATATATGTGATTGTGAATAAGTAATCGTGCAATATAAGATGATATATATGTGAATGTGAATAAGGAATCGTGCAATTTATATAAGATGTTATATATGTGAATGTGAATAAGGAATCGTGAAATGTATATACGATGTTACATAAGTGAATGTGAATAAGGAATCGTGCAATTTATATAAGATGCTATATATGTGAATGTGAATAAGGAATCGTGCAATTTATATAAGATGCTATATATTTTATTATTCAATTTATTGAAGCCATGTTGTCATTTCTACAATTGGAAAAAGTGTGTGCTTGTGGACATCATTTTGTGATCAATAGTGAATTAATCAAGACTGTACCAGTTACGATAGTCGGAAGCAATTATAGCGGTTGTCCTTTTCTACATGTTATTCAAACAATTTGATATATTAGTCAACAATTATCGGTAGAAAAAAACGCATAAAAAGAAAGAAGATTAAGTATTGATATGTAGGCGAAAACTATAACGAAATGGTCACCAAAAGTTCATAAGAATAAATCACAAGAGTGTGAGAAGACCACAAGTTGTATAAATAAATATGGGATACTTTTAAATTGTGAGGATTTCAGAACATATATAGCAGTTCAACACTGAGGTAACATAGGTGGCATAGACAGAGGCTGTAGACTTCTGATTAGTGGGAACTCAGCAATATACAAAGTGTATAGTAGACTTCTGATTAGTGGGAACTCAGCGATAGACAAAGTGTATAGTAGTATATATTAGAATAGATTAGGAGCTGTTAGAGCGTGATGAAACATTTAGAATCAGAAACCGTGTGTGAAGTTGAGAAATGAAGCGCTCTTGTTTCTGATGGCATGACTAGTACGATGGATCAGAAATCAGAAGTTATTTGAGGAATGCGTTTGTGATGGGTTTGTGTAAAGAAAATTATTTTATGGATACCATAACTCAGATCAGGACATGTAATACATATTGTGAATGCAAGTCGTTTAGACATGACTGAGCTTCATGTCCTAAGAAAGTAGAAGTTCATTCATGTTTGAAACATATAGTTGATATTAGTCGACACGTCGTCATCATTGCACATTCGGTATGTCCATAAGTTCTTAAATCTCATCATGAGTAAATCCCCCAACGAGCTGCGACTAATGGAATCGGTCTTGTGTTGGTTTACAAGCATGCATTGACTTCCTTAGTAACGCCCCCGTCCGCCATTCCCACCTTGGCATTCAGTCTGTTTATGGTAGCAGATTTCGAGTTAGTCTTTGTGTCGGTCTTTACTTGACCGTCCCTATAAGCACCCATCGTGTTACAGCAATCCTCCATATCCCATATCAGCAACACATGCAGACTGGTGCCACGTTAAAACATTTAGAGACTCTACCACAGACACTGCGCCCAGCCAGTTGGGATCTTCTTGAGCAACCTCATGAGTCACTTATGAAACTCATGCATACAAGTCTGTGTCTATAACAACCATAACTTCCATAGACGAACTATTTACATTCATTGCGAACTTAGCTCTGTCTTCACCTACAGTTCACCTTCCATAGACAAACTATTTACAGTCATTGCGAACTTAGCTCTGTCTTCACCTACAGTTCACCTTCCATAGACAAACTATTTACAGTCAATGCGAACTTAGCGCTGTCTTCACCTACAGTTCATCTTCCATAGACGAACTATTTACAGTCAATGCGAACTTAGCTCTGTCTTCACCTACAGTTCACCTTCCATAGACAAACTATTTACAGTCATTGCGAACTTAGCTCTGTCTTCACCTACAGTTCATCTTCCATAGACAAACTATTTACAGTCATTGCGAACTTAGCGCTGTCTTCACTTACAGTTCATCTTCCATAGACAAACTATTTACAGTCATTGCGAACTTAGCGCTGTCTTCACTTACATTTCATCTTCCAACTTCTGGAAAAAAAAAAACAAATCAATGTGTGTCAATGATTGCTTCAATCTCAGAAAAAAGTTCTCGAAAAGGAAGCGTTGCACTTCTACAACAAACGACCATGGCATTATGCTGTCTACATTCCCTGTTTAGTGATATGTGCACGTGACATCATCATCATCAACATCGAGTGCCTTCTCTGCAACGAAGATCGGCTACCATGGATCGCCATTCTACTCTGTTTCTTGCTTTGATGGTGCAGGCTGTCATAGATTGACTTGTCCATCTTTTGATGTTACTCGTCCATGTTAGTCTTGGTCTGCCTCTGCATCTTTTACCTTGTATTTTTCCTTCAAATATTACTTTTTGTAGGCTGTTGTGTCTTTTAACATGCCCCAAACATTTCATTTGTCTTGTCTTAATTGTATTTAGTTGTTCTCTTTTTATTTTCAGTTGTTTTAAAACTTAATCGTTTGTTATCTTTTGTTTCCATCCAATTCTACCTATTCTTCTATAAATCCACATTCAAAGGCTTCAATTTTCTGTTCTGTATTCTTGTCTAATGTCCATGTTTCTGCACCATATAGGAATATTGAGAAGATGTAACATTTTGCCATTCTTAGTTACAGCCCTGTTGATATTTGTTTTGTTGTAATATATTTTTCATGGCAATAAAATTACTTTTTGCCATACCTATTTTTTGTTTATTTCAATTTTGCATTTTCCATCATTGGTTATAGGATGTCCCAGGTAGTTGTAGCTCTGGACTGTCTCCATATGTATTCCCTCAACTGTGATATTTAATTGTAGATCATGAGAATTTTCTTTGTTTATGATCATAGTTTTAGTCTCTTTGATATCCATTGTTAGTCCATATTTTTTATTGTTCTGTTTATCACATTAAGCAATTGTTGTAGGTCTTTAGGATTTTCTGTTAGTAGAACAGTATCATCAGCATATCTTAGGTTATTGATTATCTTTCCATTAATGTTTAGGCCTGGCATCTCTGAGTTATTTTTAAAGATTTGCTCAGTGTATAGATTGAACAAGCTTGGTGATAGGATGCATCCTTGTCTTACTCCTCTTTTTATGTCCATGGTGTTAGAGTTCTCCTTGTTATATCTTATTATTGCTGTTTGCTCCCAGTACAAATTACATATTAGTCCCTAAGTCTGTGTCGTCTAGATTTACATCCTTTAGGCAGTCTATATGTTGGTTATGGTGTAAAGGTAAAGGTAAAGTACGAGACTTGAACCGGCGTCTTAGCACGCGAGTTTACACCCATATGTGCTCGGCCGCCTATCCAGAAATGTTCGGATATTTCTGTATAGTGTAGCCTCAAGCATCGAAACTCAGATGCGAAGCGACATTCCTGACCTTCCCAGGATAATATACCCTGGTACCCATTTCTGCCAACGGCTGGGTCGACCGTGGGGGTATTTTTTTTTTCCAACCACGAGTACAATTCACACTGCTCCCAGCGGGAATATAATATACCCTGGTTATGGTGTATTCTATCGAAAGCTTTGGTTTAGTCTATAAAGCAGGCATATATTGGTTTGTTTACTTCTTTGTACTTTTCAATCAATGTTCTCATGCTAAATATGGCTTCTTTTGTGCCACTGTTTTTCCTGAATCCAAATTGCTGCTCATCTAATTCAGTATTGATTGTATTCTGAATCCTTCCCTGTTTAACTTTTAGTTACATTTGTGTTACCTGGCTCATTAGGCTTATTGTTCTGAAATCATTACAATCAACTGCACCATTCTTTTTAGGCAATGCATTGAAAGTTGATGTTTCTAGATCGTTTGGTATGTATCGTGTATGGTATATGTCATTGCATATGTGTGTGATCACTTCGATGCCAATCTCTTCTAGAGCCTGTATCATCTCTATCTGTATATTGTCAGGTACTGCTGCTTTCCCTTTTTCATTGTTTTTATAGCTTTTTCTATTTGAGATTTCAGGATTTTATACTTGTATGTACATTTTTTGTATGGCTTTTTGTCCCTTTCGTCAGGAAATAATTATGATATTTTATTCTTGCCATCTATCTATTATATCTTTGTTGTCTGTTTGCATTGTTCCCTCTTTGTTTGCAATACATCCGTTTCGTACAGCTTTTTGTCTTTATTCGTCATTCTCTTTATTTCTTTGTGCATCACTCTTAAGTTTTGTTTACTTTCCATAGTTTTGACTTCTAGACATCTTTGGTTGAGCCAGTCTTCTTTTCCCTTTTGCACATTCTCAGTATTTCATTGTCTATAGCCTTGTATCTGGCAGTGTTTTCGCTTGACTTCTTTCTTCCATTTTTCTAAGATTTTGTCAGTTATCCATTTTTTTTTACTTTCCTTTTGGGCAAGGTGTTGCAGGATTCTTGCATGCTGTTTTTTTATCCATTGCCATTTTGTTGTAACTTTTTCCGCAGGATTTTCTCTTCTGTACTGCTCAATCCCCTCTTCTAGCAGCTTCTGATATGTGTTCTTTACATGTACAGTATACGTTTCTTTTACATCTTTCTGGTTTAACGCTGTTATATCTATTGGTGTTGCTGAATTAGTTTTTTGTTTGTTTCTCTTTAATTTGATTTTCATTTTTATCATTACAGGATTGTGGTCTGAATTAATATCTGCTCCTGAGTAGGTTTTGGCTTTCTTGACTCTGTTCCTGAATCTGTTATTTATCATTATGTAATCTTTTGATTTCTCTTCTTGTCTCCAGGGCTTTTCCTTGTGTATAATTTCATTTTCTCTTGCTCAAAGAAGGTGTTGCATATTGTCAGTCTGTTTTCTTCACAAAATTGTATTAATCTTTCTCCTCTGTTATTCCTTTTTCCTAGACCATGATTTTCTATAATGGTCTTATATTTACCTTTTCCTACTTTAGCGTTCATATCACCCATTATAATCAAGATGTCTGATGATTTCACTGCTTCATAACTGTGTTTAGATCTCAAAGTATGCCTCTATTTGTTCGTCTGTATAGTCTTGAGTAGGTGCGTATGTCTATATTATTGCTATGTTGAATGGTGTTGCCTTAATTTTTAATAGTAAAATCCTATATTGTATGTCAAGTGAGTATATATATATGTATATATATATATATATATATATATATATATATATATATATATATATATATTGTAGGTCTCGTTTTATTAGAATGCCTACTCCTCGTTGATGTTATTTTGTGTTACCTGAATATATAAATGTATATTTATCGTCTTGTATGTATCCACTCTCCTTACATCTTGTTTCTGATATGCCTAAGAGACCTATGTTTAATCGCTCTGCTTCTACCATTAGATTTTCTAATTTTCCTTGTTGGTACAAGGTCCTAACATTCCATGTACTTATTTTAATTCGTTCTTTATACAGTGGTTATAATTTCTCTCCATGGTTTTCTTTGGAGTGTTACGTGATGAGGCTTCAATCTCTTTTGTGACATCACATCTAAAAAAGAAACATGGAAATCAAAACACTGCATTTCTCACTTCACAGCCAGAGCCAACTTGTTTGTTGGTGACATTCAGAATTAAAGCTACGAATATACTTCCTGTTTTATACTTATTTCATGCCCACTTATTGGTCTCGAGGCAAAGAGGTTTAGAGTTCAAATCCCGGCTGAACCAGTTGGGATGTTTATTTATTATTTCTATATGTGGCAACCACTCTTGGTTAAAACGACAATTACTCATAGTCGGGATTAACGCACACAATTCAGTTCCTAGTCTCTAGGGACTTCGCCAGAAGCAGGGGAACGCACAAAAAAATAATAAATTACTTATTTCTGACTGAGATGCTTCAATATCGGACAAGGAACAACCTCATGTCGTAGTTGAAACTTGTTTACGGAGAGCCAGTTGTGAAAAATTAAGCTGTTCACTCGCAGATACAGAACTCGTTATTGAGAGAACAAAGAGGCCAATGTTATTTTATTGACATTTTTCAATGCAACAGATTTGCTGAAAAAAAAAAATCAGTATGTATATATAAATATATACACTAATTCTTTTGTAACATGACATGTTATAGATCATTTGTTACTGAACTGTGCGCTCTAATGTCTTGTCTAGTTTAATGATGTAGATAAAATGTTTATGTATCCACAGAGAAATTGGTCAGCTGTAGTATATCAACACACGAACAGCAAATACAGAATGGCTAACTTTAGCTTGAAGTAGTTGATAGATGATGATAAAGAGGTGAGATGCAGAATGGCTCAGGCAAAAGCAGCTTTCCAGAAAATGAGGAAGATACTATGCAATCCATTTTTTGGCAATAGAAATACGAAAAAAGAGTTCTTAAATGCTATGTAGAGCCAGTCTTAACATACTGATGTGAAACATGGACAATATGACAACAGACAAAAAAATCACTGGAGTCTGTAGAAATGTGGTTTTACAGAAGGCTGTTGAGAATATCATGGACAGCTAAGAAGATTAATGAAAATGTTCGGAAAGAGGTCAAAGCAAAAAAAGAGCTAATTTTCAATATTAGGAAGAGACAATCATCACTTTTGGCCATGTATAAGAAGAGAACAACCTGAATATATTGTAACAACTGGAAAAAAATGAGGGACGAAGAGATAGAGGGAAGCAAAGAGAGAAAATACCAGACAGCTTAAGAGAATAGCTGGCAGAAACTCAACAACAGAAGTGATAAAGAAATGTCGAGATAGAAACTTGTGGAGAGACATGATCACCTATGCCAGTAGGCCCGGTACTTGATGATGATGAGTTGATGTATAGAACTGTTCTGACATGATGTCAAAATTAAATTATCGTATCCTCTTTTTTTAGTTTGGAAATCTTACAGATGATGTAAGTACTGTTAAACCTGGATAAAATATGGAAATCAAAAACACTATGCAAGAAAAAGCAAAATTATAATATAAAAGTCAAACGTATTATCAACACTTAATTATGGACATGAAAGCTGGAAACGATCCAAAGCAATTGAGAAAAAAAAAACTTAACGGTTGTAAAGACAAATGACAAAGAAAATACTGTGTACAATGTAATGAATTCAAGAATAATATTGAAACAAGAGAAATGGCCATGCAACAAATGATGTCATCTACAATGAAGGAAGTAAGATATGTCAGACAAGTGATGAGAAGAAACAACAAGAGAATTTCAAAACAGGCTCCTATATGGGAAAGATCTCAGAGAGAGAGAAAAACCTAAAGAGACACTAAAAAGAACACTTATAAGAGAAGCAAAGTTGGCAAGCACAGATTAATAGGATAAGATCGACCACCTCGCCAGGATATAGAGATGGATGAAGAAATACAACACAAGCCCTATGTGAGGTTAAGCTGCGAGGGGAGGATCAAGGTCAAGAATCATGACGCTATGGTTATTGTTAGTCGAAGACCCTGGTTTCTTCGCAAATAAATTAAAATTCATAATTGCTCAACCGGCCCATGCCATTGGAATCATCGGAATTAAAATTCAGCTCATTGAAGGATCCAAACAAAGTACGGCAGCTGCAGTCCCAATCATAGCAGCTACAGCACACGCCAGAAGACATAAGGCGTAGCCGCACCGAAAGTAAACGCAACCGAAATGCCCTTCGTTATACGATATCGCCATTTATCGTAATCAATGGAAATATCAAAACACTATCCGGTTGAAGTAATATGTTCACGTAAGGCACAATGCACTAACTCAGTAGCTCCTGTGGCAAACCGGACTTGGAATGTAAGGGAACTGTAACAAGAAACACTTTTTCATTCTTGGCCTCAAATGTTCTTGCCACCTATCAGCCACATTGACCGGTATTGAATCAAGACATATTATAAACTAAAAATATAGTGGACGTTTTTAAGAAATAATTCAAGATGTAAGCGTGGAATTTATTTCACGACTTATTAATTTATTTAAGGACTTAAATCATAAATGTTGATACAATTGCTATTAATTTCTACATCTGAGGCGTCTAAATGATAAAAGTAACAACATACGATCTGTCGATCGCCAAAAAAAAAACGCTTACAATTCAGTCGCAACACACAGTAAAATAAATAATAAAGAAAAATGCACAAATTACGGGATGATGATAGTAGATAACTTCAGCCGGCAACCTATTTAATTATTATAATGCCCGATTTCATGTAGTATGTATTGAGTGGCATCTATTCTATTTCATTCTATTCATAGAATCAGTTTCATTGCAATCTGGACAACAGATATCCGCTCCATCGCCTTTTTTGAACCTCATGCAGACTAACTGTTCCTGTAAGGTGTTGATTATAGATGTATCTGTTTCTCCCACTAAGCTCTCTCCATCGCCTGCCGCAGCATTTGTTGAACCTCATGCAGACTAACTGTTCATGCAAGGTGTTGATTATAGATGTATCTGTTTCTCCCACTAAGCTCTCTTCATCGCCTGCCGCAGCATTTGTTGAACCTCATGCAGACTAACTGTTCATGTAAGGTGTTGATTATAGATGTATCTGTTTCTCCCACTAAGCTCTCTTCATCGCCTGCCGCAGCATTTGTTGAACCTCATGCAGACTAACTGTTCATGCAAGGTGTTGATTATAGATGTATCTGTTTCTCCCACTAAGCTCTCTTCATCGCCTGCCGCAGCATTTGTTGAACCTCATGCAGACTAACTGTTCCTGTAATGTGTTGATTATAGATGTATCTGTTTCTCCCACTAAGCTCTCTCCATCGCCTGCCGCAGCATTTGTTGAACCTCATGCAGACTAACTGTTCCTGTAAGGTGTTGATTAGAGATGTATCTGTTTCTCCCACTAAGCTCTCTTCATCGACCAGATCCAGTTTCCACCCTCAGGCCCTCAGTCTCTCAATGTAGACATTTTTGTGTAAAGAGATATTTTTATTATTTCGTTCTTTCCTATTCCATTGAATATAAGGCTTTGTATCGATATCTACTTTTTTATAATTTATTATGTCTTTCGAGCCGTGCTTGTTCGTATTTCATATACTGATATAGACCGTTCGTCTTTCATTAACACTTTCAACAAACATATACTTTTGACACTCAAACACATTCTATGGTGTTCCATCAAACGAAAACGTGTATTTATTAATTATGATTATATTACTACAGTCACACGTTATATCATCACACTATAAAGTACAGATACTAAAATCAGAATATCGTCCTGTTTGTTATTCACCGGAGTCACATAATCTTGGAATCAGTATATCACAGAACACATTTCTAGATGTCTAAACACTAGTCCTATTGTGGACTGACTAATCTACTAATTATAAACTTCACTTTATTATAATCGCACCATTTACTAATTGTTCTCTGCTAATTATTGCTTCTCATCGCTAATATGTGCTAAACTCGCTCTTTCACTCTTTCTCTTTCTCTCTGTTTTCCTCTAATGTATAATGTATCTCAGATGTCTCTTAATGATCTACTTCCCTTAATGTTCTCTTTTCCATAAAAATCTCTCTGGGAGTGAGAGTCCATATATATATTTATATGCGTGGCCTCCCTTTTTTACCCGCCTACGTGTCTATCAACCCACGTGTCTGTTTTTATTTATTTTTTTCGGATTTTTATTTTACTTCCGTTTCTAAGATGGCGATCTAGTCCACGTTCTCTCGATCGCTGCAGAAAGTGCATTCGATGTCTGATTAATTTCGGTTCTAATTTGCACTCCTATGTGTTAACATCAAGATAATGATCTACTTATTACATCTGCGCCGATAAAACAATGTCGTACGCCGGCGATATTTCATTTTTGACATATCAAGTGTTGTGAATGCGACCTTCCATCGTCTAGGCTTGTTCTGCGCTTTACGTCATATTGGTGCTGTTCATGACTGTTGATGGATTTGCTTGACGCAAGTTCTCATATGTTCCAATTAAATGTGAACTGCTTCGTCAGCCGCAGTTTTATCTCTTTAGGGAATTTGCACCGTGTTCTGTTCGTCGTAGGCTACATTCACTAGAGTAATCAAGAATCTATAAGGGCGCGTTATTGCTGTGCTTACATCGTTATGTGTGCCAAGTCATCCCATCGTAAATCCTGACACCGACCGTACGCTAATCTTACGGTCTGTTGTTTGATGTGCGACGGGGATAATCTGACGACTAACTTTGTGTTTATATGTTCGAAATTGGAGTCAACAACGATGACCTAACATCATCTAGCGCTATACATTTTTAAAGACATATGACAATCATCACTTTTGGGAGGACGTGAACTTCTGGTATATGGTGGATATGCGGCAGGGAACTATTGCAGGATATGCAATTTTCTCATATTCCTATATAGACAGAGAGGTTGTAGGTTCAAATCTCGGCTACACTGGTTGGGATTATTATTTATGATTTCACTCTGCGACAACGGACCAAGATCTCAGCAGCGAGGCCCGGCTTTAAACGTCAGTTATTCATCGACAGAAAAAAAACATGAGTACCTCCGAAGTCGGAGTTATCTGCCTGTGCGGCGACGGACCCCTGTGCACGCGGCTGCCGGGGAAAAATGGATTAACACGCAAAACTCAGTTCCTAGTCTCTAGGGACTTCGGCAGAGGTGAAAGCTGGCGAGCGCAACAACAACAACAATATTCATGTTTCAGTATTACGCCTACGCCGTCAGATGACCTTGACTATAAGGTCAATTATTTAATTCTACCCAACCTGGAGACATCTTGGTGCTCACTCATCATCATCATTGAGTGCCGTCTCCGCATCGAAGGTTGGCTACCATGTAGCGCCATTCCACTCTGTCTCTTGTTTCGTTGCTTCAGATTGTCATAGGCTGACCTGTCCATCTTTTGATGTTATTCGTCCATGTTAGTCTTCGTCTGCCACTGCCTCTTTTACCTTGTATTTTCTCTTCCAATTTTATTTTTAGTAGACTGTAGATCTTTTAAGATTCCCCAAAAATGTCATATGTCTTGTTTTCATTGCGTTAGGTAATTCTATTTTCAGTTTTAGTTGTTTTAACACTTCATTACTAAGTGCAATATCGCCTTTCTGTGTTCACACTTGTCCGACCAATTCTACTATAGTCCTTTAAAGAAAGCCGAACCTGACATTATAAAGAGAATTACTGTAAACTTCAATCAGAGCACCAGGACCGGGAACGTCCCAGAATAATGGTTACATATCTATTTGTCTGGATTCAGTTTTGTCTACCGTTAGATAGCTCTGGTATTCAGTTATACTGAATTCTATATTCTTCGTGTAAATTAGGTTATAATATTTGGTACAAAGGAAATGATTGTTTATTTTGCAGAGATAATGTATTTGTTGTACATTGTATTTGACATAGTTTGGATGCCTACCATCGCTCATTCTTCTCAGCTAACTCATTCGTTATAAATGTCGTAACAATTCCTCTAATTTCTTCATGAACAAGTATATCCTCTCACATGACAGTTTATCTGTACAAAAGACCCAAATGTACACTCATAGTCAGCATTTGCTAAATTACTCAGATATACCTAACGATGAATTTAATAGCCACCGATTTATGTCCTACTAAGAGTGCTCGATGAACGTACACACAGAGACCTTAGAACTGACTGGATGCATATCTGTTTTTTGTGGATTAATTCTATCTTTGATGAAAACACATAGGACATGCATAACTTTATGCAGCAAACGATTGATACAATTATAAATAAAACATAATAAAACTATCTGTGCAAGTAGATATGGCTGGTTACATTTATTTGTACCGCTCTTTTCCTTGCTTTACTGATGCAGGTTGGCATAGGCTAAGCTGTTAATCTTTTGAAGTTTCTTTTCATGTTAGTCTTGGACGGCATCTGACTCTTTTACCTTGTATTTTCCCTTCCAATATTACTTACAGTAGACTGGTATGTCTTTTAACATGCCCTAAGAACCGATTTGTCTTGTTTCCATTGTTTCATTTTTAGTTGTTTTAAGAATTCAGCGTTTGTTTTAGTATTCCCTTTATCCATCTCTTTCTCGGTCTTCACCTTAAGCTGGCATTTTCGTAGCGTTTGTTTATGACTCTTTGCGTCATTGTTAGTTCTTTTTGTCTTGTTATGTGGCCGAACCAATTTATATGTTGTTTCTTTATGCATTCGATGGTTGGTTCAATTTCGAGTTTCTTCCTCAGGTCAGTGTTTCTTACTGTCCCTTAAGCTGTTTCCTGTCATTCTTCTGACACATTTCATTTCGGTGGTCGTTAGCTTTCTTATTGTTCTAGGGTCCAGCGTCCAATTCTGGCACTGATAGCACAGAGTTGGTAGAAAAATTGATTTGTATATTGCCCTTTATGCTTCCGTAGTTATTGCTTTGTTTTTCAATAGTGTTGATACTTGGCCTATAACTTGGCATGCTTTGTTACACCTTACATCTATCTCTGTCTTTTGGTTATTGTCTTGTGTTAACGTGCTACCCAGATATTTAAAATTGTCTACTTGCTTCAAAGTCGCATTATCTATTATGATATTTAGTTTTTCTTTCTTTCTCGCTATTGCCATTACTTCGGTTTTGCTTATGTTGATCTTCATGTTGTATTGTTTACAAGTGTTGTTTAGCCTGTTGATATGTTCTTGTAGGTCCTCAGTTGTTTCATGTATCAGAACTTGGTCGTCTGCAAATAGTATTTCTTCCTCTCTTCTGTTGTTTTCTGGTACGTATATTCGTTCTCTTTTGTGTTATTGCTTGTTATCATCCTTGTGGTTACTATTTGCGTCAATGATTGTTTGAATATGAGCCACTCGTTATCTACTGTAGTTATTTGTTGTGGTAGTTGTTTAAAATGGCTTTCTAGTTGTTTTTCTATTTCTTTCATTTTGTCTTCTGTTTTAAGTTTGCTTAATTGTATTGTCCTTTCGGATTGTTTTCTTGTTTTCAATTGGTTCTTGTTGTCTTGTTTTGCTTTCTGGATGGTTATTAGCACCATTTTATGGCCTGTATCATTTGTGATGTTAGGTACCGCTCTGCTGTCTCTGATTTTCCTCTTCCTTTGTGTGCTCACTAGGATGAAATCTATTTGACTTTTACAATTGTTTTCGTTCCATTATACCAGGTGTATATTTGTGAGTCTTTATGTTTAAAGAAAGTGTTAGTTATGCATAATTCATGTTGATTGCATAATTCAAGCATTCGGTTGCCATTTTCATTCTTTCTATTTGTGTTATCTCCAAATGGGCCCAGATATTTGGAGTTCTCATAATTGCGTTTTCCTGGTCTCCCGTTAAAGTCCCCCATTACCAGTAGATCTTCGTTCTTATTTACTTTGTTTATGATTTCGTTAAGTGTTTCGTAGAATTCTTCGCTCTCTTCGTTGTTGTTGTTGCAAGGTGCATATATTTGGATGTTTGTTATATTGACGTTGTTTTCTATTACCTTTAGGGTAATTATCCTTTCTGAATGTTGATGTGTTTCTATAATGTTTTTTGGACGTTTCTGGGTCTACAATGAATCCTACTCCGTGTTTTGCTACTTCGTTGGTATTAACTCCTGAGTTTATTATGGTATAATTCATGTACGCTTTCTTTGTTTGTTTCTCCTTCGGTCTTGTGTCTGCTACTTCGTTGGTGTTAACTCCTGAGTTTATTATGGTATAATTCATGTACGCTTTCTTTGTTTGTTTCTCCTTCAGTCTTGTGTCTGCTACTTCGTTGGTGTTAACTCCTGAGTTTATTATGGTATAATTCATGTACGCTTTCCTTGTTTGTTTCTCCTTCAGTCTTGTGTCTGCTACTTCGTTGGTGTTAACTCCTGAGTTTATTATGGTATAATTCATGTACGCTTTCCTTGTTTGTTTCTCCTTCAGTCTTGTGTCTGCTACTTCGTTGGTGTTAACTCCTGAGTTTATTATGGTATAATTCATGTACGCTTTCCTTGTTTGTTTCTCCTTCAGTCTTGTGTCTGCGACTCCAAGTATTTTGATTCTTCTTTTTATCATTGCGTCGATTAATTGTTCTTCTTTGTCTCTGATATCACAAATATTGATGGTTGCAATTTTATTTACATTATGTCTGTATGATCGCGATTGTTTCTCCATTATTTTGGCTCTGAGCACTGTTGTGTGTATGTCACATTGTCATCTGCCGCTGTGCAAGCTCTGTCGCAGAGTAAGGGCTGAGGTTTTGCTACCAGTGCTTGCCCGCGCACTGTGGTAACTGATGGCCGTGACCCATTTTCTACCCGTGTTGTTTCTCTACATACCAGAGTCATTAGGAGGAATAACATCAGAAGAGGCCAACAGAAGAGCAAAGAATCGCAGATTGTTTCACACCTCGACGCCAACGGCAGCAGAGGAAGGATAGAAGGAGAAGAGGAAGACCGTTTGTTTTATTTGTTTCCTTCCAATTCTATTTATTGTCTGTTCTGTTTTCTTGTCTAATGCCCATTTGTCTGCACCATATAGAAATGTTGAGAAGATATAACATTTTGGTATTCTTAGTTTTAGCCCTGGTGTTATTTGCCTTGATTATAGTATATTTTTCATGGCACTAACATAGCTTATTGCCATTTCTATTCTTTTGTTTATTTCTGTTTTTCATTTTCCTTCACTGGTTACATAGTATGTCCAAAGCAGTTCAGTCCTTGAAATGTCTCCACGTGTATTCCTTCCACTTTTATATCCACTTTTAGATTCTGCATGTTATCATTGTTTATGATAATAGTTGTATTGTTTTTTTTTTAATTTATATTTAGTCCCCAACATTTACAAGTAATGTTTCGTTTCATTAATTAATCTAAGTTACTTTGATGCTATTATATTACTATTAATTAATCTAAGTTACTTTGATGCTATTATATTACTATTAATTAATCTAAGTTACTTTGATGCTATTATATTACTATTAATTAATCTAAGTTACTTTGATGCTATTATATTACTATTAATTAATCTAAGTTACTTTGATGCTATTATATTACTATTAATTAATCTAAGTTACTTTGATGCTATTATATTACTATCAGACAATCGAGAACAACAATAACGTAAGGTTGTTTATGTTGTTATGGATGGTTGGCATTGACGTGTATGAAAACATATCTCTCCCTGTTTTACCAGGGCCCATCCATTCAGCCAATCTTCTCTCATCATCATCATGTGCCATACCGGTTGGCGTAGGTGATCATGTCCCTCCACAATGTTCTATCTACAGTGCATCGTATCAGTTCTGTTGTTGACTGTTTTCCATTTCATTACACCAAGCTATCCAGTATTTTCTCTCTTTGTCGCCCCCGATCTCTCTTTCCTTTTATTTTGCCAGTTGTAACCAAGTATTCCAACGTAACCAAGTATTCCAACCTTCATCTTCTCGTGATGTGCTCGAAAAATGTCGATTGCTTCTTTCTGGTGTTTTTGAAGAGTTTTTGGAGATGTTTTGTAGAGACAATGGCTGCGATCTCCGACTAGTACAGTCACTGCCAATAAGGAAAGTAATGGCAAACTACCTACTTAAATTGCCTGGAATAATCATGACTTATCACAACCTTCTATTTGCAGCTAACGACGTCAATGGGGACTTCACAGCCACCTCGTCCGGTAGGGAGCGTCATGTGCTACAGGTGACACCCGATCGTCATCAAGCAACTGTATGCAAGTTCAAAAATAAAGAGACACTAGCAATAGGAACTTGGAACATTAGATAAGCATTCCAGGTTGGAAAACTAGAAAACATCAGCCAAGAAATGAAGAGAATGAAGTTGAACATACTATGTGAAATCTTCTCTACACTTAGTATTTATGATTTGTTTCGCTGTTTCTACAATAGATGACATTGTTTCTACAATAGACGACATTGTTTCTACAATAGACGACATTATTCCTACAATAGACGACATTGTTTCTACAATAGATGACATTGTTTCTACAATAGATGACATTGTTTCTACAATAGACGACATTGTTTCTACAATAGACGACATTATTCCTACAATAGACGACATTGTTTCTACAATAGATGACATTGTTTCTACAATAGATGACATTGTTTCTACAATAGATGACATTGTTTCTACAATAGACGACATTGTTTCTACAATAGACGACATTGTTTCTACAAAAGACGACATTGTTTCTACAATAGACGACATTGTTTCTACAATAGACGACATTGTTTCTACAATAGACGACATTGTTTCTACAATACACGACATTGTTTCTACAATAGACGACATTGTTTCTACATCAGATGACATTGTTTCTACAATAGATGACATTGTTTCTACATCAGATGACATTGTTTCTACAATAGATGACATTGTTTCTACAATACACGACATTGTTTCTACAATAGACGACATTGTTTCTAATTCAGATGACATTGTTTCTACAATAGATGGCATTGTTTCTACAATAGATGACATTGTTTCTACAATAGACGACATTGTTTCTACAATAGACGACATTGTTTCTACAATAGATGGCATTGTTTCTACAATAGACGACATTGTTTCTACAATAGATGACATTGTTTCTACAATAGACGACATTGTTTCTACAATGGACTACATTGTTTGTACAATAGATGGCATTGTTTCTACAATGGACTACATTGTTTGTACAATAGATGGCATTGTTTCTACAATGGACTACATTGTTTGTACAATAGATGGCATTGTTTCTACAATAGATGACATTGTTTCTACAATAGATGACATTGTTTCTACAATAGATGACATTGTTTCTACAATAGATGACATTGTTTCTACAATAGACGACATTGTTTCTACAATAGATGACATTGTTTCTACAATAGATGACATTGTTTCTACAAAAGATGACATTGTTTCTACAATAGACGACATTGTTTCTACAATAGATGACATTGTTTATACAATAGAGGACACTGTTTATACAATAGATGACACTGTTTATACAATAGATGACATTGTTTCTACAATAGACGACATTGTTTCTACAATAGACGACATTGTTTCTACAATAGATGACATTGTTTCTACAATAGACGACATTGTTTCTACAAAAGATGACATTGTTTCTTCAATAGACGACATTGTTTCTACAATAGATGACATTGTTTCTACAATAGACGACATTGTTTATACAATAGATGGCATTGTTTCTACAATGGACTACATTGTTTGTACAATAGATGGCATTGTTTCTACAATGGACTACATTGTTTGTACAATAGATGGCATTGTTTCTACAATGGACTACATGTTTATACAATAGATGGCATTGTTTCTACAATGGACTACATTGTTTATACAATAGATGGCATTGTTTCTACAATGGACTACATTGTTTATACAATAGATGGCATTGTTTCTACAATGGACTACATTGTTTATACAATAGATGGCATTGTTTCTACAATGGACTACATTGTTTATACAATAGATGGCATTGTTTCTACAATGGACTACATTGTTTATACAATAGATGGCATTGTTTCTACAATGGACTACATTGTTTATACAATAGATGGCATTGTTTCTACAATGGACTACATTGTTTATACAATAGATGGCATTGTTTCTACAATGGACTACATTGTTTATACAATAGATGGCATTGTTTCTACAATGGACTACCTTGTTTATACAATAGATGGCATTGTTTCTACAATGGACTACATTGTTTATACAATAGATGGCATTGTTTCTACAATGGACTACATTGTTTATACAATAGATGGCATTGTTTCTACAATGGACTACATTGTTTATACAATAGATGACATTGTTTCTACAATAGACGACATTGTTTCTACAATAGATGACATTGTTTCTACAATAGACGACATTGTTTCTACAATAGACGACATTGTTTCTACAATAGACGACATTGTTTCTACAATAGACGACATTGTTTCTACAATAGACGACATTGTTTCTACAATAGACGACACTGTTTCTACAATAGACGACACTGTTTCTACAATAGATGACATTGTTTCTACAATAGACGACATTGTTTGTACAATAGACGACATTGTTTCTACAATAGACGACACTGTTTCTACAATAGATGACATTGTTTCTACAATAGATGACATTTTTTCTACAATAGACGACATTGTTTCTACAATAGACGACACTGTTTCTACAATAGACGACATTGTTTCTACAATAGATGACATTGTTTCTACAATAGACGACATTGTTTCTACAATAGATGACATTGTTTCTACAATAGACGACATTGTTTCTACAATAGATGACATTGTTTCTACAATAGACGACATTGTTTCTACAATAGATGACATTGTTTCTACAATAGACGACATTGTTTGTACAATAGACGACATTGTTTCTACAATAGACGACACTGTTTCTACAATAGATGACATTGTTTCTACAATAGATGACATTGTTTCTACAATAGACGACATTGTTTCTACAATAGACGACACTGTTTCTACAATAGACGACATTGTTTCTACAATAGACGACATTGTTTGTACAATAGACGACACCTTGGACAGGCCATCCTTGTGCGAAACAACATGGTGGCAACTAAGGTTAATATATTTGCGTGGGACAATACATAATTGCAGGTACATGCGATTAGAGTGTAGACCCCAGTTCCTTTAGTAATTGTCATTGTGTGCGTCTTTAATGGGAAGGCGTACACACGTCAATGGCAGAATCTCTTCCCATTCGAGCAGGAGAATGTCTTTTTCTCGGAGACTTGAATGCTAGAGAAAACCAGTGGGGTAACGTCAAAACCAATACGCAGGAAGAAGACCTAGAGAACGCACTGGTGTCGGTAGACTAAGTGTGCTTGATTGATGGTAGGGCATCATGAGCTCAACACAGGAGAGGGTGTCAGGATAAAATGAGGCAAATCATGGGTGGGACGATCAGAAGTTTCATCAAACAAGTCTGTGGGCTTACCAATATCAACGCTGGCGAGAAGTGGATACCAGTGCCCACGTCATTCAGGGGGGATATTTTCGTGTATTGTTACACTCGACAGGAAATATAGGGAGCAGAACTCAGTCGTGATCAATGCGGAGGTCAACGGTCTCATCTGGGTTAACACCGATGAGAAAGATGCTGTCATCTATACATGTGGATCTGTAATACGACACCAAAGGAGTGCATGGACATTTACAGTACACTCGGCAGGTAGAATAGTCATGAAGGACAGTGGTGCATACTTTATGACAACGAGTAGCATGACGATAGAGGTGATGGCAGTGACCGTGGCATTCATCTGGTTAGAGTCACAATAATACACCCACGCATGTATACTGAGTGATTCGATGAGCATAATAAGAAAAGTGGAGGCGGGCTCTGTAAGTATGTAATGGGAGGAATCAATGCAGAAGTAAAAAAATACGTAATGGCCACCTTTGTTTGCGTCCCATTACATGCGAGAGTACGTCCAATGAAAGAGTGATAGGCTGGCTAGCTGGGCTATTGTTGTGGACGGTGAACCAATGGTTAGGGTCAAACATCATCAATGTCCTCCATGAGGTGGGAAGGACAAAGGACTTTGAACAACTTTAGTCCACGTGACTCCTTCGGATGAAAGAGATGGGAGTTAGGATGGGCACAGCCAGAAACGAGAAATTTAGGGAGCATGTAAGAGGACTTATTAACCAACACAAAAACCGGAATCGTCAGTCCCTGGACACTGCGAGACTTGTTCAAGAGGGGATCTGAGCACCTATGGACATGTTCGGAGTGCCATACTGATGACCCGCTAATAATTCAATAACAAAAACAATAACTGTATCAAGTTATATATTTGCCCTAGTTGTTTTGTTACTTCTGTAAATATACAATATTGTGTTTACTGTCTTCTGTTCATTGATCTTTAGTTTCCAGGTTTTATACTATTCTTCTAAGCGTCTGAGATCTTAATTTAGTTGTGATTCTGCTAACTTTAGTTTCCAGGTTTTATACTATTCTTCTAATCGTCTGAGATCTTTATTTAGTTGTGATTCTGCTAACTTTAGTTTCCAGTTATTACACTATTCTTCTAAGCGTCTGAGATCTTAATTTTGTTGTGATTCTGCTAACTTTAGTTTCCAGGTATTACACTATTCTTCTAATCGTCTGAGATCTTTATTTAGTTGTGATTTTGCTATCTTAATGTTTTCGCTGTTATGCCAGATAACTAGGTCATCGGTATACAATATATTTGTTTCATTAATCATGGTTTTGGCCAGGTCCTTTATGTATAATAAAAAGAGGGAGCAGTTAGTAGTGATCGTTGTGGTAGCCACATCTAGAACCTATTTGTCTGATATAGAGTCATTTAATTTGTTTTAGAATGTCCTGTAGATTAGGATGTTTTTGACCCATTTGTACAATTATCCATGTAAACCAACGTAGCTCATCTTCAACAGGAGTCCTTTCCGACATACTAGATCGTAGGCTTGTTGCACAAGTCAACTATGACGGGTAGAGTGTATTGTTTCTGTCAGACTTGATCGTATGCTTGTTGCACAAGTCAACTGTGACGGTTACAGTGTATTGTTTCTGTCAGACTAGATCGTAGGCTTGTTGCACAAGTCAACTATGACGGCTAGAGTGTTTTGTTTCTGTTAGACTAGATTGTATACTTGTTGTACAAGTCAACTATGACGGCTAAAGTGTATTGTTTCTGTTAGACTAGATCGTATACTTGTTGTACAAGTCAACTATGACGGCTAGAGTGTACTGTTTCTTGTCAGACCAGATCGTATACTCGTTGCACAAGTCAACTATGGCGGCTAAAGTGTGTAGTTTCTGTCAGACCAGATCGTATACTTGCTGTACAAGTCGACTATGACGGCTAAAGTGTGTAGTTTCTGTCAGACCAGATCGTATACTTGCTGTACAAGTCGACTGTGACGGCTAAAGTGTGTAGTTTCTGTCAGACCAGATCGTATACTTGATGTACAAGTCGACTATGACGGCTAAAGTGTGTAGTTTCTGTCAGACCAGATCGTATACTTGCTGTACAAGTCGACTGTGACGGCTAAAGTGTGTAGTTTCTGTCAGACCAGATCGTATACTTGCTGTACAAGTCGACTATGACGGCTAAAGTGTGTAGTTTCTGTCAGACCAGATCGTATACTTGCTGTACAAGTCGACTATGACGGCTAAAGTGTGTAGTTTCTGTCAGACCAGATCGTATACTTGCTGTACAAGTCGACTGTGACGGCTAAAGTGTGTAGTTTCCGTCAGACCAGATTTGTATACTTGCTGTACAAGTCAACTATGACGGGTAGAGTGTTTCTTCTGGAATCCACCACGGACTTGCTGCATTAACGTGAATATTTAGTCTTCTGCTTTATTACCCGCAATAAATCCAACAAGTTCATGGCACATATTATTAGAGGCTTGCAAATACCAATGTAGTCTGTTGTTGATCATACTCTCAGCATAATTTTCTATCAGATCAAATGTGGGGATGTAAGGGCGTTATCAATGAAGCTAGAGAAGTTCCAACCAACACAAAACGTTGTCGTCACCTGGCGACTACACGCTGAGGGATGGGGGAGGGGGGATAGACTGACAGTTGTATCGTGGCACTTTAAGACTTGTCTTTTTGTGGACAGTTATACAGCTTAGACAATTCTCTTCTGTACTAGCTAACATAAACTCTAACTGCTCTACATACCATTACTATCATTATTTAGAAATACCTCATCACTGTGGTCAATCTTGGTTTGTGATCTAATTATCCTGAATTCGCTTCTACAAATCATGAGCACTAAAAAACCACTATACTACTTTTTTCATCTTAACCGATACATTAGAATAGATTAAACGGAATATATACCATATGTTTATACCTTGTATAAGACTTCTAATACCATTAATTGGCTAGTTTGTTGATAACAATAAATAATTTTGTTTTTAATAGTTTTATAGCGAAATAATATCTTTATAGATTTTGACTACGTTGGCAGGAGTGACGGCGGTAAGTATTATGACTAAGACATGCCATTTATTTTAAAATTTCATTTTTTTTTTAGTTTCAATGCTTGAAGCGACATAGGGGCATCGGTAGCCTAGTTGGGAAAACCACCCGACTGGACTACCGACATTCGGACAACCCGTTTCGATTCCCGCTGGGAGCAGTGTGAGTTGTACACGTGGTTGGAGAAGAAAAATACCCCCACGGTCGACCCAGCCAATGGGTACCAGGTTAGTTATTACACTAGGAAGGTGAGGTATGTTGCCTCGCATCTGAGTTTCGATGCTTGAGGCGACACTATACAGAAATCTCCGAACATTTCTGGATATGCGGCCGAGCACATATGGGTGTAAACTCGCGTGCTAAGACGCCGGTTCAAGTCTCGTACTTTACCTTTATCTATTCATTGAAAAAAAAATGTGTATGAATTATAAGTAATTACTGCTTTTTTAATTGGTAAATGTCATTATTTCGTAACATCAACAGTTGGAACAGTCGCAACGTGTATTTATGTTTTGTTTGTGAAGAAAGCTTACAACAGCAAAGGCAATCTTTCATTATCAGTCAGTGCCACAAGATAGCTGGGCGGTCGCTAAACATTGAGTTTGTTGTTCTTGTTATTATTGTCTGTCCAGCGGCATGTGAGCTGGCGCCCTTCGACCCAATGCCATGTAGTGGTATCAGCAAGTATTCTGAGTTACCTTACAGTTCCGTACAAGGTGTTACATTTATCTGGTCTTGTAGGAAGTGGAGTTGCTCTAATATCGGTTAGCTTTTGGACAACCAAAAAGACGATGTTCTACTGTTTTATGTGAGTGTTCACAGAGTATGTATGTTAGAGTTTGGTTTCGCTGTATAGGGCATTGGTACACTAGTTGGAAAAACCGGCCGACTGGTCCACCCACGTTCGGACAATCCGTGTTCGATTCCCGCTGGAACCAGTGAGAATAGTACTCGTAGTTGGAGAAAAGAAAATACCCCCGCGGTCGACCCAGCCGCTGGCAGAAATGGGTACCAGGGCATACAATTCTGGGACGGTGAGGATTGCCATCTCGCATTGTGAGTTTCAATGCTTGAAGCAACATAATCCAGAAGTCTCTGAACACTTCTTGATAGGCGGCCGCGCACAATCAGGTGAACACTCCTGTGCGTGCTTAGACCCCGACTCACGTTTCGTACTTTACCTTTACCTTTCGTTGTATTCTATTGATGTGATTGTACGGTAGTACATAACCGGGTCTTAGTCTGAACATTATATTGATGTGATTGTACGGTAGTACATAACCGGGTCTTTGTCTGAACATTCTATTGATGTGATTGTACGGTAGTACATAACCGGGTCTTTATCTGAACATTCTATTGATGTGATTGTACGGTAGTACATAACCGGGTCTTTGTCTGAACATTCTATTGATGTGATTGTACGGTAGTACATAACCGGGTCTTAGTCTGAACATTCTATTGATGTGCTTGTGCGGTAGTACATAACCGGGTCTTTGTCTGAACATTCTATTGATGTGATTGTACGGTAGTATATAACCGGGTCTTAGTCTGAACATTCTATTGATGTGATTGTACGGTAGTACATAACCGGGTCTTAGTCTGAACATTCTATTGATGTGATTGTACGGTAATACATAACCGGCTTTCAGTCTGAACATTCTATTGATGTGATTGTACGGTAGTACATAACCGGGTCTTTGTCTGAACATTCTATTGATGTGATTGTACGGTAGTACATAACCGGGTCTTAGTCTGAACATTCTATTGATGTGATTGTACGGTAGTACATAACCGGGTCTTTGTCTGAACATTCTATTGATGTGATTGTACGGTAGTACATAACCGGGTCTTAGTCTGAACATTCTATTGATGTGATTGTATGGTAGTACATAAGCGGGTCTTAGTCTGAACATTCTATTGATGTGATTGTACGGTAGTACATAACCGGCTTTCAGTCTGAACATTCTATTGATGTGATTGTACGGTAGTACATAACCGGGTCTTAGTCTGAACATTCTATTGATGTGATTGTACGGTAGTACATAACCGGCTTTCAGTCTGAACATTCTATTGATGTGATTGTACGGTAGTACATAACCGGGTCTTTGTCTGAACATTCTATTGATGTGATTGTACGGTAGTACATAACCGGGTCTTAGTCTGAACATTCTATTGATGTGATTGTACGGTAGTACATAACCGGGTCTTTGTCTGAACATTCTATTGATGTGATTGTACGGTAGTACATAACCGGGTCTTTGTCTGAGCATTCTATTGATGTGATTGTATGGTAGTACATAAGCGGGTCTTAGTCTGAACATTCTATTGATGTGATTGTACGGTAGTACATAACCGGCTTTCAGTCTGAACATTCTATTGATGTGATTGTACGGTAGTACATAACCGGGTCTTTGTCTGAACATTCTATTGATGTGATTGTACGGCAGTACATAACCGGGTCTTAGTCTGAACATTCTATTGATGTGATTGTACTGTAGTACATAACCGGGTCTTAGTCTGAACATTCTATTGATGTGATTGTACGGTAGTACATAACCGGGTGTTTGTCTGAACATTCTATTGATGTGATTGTACGGTAGTACATAACCGGGTCTTAGTCTGAACATTCTATTGATGTGATTGTACGGTAGTACATAACCGGGTCTTAGTCTGAACATTCTATTGATGTGATTGTACGGTAGTACATAACCGGGTCTTAGTCTGAACATTCTATTGATGTGATTGTACGGTAGTACATAACCGGGTCTTTGTCTGAACATTCTATTGATGTGATTGTACGGTAGTACATAACCGGGTCTTAGTCTGAACATTCTATTGATGTGATTGTACGGTAGTACATAACCGGGTCTTAGTCTGAACATTCTATTGATGTGATTGTACGGTAGTACATAACCGGTTTACAGTCTGAAAATTATAATTAGGTCTCCTCTTTCTCGTACTTTGTCTCTGTGGGGGTTTGACCTCGGGGTGCATTTAAAACTTGCACTCCCTGTCTTTCCCGTAGCCTATCCATTCATCCACTCTTCTCTACTGTTGTGGTTTATAATTTATTTGGACGTACTTAATACGATTGTGGGGTTTGAAAATATGCCTATCTGGATCATCCTTTAGCGAATGTTTCAGCCTTATCATTTATGCTCTGGGGGAGTCTCATTCAATCCACTACTTTAATTAAACTTATTTCCTGTGTATTTTATATACCCCCTCATGGGTTGGTAGAAGTCTCCAAATGTCATGAATTACTTAAGGAAATTGTCGAGAGAGCACAGCCCACGCCTCTCTGATCACTACAAAGATTCGGAAGGTTCCACCAGATGGCGCAAATGACAATAACGTGAACGTTAGAGCCGACAGATGTGAGTACCACCGGATTTATATCAATATAATTTGTTTTGTTAAATAGACGCCTCCTTCAGACTTCTAAAGAGTGAAGAATAATTTTTACAAAGTTGTAACAGGTTTCCTGGAAAAGACATATAAATATTCGATTGGGGAAAAAAACGCGAAAATCCGATTTTTTTGTTTCGATTCCAACATACTAGGGAATCGAGGAATCGAATCTCACAACCCCATATATAGCACACGGACCACATACATGTACAAGTAGTTCACATGTGTTTTATACCCAGGCCATTTACAGTCGGGGACTGAGTAGTCTAGATGTACGACATCGGTCTTATGGAAGGAACAGACCCGTGTTCAAAACCAATTAGAGTAGGTTGTGATTTTGGTAAAAATAGAAAACAGGATGTTCAGTGTGCATTCGCGCACGTTAAAGAACTCTTGGCAGTTAAAATCGAAAAGAGTGGACCATAAATGTTGCCGGGGTAAAATTGTCAGCGGAAAACTACCCACACCATGGATCCCGAGCTACGGAGTTCGTGCACATGGACTTGGATTCTCCTGGGATTTTCTCGAGCGGGATGTTGGAGCACCAATGAATTCTTCTGGTGTATAGTGATGATGTTTCTAACCACAAACAAATAACAATTACAATCTTAAAATGTCCCTTTTAATGTGCTGTGGACAAACCTAGTCTTGAGGTGGGTGTACATTTTTGGCTGCAGATAAAACTTGATCCTTCCCGAGCCGTTAGACGTCACATAGGACTTGTTTATCACCACCCATCTCTATTCTCAGTGAGATTGTCGATCCTATCTAATGAGTCTATGCCTGCCAACTATGTCTCTCTTATACATTTATTGTCTCTCTGGGTCTTCCTTTTTTTATGTGTCCCGATGTTTCCAATAGACGAGCCTGTTTTGGAATTCTCCTGATGTCTCTTCTCTAGCTAGTGTTTCAAAGATGCTATAGTCTGGAGCAATCTAGAAATGAACAATCAAATATGAAAAAAACCAAGAACAAATGAACAAAGAAGGGCTTTTATATATATACACATATATATTATATCGCTTTTCTACTTGATCTTGTATGATTTAGAGAGAAAATATGGAACAATAAAGCTAAAACACGTGTTATAAGATACATTTATATAATGCAATAACAAACGCATTATCAAAAAATTGTGTACGTGATACACATACACTCCAATGTTAAGTCAGTTTGAATTTATGGATGTGGAACATGGAGAACAATTAAAATCACAATCATGAAGATACATACTTTCATTAATGGATGCATACGCAGAATAAAAGGATGGAAATGGCAGGAAAAAAAACCACTAACATAGAATTATGGAAATATGCCAGTCAAATACCAGTGGATAAAGAGATACACCGCTGGATAGGACACATACTACGGAAACCAACTGAGGGTATTGCACAACGGGCACTGTTTTGGAATCCACAGGTAAAGAGACAAAGAGGAAGACCAAGGAGTTCTTGGAGAAGACAGATAGAAGCTGGGATCAAGATGATGGGGAAGGCATTGGGCGATCTTAAAAGATTGACAAGAAACAGAACGGCTTGTAAAGTGCTTGTTGAAGACCTATACTCCACAGGGAGCTGAAAGGTAGAAGAAGAAAGAATATGCATATTTAAAAAGTTGTAATTATTTGGATAACATTTCCGCATTCAGGAAAACAGAAATGTGTCAGCGGTTTTACATGCACATATCACAAGAAAACAAATGTCCTCATTTTTGCAAATAAAATTGTATTATAACGCGCAATATACTATTTTCTCTATAAGATGCGTCGGAATATACTTAATGTAAGTATTAAAATAAACTATGTATTGTCTGTCAATAGAACATTAGTCTGTTTGCATAGTGAAAGTGATAGTCGAAGACCCGGTATCACTGCAGACGAATTATAATCCATAATTGCTCAACCGCCTGTGCCAGTGGAATCATCCGAATTAACATCTCATCTCATTGAAGGATCCAAACAAAGAAAGACAGCTGCAGTCCCCATTATAGCAAACGCAGCACATGCGAAAAGACATAAGGCGACATCGCACCGAAAGTGAACTGAGCAGAATTGTCCCTCGTCATATGATCTCATCATTCATCATAAGCAATCGGAATATCGAAACACGATCCGAATGAAAATCACAGCTTACGGTGTACACAGAATACTAAACTCAGTAGTTTGTTTGTATACGTCCCTTTAATATACACTTTAATAATTGAACAAATGTACAACTACAATAGTTATCTTAACTGGTGAATTTATCAGTTTAGAAAACATAGTACGTGTCTATAGTCTAACTATAGAAGGCAGACAACTAAAACAAGTAGAGGAATTCAAATACCTAGGAAGTCTAATGACAAACGATAATTCTCAAACAGCAGAGATAGAATCAAGATGCAAAAAAGCTTGTCAAATCATTGTACAGTTATCACCACTATTGTCCAACAAGGAAATAACCCTGGAGACAAAACGAGCACTATACAATACAATCTTCATCCCAACGTTGTGCTACCAATGCCAGACCTGGACCCTAGATGAAAGAACAATAAGAAAAATATACTTCCACAGAGATGAAATGTGTTAGACGAATGACAAGGAAACAGACTGAGAGATAAGATCAGAAATGAAGAACTGAGAACATAGCTAGGATTAGCCCCCTCCACAGAATATATAAGGAAATAACAGATAAAATGGTTTGGCCACCTCACAAGGCAGAAAGAACAAAACACAACACAACGAGCCTTCAACAAATGTTGTGAGAACACCAGACCCAAGGGTCCACCACGAAAAAGATGGGTCGATGGAATATTCCAAGCACTAGGAAACATAACAGCAGCAGAGGCGAACATAAGAGCAAAAGACCGCAAATTATATCTCTCTTCGACTCTGAAAGGCAGATGAGGAAGGAAAGAAGAGGAAGAAGAGTATGAGTCTGAATATGCGGGTAAATGAGTGATTGAATAGGTCATTGAGTGATTGGGTGAGTGATTGAGTGATGGAATAAGTAAGTAATTGTATGAGCGACTGAGTTACTTAGTGAGTGAGTAATTGAGTACGTGACAGAGTTTATGATTGTGTGAACGACATATTTACTTAGTAGGTGAGTGATCGAGTGAGTGACCGAGTTAGTGATTGTGTGAGCACTGAGTTCATTATTATGTGATTGATTGAATGACTTTAAAGGTGAGTGATTTAGTAAGAGGCGACTGAAAGAATAAGTTATTGAATGAGTGCGCGAGTGAGTGACTGAGAGACTGAGCGAGTGAGTGATTAAATGGGCGAGTGAATCATTGATTGATCCCTTGAGTGAGTGAGTGAGTGAGTGAATGAGTGAGTAAGTGAGAGACTGAGTGAGTTCCAATGTGGTAGTTAGTGACTGAGTTATTGAGTTGTGATTGAGCGAGCGAAGGATTAAGTTAGTGAGTGAATGAGTTAATGAGTGAGAAAACAGGTGAGTAATCTCTAAATGCCAAATATTTCAGTGTTGTACGAAATACTTACATTTGTGACCAACTTTATATGAGCAAATGATTGTGTAAATTGGTCTACATATCATTGTTCGTTAATGGTTTGATTATCCCCATCGCGCATCGAACAAGATCTTCCCAGAGAGAAAAGATAAACTGTTTTACAAGTCTTCTCACATTCTCTACGTAGCTCTCATAAACTCAGCCTACACCCATTTGTATCAACATTAAAATAAAGGAAGGAGTGTGAACATGGATTATGGAATAACGTTTCACTTATTTCGTCAACAAAACATTATTTTTCAAACTGAAAAATTTATATCCTCTTAGATTTACAGATATTCAAATTCTACTGAGCTTGTAAGTAAAATAATCAAGAACTCAAGTAAATCAGATATCAAATAATGGTATAAATATAAAATAAATTGTTATTTCTTGCTGTTTTCTGTCTTCTGGTTTTCTCTATTATTAACAATAACCGTTTATCATCCGTGTATCTCATGCATATATTAAAGAGGATACTATGTGTGTACGTGAAAAAAAAAATAAAAACACTTTATCACCAACAGTCAGATTACATAACAACAAACTAGATAACTATAGTGCTATGAGATCAGTATATGTTGAGATTAACGATAAAAGTTGTGTAAGAATGTCCCCGAGAGAACTACTTAATCTGACTTAACAACCCTCAGTTTATACAAATACTACTGTCGGCATATCTAAAGGCGGTATATTACGTATATATGTAGGTAGTGTTGCCAGTATTATTGTTCAGATTTATATTGCATCAGATTTATATTGCATCAGATTTTATATTGTATTAGTTTTATATTGCATCAGATTTACATTGCATCAGATTTATATTGCATCAGATATTATATTGTATTAGTTTTATATTGCATCAGGTTTATAATGCATCAGCTTTATAATGCATCAGATTTATATTGCATCAGGTGTATAATGCATTAGATTTATATTGCATCAGATTTACATTGCATCAGATTTATATTGCATCAGATTTATATTGCATCAGATTTATATTGCTTAATATTTATATTGCATCAGAATTATAATGCATCAGATTTATAATATATCAGATTTATAACGCATCAGATTTATAATATATCATATTTATAATGCATCATACATTTAATATGGATATATAAAACAAGGTGTAAGAGAAGATTGTTCTCTCTCGGTGGATATGCTCACACTTTATAGAGAAAATGCTACGAGATCAATAGTAGACAACATTTGATGAAAACAACGGTGGCAACATAAGCTGCGATATGAGGATGGCGCAGTCTCAGTAGCAGAGACGAATAATTAACTACAAGAAAAGATAAAAACATAATTGTGATAAGATAACAAGAAGGTCTAAATCTGAATAGTAAGAACACATAAGTAATGGTTATATAAAAGAAACAATCATCACCACAATACAACATACAAATGAATACGACATATCTGAAACAAGTGCAACGCGTCAAATACTTGGGCACAATAATACCATCAGATGGAAAATGCAACACAGAAATGTAAAGTAGAATATCTCAGGCTAAAATAGCATTTTAAAAAATGAAAAACATATTGTGCAATAAATCTATGTGAAAGATCTCGGAAAGTAGTTCATCGATGATATATGGTGCCAATTTTATATAATCGATTAATGAATTGTAGGCAAACAAATGAAAAGATGATTAGAGACCACGGAGATGCGATTTCTCAAAATAATTCTGAGTGTTCCCTTGACAGTTAAAAAGATCAACAAGGAAATTCTAAAAATAAAAAAAGCGAACACACCAAGTGAGCTACTTTAAAAACGTAAGAAAAACACAATCAACATTTTTTTTCTGGGACATCACGAGAAGAGGGAAATTGTAATACTTAGTTATTGTTATTGTAGAATTGTTATTGGCTATGGAAAGCCTCGGTCTCACAGCAAACGAATTAAAATCCATAATTGCTCAACCGCCCGTGCCAGTGGAATCATCCGAATTACTAACTCATCTCCCAAACAAAGAAAGGTAACTGTAGTCCCCATCGTAGCAGTCTCAGCACACGCCAAAAGACATAAGGCGAAACCGCGCAGAAAGTGAACACAGTCAACTGTTCCCCGTCATACGATATCATCATTCATCGTAAACAAGCAGAATATCGAAGCAGGATCAAAACGGATGAGACACACAGCTCACGGTGTGCACAGAGCACTTAACTCAGTAGCTCCTGCAACAAGCCGGACTTGGAATATGAGGAAACTGCAAGAAGGAACACTTTTCAGACATAGCCTTCAATGGTTCCTGCCGCCTATCCACCATATACCACGGGAGTTTACGTCCTCCCGAAAATGATGATCGTCGTAGCACTTTATGATGTTAGGCCATCATTGATGGCTCCAATTCCAAACATATAGACACACAGTGGTGGTAACTTATCATTTCCAATCCAACAGAAGCCACATGATCTATAGTTAGTAAAAACACAATTGATGATTTTCTCCGCTCCCTTCTGGTAGCTGCCGCCACACAATTCTGATGTCTCATTAACTTGGATATCATTCAAGAACAATGTCAGATTAACATTCCATAGATATGGCTTTGCTGATGAAGTTCTTGGTGCAACAGTTGTATCAATCAAAGTGGAGGCTCCTGGTATGTGGTCATTAATATCACAGACGGCACATGATGTTGTTATATTCAGTATTTCTTTCTGGGGTGTAAATATGTGGCACACACATGGAGAGTGGTTTGTGGTCACAGTAATCCCATTAAAGGCAATTCTAGGGTAGCATGGCATATCTGTTTCAGAACAGCACAATCCTGTGATGTTTTATGTGTTCGCTATAAAACTGCTGCTGCTACCCAATCCTGACCAATTATAGGTGTGGACATTATTCACTTGCAATGACAAAACTGCTTTGTTTACATCATAAACCTCTGGAAGCGAATCATTTATGGGACTAATAGTACAATTTATTCTTCCATCGGGGATATCTTCATTGAGTACCAAAAAAAAAAGTTCTTTGGTTAAAAAAGCACATATGCTTTTGAATTAAACACAAAATGAGCCCACTTCATAGATTCAAAATGATCCTTGCCAATGCCATCCGTTTGCACAAGTTAGGTCCTTAGCTACCAATGTCACAAACTAAGCCATCAAATTAACGACTTTATCTACAGCGAAGGTTAACGAACTGTGAACAAACATTTATGTAATTACTTGGTTACATCTGTCAAAATACAGGGAAAGAGAGATCGCGGACGATACAGAAAGCAAATACTAGATAGCTTCGTGTCATCGCATGGAAAACAAACACAAGAATTGAAACAATGCCATGTGGACAGGCTATTGTGGAAGAAAATGATCGCCCACGACAACCTGTATGGCACATGATGATGTTGATATGATGCATCTTTACGAAACCGTTGTAGACTACACCAAGCGAACTACACATGATGATGCTGATATGATGTTTTTCTAAGAAAACGTTGTAGACTACACCAAGTGAACTACACATGATGATGCTGATATGATGCTTCTCTACGAAACCGTTGTAGACTACACCAAGTGAACTACACATGATGATGCTGATATGATGTTTCTCTACGAAACCGTTGAAGACTACAAGTGCAAGTGAGCTTAGATTTCTGGGGACACAAATACAGATTCTTAACGTCAATTCTGAATAACTTCTGATTTGAGTTCTGTTTGACAAAAGACCAATCCCGAACAGAAAAGGAGAGACAATTATTGGATTTATATAATCGCGCTTACTCACTGAAGTCAGCGTGTAACAAGATCTAGAACAGTCCACTATATCACCAAAAACTATTTGAATATCTCAGAATGTCTTTGACTGTTGTTTGAGGTGTGCTGTATATTGTGTGCAGTCAATGATTTCATTATACAAACATATTTTACTTATTTTTATTCGTAGAATACCGATCTGAAAAAAATAGCAGTGGTAAGTAAAATGAATCAAGATGTTAAAGAAAGATAAGAACTACTAACATAAACTGTGAAATGTTGAATACACATTTGTTTTCGTTACCACAATAAAGATAATATACATAATACCTTACATTCTTCACTAGTCTCTTCAGTTTTTATAAATGAACGCTAATAGTTATGTTGAAAAAGAGTTATGTAAACTAACATCTGAAATGTTTTATTTTAGGCTGTAGAATATGCTCGGGGTGTGAGTAATAAATTATTTGAAGAAAAACTAATTGTTCCATTATAATTGTAGTTGTATTTAGTCAAGGTCCGGCATCACTGCAAGCGAATTAAAATCCATAATTGCTGAACCAGCCGTACCAGTGGAATCATACTAATTAACATTTCATCTCATTGAAGGATGCAAACAAAGAAAGGTATATGCAGTCCCCATCATCGCAGATACAGCACACGCCAAAAGACATAAGGGGTAACCGCACTGAAATTGAAACAGCCAAGCTGCCCTTCGTCATACGATATCATCATTTATCGTAAACAATCGGAATATCGAAACACGATCCGGATGAAAAACACAATTCGCGGTGTGCACATATCACTAAACTCAGTAGCTCCGGCAGCAAACCTGACTTGGAATACGAGAAAACTGCAAGAAGAACCACTTTTAAAAGATACCCTGAACGTTTCCTGTCGCCTATCCGCCATGGTGTGCGGAAGATCGTTCAAGTCCGTCCCATTATAAACGTAAAACCAACCTTAAAATTTGATTAATTGATGCAGATCATCTCTCGGTCAAATTTGTAATGAAATTTTGATTAATTGATGCAGATCATCTCTCAGTCAAATCTGTAATGAAATTTTGATTAATTGATGCAGATCATCTCTCAGTCAAATCTGTAATGAAAATTTGATTAATTGATGCAGATCATCTCTCGGTCAAATCTGTAATGAAAATTTTGATTAATTGATGCAGATCATCTCTCGGTCAAATCTGTAATGAAAATTTTGATTAATTGATGCAGATCATCTTTCGGTCAAATCTGCAATGAAATTTTGATTAATTGATGGAGATCATCTCTCGGTCAAATCTGTAATGAAAATATGATTAATTGATGGAGATCATCTCTCAGTCAAATCTGTAATGAAAATTTTGATTAATTGATGCAGATCATCTCTCGGTCAAATCTGTAATGAAAATTTTGATTAATTGATGCAGATCATCTTTCGGTCAAATCTGCAATGAAATTTTGATTAATTGATGCAGATCATCTCTCGGTCAAATCTGTAATGAAATTTTAATTAATTGATGCAGATCATCTCTCGGTCAAATCTGCAATTACATTTTGATTAATTGATGCAGATCATCTCTCGGTCAAATCTGTAATGAAATTTTGATTAATTGATGCAGATCATCTCTCGGTCAAATCTGCAATGACATTTTGATTAATTGATGCAGATCATCTCTCGGTCAAATCTGTAATGAAATTTTGATTAATTGATGCAGATCATCTCTCGGTCAAATCTGTAATTAAATTTTGATTAATTGATGCAGATCATCTCTCGGTCAAATCTGCAATGACATTTTGATTAATTGATGCAGATCATCTCTCGGTCAAATCTGTAATGAAATTTTGATTAATTGATGCAGATCATCTCTCGGTCAAATCTGTAATGAAATTTTGATTAATTGATGCAGATCATCTCTCGGTCAAATCTGCAATGACATTTTGATTAATTGATGCAGATCATCTCTCGGTCAAATCTGTAATGAAATGTTGATTAATTGATGCAGATCATCTCTCGGTCAAATCTGTAATTTAATTTGAATAAAGAATGTCAAAGATACAACTATACAGATCATGTAAAAAAATATGTATAACAGAAATCGCCGGAAAATTGTAAAACTTGACGATCGTCTTACTACTGTGAAGAAAACGGAAGTAAATAGCAATTATGTGTTACTTAATTTAAGGCACAGTGCAGAAACAATCGTCAAAAGATGTCAGACGTGTATATTGGCATAGAAAAAAATACAAGATAGTGCGATAAAAGGTATCAAACAAAGAAAAAAGTGCTTGAAAAATATTATCGTGTCATTATTGGTGGGATAGATGATAATGTCTCTCCACAAATTTAAGTATCGATAACTTTCTATGGCGTTATTCCACTTTTCTGTTTGTTTTCTCTTCCCTCTATATTATCCATTTACTGTTCTCCCCAGCAAGATTCCCTGTATATTTTGTAATAACTTTCCTCATCTGCAATTTTTCCACTACATTGTTATCTACTGTTCTCTCCTACAAGTTTCCCTCTATATTTTATATCTACTGTTCTCTCCTACAAGTTTCCCTCTATATTTTATATCTACTGTTCTCTCCTACAAGTTTCCCTCTATATTTTATATCTACTGTTCTCTCCTACAAGTTTCCCTCTATATTTTATATCTACTGTTCTCGCGTGCAAGTTTCCCTCTATATTTTATATCTACTGTTTTCGCATGCAAGTTTCCCTCTATATTTTATATCTACTTTTCTCGCATGCAAGTTTCCCTCTATATTTTATATCTACTTTTCTCGCATGCAAATTTCCCTCTATATTTTATATCCACTGTTCTCGCATGCAAGTTTCCCTCTATATTTTATATCTACTGTTCTCGCATGCAAGTTTCCCTCTATATTTTATATCTACTGTTCTCGCATGCAAGTTTCCCTCTATATTTTATATCGACTGTTCTTGCATGCAAGTTTGACACTATATATTCTCTCTACTGTTCTCTTCTGATTACACGTGTCGCTGTGTGTTCTATCTAGCTCATCACCTCTTATCACGTGAAAAACGAATGGTATCGTGGACCTCCAAAGGGAGGGACTTACCCAGAGTGTATTAAACGATCCTAAAATGTGGCCAGTCATAGCACTATATTTATCTTGGATAAAGTAGATAATAGTGGTTACGCGTACTCTGCAGTTTTAATGCATGTTCGAGGGTCAACACAAATTAAAGCGAGCCATATACAGCGAATATATCAAGGTGTTGCCATAACAGTGGTCTCACACGACGATGATAGAAGTAAAACTGTGTGCATGGAGTCTAACAGTCAGCGTAATGCGAACTAGACTTCAAAGGTGGTTTTCGATATAATGATAATATAACAAATATTGCTGAACCACGTGAGAAGTATCTTACTTGGTGTGGTGTTCTTGAACAAATATCGCACAGTAGACAATAACGATATAAAAACGAGGATGTAAGCAGGTATCAGCTGATCAACAAAAATAATCCATTTTATCGGAGGCTTTGGGTATTTTAAGGAAGTAAACATTTTCTAATGTAAATAATATTAGGTTCCATGTTATCACACGATTCGAGACCCACGTATTATCACTAAACAGATAACATGAGCTGATATGATGATGTAGGTATCACACGTAACTAGTGTTGCAGGTGCTTACCAGTGTAGTCAATACTACTGAACAGACTATTAAATATTTGTTAATGGCGATAACATCGATGTGAGACACTGATTGTAAAGTTACTAATCCTGACACTAGAGTATAATGAAAACAAACATCCCATGCTTTACATAGAGTTCGATTGTGACAACGAGGGTGGCTATCGGGGCCCTGACCACGCTGAAGGGAGAAAAGTGTAGAGCCTCCCTCAACTGCCACGCATATCGTATTGCCACTCTCACATGTCACGCATATCGTATAGCCACTCTCACATGTCACGCATATCGTAGAGTCACTCTCACATGTCACGCATATCGTATAGCGACTCTCACATGTCACGCATATCGTAGAGTCACTCTCACATGTCAGGCTTATCGTAGAGCCACTCACACCAGCCACGCATGACGTAGAGTCACTCACACCTGCCACGCATGACGTAGAGTCACTCACACCTGCCACGCATGACGTAGAGTCACTCACACCTGCCACGCATGACGTAGAGTCACTCACACCTGCCACGCATGACGTAGAGTCACTCACACCTGCCACGCATGACGTAGAGTCACTCACACCTGCCACGCATGACGTAGCGCCACTCTCACCTTCCACGCATGACGTAGAGTCACTCACACCTGCCACGCATGACGTAGAGCCACTCACACCTGCCACGCATGACGTAGAGTCACTCACACCTGAACGCATGACGTAGAGTCACTGCCATCTGCCAGCTATGATGAAGAGCCACTCTCACCTTCCACGCATGACACAGAGACACTCACACCTGCTAAGCAACACGTAGAGCCAGTCTCCCTTGCAACGTGTGACGTAAGAGGTGACTAAGGAGTTTGGTTGGGATTTGGTCTTTGCTGATGCAACGGAATGCATCTGAGCTGAAGCCATCTTCTATGATTGTGTTAATGCAAAAGTAACGATAACGTGCGAGACTTGAATCGGAATCTTAGCTCGCAAGTTGTCACCCATATCTGCTCGGCCGCCTATCTTAGCACGCGTGTTGTCACCCATATGTGCTCGGCCGCCTATCTTAGCAGGCTAGTTGTCACCCATATCTGCTCGGCCGCCTATCTTAGCACGCGAGTTGTCACCCATATCTGCTCGGCCGCCTATCTTAGCAGGCGAGTTGTCACCCATATCTGCTCGGCCGCCTATCTTAGCAGGCTAGTTGTCACCCATATCTGCTCGGCCGCCTATCCAGAAGTGTTCGGAGATTTCTGGGTAGCATCGCTTCAAGCATCGAAACTTAGGATGCGAGGCGGCATTCCTCATTTTCCCAGAGTACTATACGCTGGAATCCATTTCTGCTAGCGGCTGGGTCGACCGTGGGGGTATTCTTTTCTAATGAATATAATTCTCACTGCTTCTAGCTGGAATAGTACGCGGGTTGTCTGAAAGTAGGTGGCCAAGTTTACTGGTTTTCCCAAATAGGGTACCGAGGTCCCCTAAATGTGGTGTGGGCGTACTTCTTCCATGCACACGTGTCGAAGAACGGATCTGAGAAGTGTGGAGTTGTCCGTTAGTCGTTGAAGATCATTTTTCGAATAAACTAAAATAGACTAAACTATATCTCTCTCTCTCTCTCTCTCTCTCTCTCTCTCTCTCACTCTGCGATCAAGACTCAATCAGAGTAGGATTCCAGACTATCTCTTAGCTGTCTGTTTAAGTGAATCGATTGGCTCATATAGTTTCTCTTCCAGGGAGGTGGGTGTGGCCCACATTGCTCTTCTCAAGACTGTGTACTGGGGGCAATCCTGTAGAACATGTTTTCTAGTCATATTGTCCAGTGTACAGTGGCATAGGCTGGTTGTGCCTATTTTGAATTTGGTGAACATGTGATTCCTCATTCTATTGTCGCCAGTGCGTAGGCGAAGTATGATGACTTGATCCCTCCTTGATAGTTGGTGTTATCCGTCACTCTTGTTATGCTATCGGTGTTCTTGTTTCCATTTTTCATGGAACTGACCTTTGAGGATGGATTTGGCTTCATCATAACTGAGCGGATGGTTCTCTTGTGGTAATCTCCCTCCCTCTTTAGCTAATTTGTCTGCGCGTTCGTTCCCGTGTATATTAGTGTGATGATATCCACAGAATGACTACTCTCTGGATGTTATTACATAGTTGGTCCAGTTTCTCAAGTCATCTATTTCATTGTTCTTGTGGCTTTTTAGAGCTGATAGTACTGGTAGTGCATCAGTAAGAATCACCAATTTATTGTGCATGTTATTTGTGTGCTGAGTAGCCAGTGTTGCAGCATCTCTGATGGCCTCAGTTTCTGCTTTAAAGATGTTTAAGAATGTTCCAGTAGTTATTGTCTTGGTGATCTCGTTCTGTTTATTCAGCGTCTATAACACACCAACCCCTCCATTTCTGGTTGCATTTGTAATAAACTAAACTAAACTATGACTAAATGCGAACTGAAGATTCAGAAAGAAAGATTTGAACATGTTATAGTTTCATATGTGACATGCCAATGGTATATCTAAAATATATATTCATTCTGGGCCTCTCTTAGAGTGGCAGGAAACCAGAGAGCCGAAGATTCGCTCAATTGGGATAGAGGCGAAGATTCGCTCAATTGGGATAGAGGCGAAGATTCGCTCAATTGGGATAGTTTGATGATCTTGTTACATGCTGCTGCAATTTCAATTTTAACAATAACGCAATTATCGTGCACTCTTTTGTCATGATGTTAGTCACGTATTTCCATCAGGTTTAATTTCTTTTGTCATGATGTTAGTCACGTGTTTTCATCAGGTTTATTTTCTTTTGTCATGATGTTAGTCACGTGTTTCCATCAGGTTTAATTTCTTTTGCAAGTACCAGATATGCGCGATATTAATGCAAATCTTCTAAAAAAGGTGTAACCGTTTTTATTTTTATTTTCTTATACGACTATGCATAAAAGTGGCCATAGAGAAACATTTGAGAGATTAACAAACAGGTTTAGGAATAACAGATTACGTGCTTATCAAATAACCACCCTACGTATGTTTTTTTTGAAGTTGCTGAGTCATTACAGAATCCCCACAAAGTTGATTAACTTGATAAGAACAATGTGTGACGGGAAAAAATGTAGAGTGGTGCATGAAGGGCGACTTACATAAACATATGATATAAAAACAGGAGTAAGACAGGGATGCCTTCTATCTCCATTTCCCTTTCTACTGGCCATAGATTTAATTATAAAAATAACTCAAAACAACAACAATTTAATCCAGTCGTCATTGACCAAGCAACTTGATGATTTAGACTTTGCTGATGACACAGTTATCATATCACACAGACATTAACATATGCAATATAAAATAAGCATACATGATGGGAGATCACAACAGATGGAACTGAAAATAAATGGAGACAAGACCAACATGGTAAAAATTAATACAATTGGCAATAACCAAATAATAATACGAGAAATACATCTACTAGATGTACAATCTTACATATAGTTGGACAGTAATAAAGACAAAGTGGGACGAACAGAGAATGATAGCAAAATAAGGATATCAAACGCAAGAGGAGCATTGGACTGGGAAATGCATGAAAATCCAAATAAATTAGGTTCAATAAAAACAATTACAACTTCAATGTTAAGTCAGTCCTAGTATATGGTTGTGATGCATGGAGAATAATAAAAATGTCAATCATGAAGATAAAGACATTCATTAAAGGATGCTTGCGCAAAATAAAAGGATGGAAATGGCAGGGCAAAAACACTAACATAGAATTATGGAAATGTACCAGTCGAATAACAGTGGATATAGAGATACAGAGAAGACGATGGCGCTGGATAGGACACACACTGAGGAAGCCAACTTTGAATGTCACACAACATGCCTTTTTTAATTCCAAAAGAGAAAAATTGGAAAACCAAAATATTCTTGGAGAGGTCAGATAAAAGCAGAGATGATGGGGAAGACTTGGTATGATCTTAAAAGAATGTCATGAAACAACGGCTCGGAAATTGTTAGTTGTCATTGGTTCCACTATCATCCTATTTTATGATATCAGCACATTTTAATCTTGACCTGACTTAACTTTGTCTACCTTGTACTGACCCCTCGGAAGATGGCGTTTAATAGGGTCTTGTATTTCTTTCAAAATCATCATCATCATCATCGTCATCAAATACCATGCCTGCAGGCGCAGATAAAAATGTATCTCCACAACTTTCGATCTCGACAGCTAGTTATCATTGCATTTCTTGACATTATGCCAAACTATTCTCGTAAGCTGTTTTGTATCTTCTCACATTGCTTCCATCTATCTTTTCGCCTCTCAATTATCGCTGTTGTCTTAATATATTCCAGGCGTTTCCTTCTTACTGTATGGCCGAAAGAAATGATAATTGGTTCTTCCCAATACTGAAAATTAGCTCGCTTTTTGCTTTGGCCTCATTCAGAATGTTTTCATTGCTATTTTGGGCTGTCCACAGCTATTTTCAATATTCTTCTGTAAAACATTTATCTCTACAACATTCAGTCTATTGTCCATTATTCACATCCTTATGTTAAGACTTGTTCTACATTTAAGAACTCTTTTTCTTGTTTCCAATGTGAAACAATAGATTGCACAGTATCTTACTCATTTGTCCTGATCTGCTTTTACCTGAGCTATTCTGCATCTCACCTCTTTCTAACATCATTCCCAGTTATTTAAATTCATTGATCTGTTTTAATCATTCAAACAAGACAAATGCGATTTCTGGCCCATGTTAAAGACACAACAGACTACTATTCCTAGTGGAGAAAATACAAGTAAAAGAGGCAGAGGCAGACAAACATGGACGAGCAACATCAAGCGATGGAATAACCAGCCAATGACAACCTGCACTATGAAAGCAAGGGACAGAGCAGAATGGCGATCCATGGTAGCCAACCGTCGCTGCGGAGAAGGCACTCGATGATGATGATGTTTTAATATTCTCTCACTTGTCTTCTTTTTCATTGCGGTGATGTCTTTTTCGTTGTTGCTACCATTACGTCTGTCTTGTGTGCTATTACGGCTGAGTCCTTTATTTTTTCCTTTTTATCACTATAATACGAACATTTCTAGTAACCCATTGAGTTATTAGCAGGTCATCATCATTGCACTCAGAACATGTCCATAGGTGCTCAGATCCCCTCCTCAGCAATGCATGCATTGTCCAGCGACTGACGACTCCAGTTCTATGTTGGTTGATAAGTCTTCTTACACGGCCACTAAGTTTCTCATTTCTGGTCGTGCCCATCTTAACTCACATTTCCATTATCCGAAGAAGTGACGTGGATCTATTCATGTCGGCGTCCTGTGCTCTTCCCACATCTCAGAGGGCATTGATGATGCCATTGCCGACCCATTGGTTGCCCGTCCTCAACGACAGCTCAGCTAGCCAACCTGTCCGCTCTTCCATTTGCCCGTACACCCGCATGTCCAGGACATAGACAAATGTGACCTTACGTATTTTGGATTTCTGCAACGACTTTACCCCTTGTATGCGTACAGAGCCCGCCTCCACTTTTTTTATCATGCTCATCGAATCACTCTGTATACATGCGGGGGTGTAGTCTTGTGACTCCAACCATTTGAATGCCTTGGTCACTGCCATCACCTCCATTGTCATGTTACTCGTGGTCATGACGTATGCACCACTGTCTTCCTTGACTATTCTGCCTGCCGAGCGTGCTGTCAATGCCCATGCACTTCTTTGATTTCGTATTACAGATCCGTCTGTATAGATGACTGCATCTTTCTCATTGGTGTTATCGCAGTGAATATAAACGAGAAAGTCCCCTTGAATGACGTAGGCACCGGTATCCACTCCTAACCAACGCTGATATTGGTAAGCTCACATACCTGTTTGATGACATCTTCTGTTCGGCCCACCCATGATTTACCTCTTTTTAACCTGTCACCTTTCCCTGTGTTAAGCACGTGGTGCAATGGATGCTCTTTATATATACTAATCTTCAGGTATGCTCGTGGTCTCCAGATCTTGATTCTGTCATCCATGGTTGGACAGTAAAGAAAATACATCATTGCTGCACAGGTATTGTCCCTTATACATCACAAGATAATGCACAAGACTGCAATTTATATTTTCTCCATCCTATCAATTTGATTCGTTTCTGACAGTAAGAAATGCCAGGGCTTACTCGATTGGTGCGAGGACTAATCCCTTGAACAGAAGAGTAAGTAGCCTCTGCTCGATTTTGGCAGCTGCCATGACCTTCAAGACGGCTAATCCTTTGCGGGAGTTTGTTATCACATGGTCGACGTGGTCCCGAAAACACAGGCTGCGATCAAACTTAACTCCGAGGTATGTCATCAACTTGTCCCTGATCACCTCATCAGCTCCCATTCGTACTACCGGTGTGGTGGTATTAACGATATGATTGTTAAGGGAGAACCATGAAACTGATGCTTTATTAGGATTAACCAAGACACCTGAAACCCCACACCAGGAAGAAATGCGATCGAGTTCGTCTTGCATTATGGAGGCGATTCCCCGTCTGTCTCTTCCCTGTCGATATACCATAATATCATCAGCAAAAGTCATAGTTCTTCCCATCCCATCCAGCTGTTGTTCCGTGATCGTTATTGTGTACACGTTAAATAGAACTGGTGACAATGGTGAGCCTTGTGGTAGACCTGGGCAAATGGATGTTGGCTCGGAAGACCATCTTCCACATCTGAGTATCACCTTCCTCTGAAACAGTGCCGCGGCGATCCATGTTATGAGGAAGGCGTGCATCGCCAGTTTGAGGAGCATATGCTTAAGATATGTCTCCTCTCGTCTGTGGAAGCCTTCGAAGACGTCATAAGCAAAGACTGCGCATTGAGCCATGTCTCTTTGTTATATCTATAAACTCCGAGTGTAGGTGGGAATACGCATTTCTGTTCAAGGTGACAGGTGAGGACACGGGCAACTATTTTCTCAAGCAGCTTGCCCGCAGTGTTCTGCATTGTGATGATTCTGTAAGCACTTATCTAAGAATGATCCATGTTTGGCTTCGGTAGCGGTAGTAAGTCGCTGTGTAGCCATTCCTCCTTAATCTCTCCACTCCGAATGCTGGCATTAAACTCATTGGCCAGTTTCGTCAAGTCGTCATCAGCTAAATCGCCTATGTCATCGTACGAAACACCATCTGGACCTGGAGCAGTGTTGTGTGACCTTTTATGTGTCGTGCGAATGGTATCGGTTGTAATTGTGATATCTTCTTCTAGAACTACATCCTTACACAATTTTGACAGCGATCCCCGTAACATCATTCTTACAGCCTCATTTCTTTGGTCCGTCTGCTCAATGTAGCGGGCAAGCAGGGCCTTCCCTTTGATTTCATCAGATTTGTGCCATATCCGGCCTGTGCTCTGAAAATCTGGTATGCCTCTGAATCGTGTTGTACCATTCATGTTCTGATGAAGGCGCCAGAATGGGGCTAGCGATTTTTCTGAGCACACTTTTTTACAGAAGTCATCCCATTTGGCATCCTTATCCCGCTTAGCCCATTGTTTAAAGTGCATCAATTTTTTGGTCGACCTCTACTTTCAGACGCTTCAAGAGCTAAGGTTGTGTTCTTCTATTCTTTCTGGCTTTCTGCCACATTTTGGCCGTTTGTCTCTTGCTCTGCCAAGCTTCCTCGACATCTACGTTCCACCAGGGTGGCTGCGTCCATCTCTCCTGCCTCCTATGAGGGGCGCTCTGTTTCCTATGTCTGATTTTGCTAATGACGTCCTGGTCTGTTTTCTCGTAGTTGAATGTGTGGAGCTTTCTTTTCTGGCTTCTATTTCTGCTTTTCTCAATTAGGAGGACACATGGATAGTGATCACTTCCGTGGAACCCCAGTGCACTCCACCTGCAAACCGGTGCGAAGGTGGAAGACACCAGTGCCAGGTCTATGACACTATCAGAGTCCCCTGTTCGAGTGGCCATTCTTGTTGCCCTTCCATCATTCAAGCACACTAAATCGACTGACATTAGTGCGTTCTCTAGGTCTTCACCCTGCTTGTTGGTTATGACGTTACCCCACTGGTTTCCTCTAGCAGTAAAGTATCCACAAAAAATGACGTTCTCTTCATCGAACTCGAAGAGATTCTGCCATTTTTGTGTGTTCACCTTCCCATTACAGGCATACACATTAACAATCACAAAATGAACTGGGGTCTGCACCCTAACCGCATGTAACTGCGATGCGGCATTGTCTCACGCTTAAATATCAACTTCAGCTGCCACAATATTGTTGCGCATAAGGATGGCCTGCCCAAGTTGTCGCCTATTGTAGAAACAATGAAATCCAGGAGTACTTACTGTCCTGTCACAATTTTCAAATAGTAACGCATTTTCACTCTTAACTATTAAGACTGTATCATCAGAATACCTTAGATTATTTATATTATGACCTCCATTATCTTGTTTCATGTCCCAAAAACTGTAGTCGTCTGTTTCGTATTGTGTTAATTATTTCTTTATTCCAGTTGCAGGGAATTCTACTTTTGCTGTTTTTATTTTTATTCTTATATCATATTATCCTCATTTTTCAGCAAATCTACATTTTAATAGATTATATTTTAGTATATGTTTTCTTTTTTACTGTCCAAGTTTGTGAATCACATTGAAATGTTGGATAGATGCAACATTGTACTATTCCTAGCTTTAGTGTTGGTATTATTATCTTTTATTGTATCTGTGTTTTAAAACATAAGAATGTGATCACATGCGCATTTTTGTTCTATAATAAATGTTACTGTCTTCTCAGATCGTTGACTCGATAGATAAATATTTCACAGGGGTAAGTAATGTGATGCAGTACACATCCCAATGTGATCATTTCATTTCCATGACTTATCATGTATTACTTGTCTTTATTAGTACTAAACAAATATTATCTTTAATCGACACAGTTGTGTCAATTAAACCTTGAATTCGGGGAAATAAAGGGGGAAACATGTTGTATAGTGAATAGAGTCTGTAACAAACACATCAGACTGGGTACAGGATAAGATTTCGATGGAAGCTATTCACTTGTAAAGAAGACATTATCTTGAGAAACTTTTCATTTAAGGCCTTTCATGGAGTCTTATATTGCTATGTGATGCACAATATAGACAGGTGGAACAATATTAAAACAGGTAAATGGATTTAAATATCTGGGAAGGATGTTAACCTCGGATGGTAAATGTACAACAGAGGTGAGATGGTAGATGTACAACAGAGGTGAGATGGTAGATGTACAACAGAGGTGAGATGGTAGATGTACAACAGAGGTCAGATGTAGAATAGCTCTGCCAAATGCAGCTTCCCAAAAAGAGGTAGATACTGTGCAGTCCATTTTTTTCACAATAGAAACAAGAAAAAGAGTACATAAATGTTATGTAGAGCCAGTCTTAGCATATTTATGTGAATCACGGGCAATAGGACAACAGACAAGAAAATAACTGGATGCTGTAGAGATGCGGTTTTACAGAAGAATGTTGAATATACCATGGGCAGCTAAGTAGAGTAACAACAACATGCTAAATAGGTCAAAGCAAAAAGACAGCTATTTTGAAATATTAGTAAAATAAAATGATCATTTGTTGGCCATATAATGACAAGGGAACATTTTGAATATTTTGCGATAATTGGGAAAATTGAGGGATGAAGAGATCGAAGGAAGCAAAGAGAAAAGATAACAGACAGTTTAAGAAAATGGCTTGGCAGAAAGTTAACAACCGAAATGATAAAGAACTGTCCAGATCGAAAGATGTGGAGAGACATTATCACCTACGCCAGCAGGAATGGTACTTGATGATGATAGTGATCTATCTATTGTCCTTTCGAACCTAAGACGGCACACAGTGCAGCATTTCTAGACTCTTTGTGTCCGACGAACATTGTTATCAAACATCAGATCTTGAACGGGATCTCATTGTATTTTTGGCACGCGAGTTTGATCAAGGCGAGCTGATCAATCATTGTGAGGGAGCCGATGCCCTTTTTCTTGTCGCTTGCCATACTTTTCTTTTTAGTGTACTCTAAGTCGGTATCTTTTTAATTCACCTTTTGGTTTTCATTTCAAGGTCTGTTTTGAGATTCTCCAATTGTATCTCCCCATCACATGGTCAGCATATGAGCACAGTGTTCTATTGGGTTCCGTGTTAAGTCAATTTATGTCATGAATTATATTTTTAAGTGAGACATTCTATATAGGTGAGACGCTCTATGTAGATGAGACATTCTAATCTATTTAAATAAAAACATTATATTTAGGTGATACATTATATTTATGAGGCATTCTATTTACATGCGACATTCTATTTTGGTGAGACATTATATTAAAGTGAGACATTCTTGTTTGGTGATACATTCTATTTAGGTGAGATATTCTATTTATGTGAGACATTCTATTAAAGTGAGGCTTTCTATTTAGGTGAGAACAATCCATTAACGTGAGACATTGTATTTAGGGGAGACATTCTATTTAGGTGAGACATTCTTGGCTAACTTAGATACGCAATGAGTGCAAGTAATAAACAACAGAGGGGTTATTTTGAATCCTTGCGTTACACTTGCTCTGAGTTCGAGAAGATTTGTATTTTATTACAGCTGACTGTGCTGATTATGTTATTGATCATATTTAAGCATATGTTCGGTATACTTTTGTTTACACCGCATATTTCCCACAATTGATATATGTTATCTCTTTGGAATGGTGGTCTTGAAATTAAATTGTTGTTCTAAAAAAACGTTCTGTTGTTTCTCAACTGCTATTTCTTACAGAGTGGATACTGTGTCTTCTCGTCATCTATTTATTTGAAAGCTCATTTATAAGTAGTTTATCTGTAGTAGTTAGTACAGTATTTTAAAAGCTCATTTATAAGTAGTTTATCTGTAGTATTTAGTACAGTATTTTAAAAGCTCATTTATAAGTAGTTTATCTGTAGTATTTAGTACAGTATTTCAAAACTCATTTATAAGTAGTTTATCTGTAGTAGTTAGTACAGTATTTTAAAAGCTCATTTATAAGTAGTTTATCTGTAGTATTTAGTACAGTATTTTAAAAGCTCATTTATAAGTAGTTTATCTGTAGTAGTTAGTACAGTATTTTAAAAGCTCATTTATAAGTAGTTTATCTGTAGTAGTTAGTACAGTATTTTAAAAGCTCATTTATAAGTAGTTTATCTGTAGTAGTTAGTACAGTATTTAAAGTCACTCAAGTAGTTTATCTGTAGTAGTTAGTCCAGTATTTAAAGTCACTCAAGTAGTTTATCTGTAGTAGTTAGTGCAGTATTTAAAGTCACTCAAGTAGTTTATATGTAGTAGTTAGTACAGTATTTAAAGTCACTCAAGTAGTTTATATGTAGTAGTTAGTACAGTATTTAAAGTCACTCAAGTAGTTTATCTGTAGTAGTTAGTACAGTTTTTAAAGTCACTCAAGTAGTTTATCTGTAGTAGTTAGTACAGTATTTAAAGTCACTCAAGTAGTTTATCTGTAGTAGTTAGTACAGTATTTTAAGTCACTCAAGTAGTTTATCTGTAGTAGTTAGTACAGTATTTAAAGTCACTCAAGCAGTTTATCTGTAGTAGTTAGTACAGTATTTAAAGTCACTCAAGTAGTTTATCTGTAGTAGTTAGTACAGTATTAAAGTCACTCAAGTAGTTTATCTGTAGTAGTTAGTACAGTATTTTAAGTCACTCAAGTAGTTTATCTGTAGTAGTTAGTACAGTATTTTAAGTCACTCAAGTAGTTTATCTGTAGTAGTTAGTACAGTATTTAAAGTCACTCAAGTAGTTTATCTGTAGTAGTTAGTACAGTATTTTAAGTCACTCAAGTAGTATATCTGTAGTAGTTAGTACAGTATTTTAAGTCATTCAAGTAGTTTATCTGTAGTAGTTAGTACAGTATTTTAAGTCACTCAAGTAGTTTATCTGTAGTAGTTAGTACAGCATTTTAAGTCATTCAAGTAGTTTATCTGTAGTAGTTAGTACAGTATTTTAAGTCACTCAAGTAGTTTATCTGTAGTAGTTAGTACAGTATTTAAAGTCACTCAAGTAGTTTATCTGTAGTAGTTAGTACAGTATTTAAAGTCACTTAAGTAGTTTATCTGTAGTAGTTAGTACAGTATTTAAAGTCACTCAAGTAGTTTATATGTAGTAGTTAGTCCAGTATTTAAAGTCACTCAAGTAGTTTATCTGTAGTAGTTAGTACAGTATTTAAAGTCACTCAAGTAGTTTATCTGTACTAGTTAGTACAGTATTTAAAGTCACTCAAGTAGTTTATCTGTAGTAGTTAGTACAGTTTTTAAAGTCACTCAAGTAGTTTATCTGTAGTAGTTAGTACAGTATTTAAAGTCACTCAAGTAGTTTATCTGTAGTAGTTAGTACAGTATTTTAAGTCACTCAAGTAGTTTATCTGTAGTAGTTAGTACAGTATTTAAAGTCACTCAAGTAGTTTATCTGTAGTAGTTAGTACAGTATTTAAAGTCACTCAAGTAGTTTATATGTAGTAGTTAGTCCAGTATTTAAATTCACTCAAGTAGTTTATCTGTAGTACTTAGTACAGTATTTTAAGTCACTCAAGTAGTTTATCTGTAGTAGTTAGTACAGTATTTAAAGTCACTCAAGTAGTTCATCTGTAGTAGTTAGTACAGTATTTAAAGTCACTCAAGTAGTTTATCTGTAGTAGTTAGTACAGCATTTTAAGTCACTCAAGTAGTTTATCTGTAGTAGTTAGTACAGTATTTAAAGTCACTCAAGTAGTTTATCTGTAGTAGTTAGTACAGTATTTAAAGTCACTCAAGTAGTTTATCTGTAGTAGTTAGTACAGTATTTAAAGTCACTCCTACTACTTTTTTTTTCCAGAGGTACAATAATATCATGTTGCGATTCTTCTGCAAAATTGCTTTATTCTCCTTGTTCTTTCTGTCTTTGCTAGTCTTTCGGCGTCTAGGGGATATACAGATTTCGACCTTTTGCTCATTGTAGGGCCTCTTCTGCTGTTATTGCTAGGGTTTTTATTAAGCAATAAATTTGCTTTAAGTTAATTTTAATTTTTTGCACAAAGAAATGAAGAAGACGTCATAAATCACTCCTGTTCACATTTTTCTGAACAAAACAAACGTCTAAACTTTCGATCACAAATGTAACATATTTATTGATACTCAATATGATCATTCGCTGAGTCTGACTGCATATTTTATTGATTATTCGAGTGTATGCGTATTTATGTATTATTTGTTTAAACAAATCAACTATTAGATACATACTCTTTTGCTCAGTTCAAGATTAATATCTCCCCTAACCAGTTGTTAATACTGGTTTGAGTGGCATATACAGTGTCCAAAAAAAGCATTTCTTGAATCCATGTAGTTATGAGATCAAAACAGATTAAAATTAATTTGTAAATCTTGAGACGGCAGATAAGTGGCACTGCCAAAGAGAAGTAGCTTTGAACAAAATGACCAGATGATCTGCTAGCGGTCTACGAGATCACTGGACTTAACTGATCGTAACTGTTTTTTTTTTTTTTTACTTTTGGGGTTCCTGAAGATCATAGTTTGTGTAGCACTATTTAGATTGTGTGTGATACCATCCTAAAAGGAACATTAAACTTGATTAGTTGAAGCTACTGTAGCCGCCAATGTGTAATAATGGTCCAATATAGTTAATCTATGTATGTCTATACAAAGTGTACTTTCTCGATTATTCAGAATCAATGGGAAATGCGGGATAACACAAATCCCGATTAAACAAAATGATATTTAGGAAACTGAAGGAGTATGTACGGTATTTAAAATGTTAGCTTCCTCTTCTACTTCTTTCTTTCCTCATTTGTATTTCAGCGTACAGGGGAGATATAATTTTAGGTCTTTTGCTCTTCTGTTCACCTCTGCCGCTGTTATGTTACTAAGTCCTTCTAATATTCCATCGATCCATCCTTTTCGTGGTCGGCCCTTGGTCTGGTATTCTCACAACGTTTATTGAAGGCTCGTTGTGTTTTGATCTTTGTTCCTTGTGACGTGGCAAAACCATTTTAGTTGTTGTTTCTTTACATTTTATATGGTGGGGGCTATTTCTAGCTTTTTTCTGATTTTGTCTCTCAGACTGTTTCCTGTCATTCGTCTGACACATTTAATCTCAGAAGAGGTTATTTTTTTGCATTGTTCTTGCATCTAAGGTGCAGGTCTGGCATTGGTAGCACAACTGTGGGATGAAGATTGTATTGTATAGTGCTAGTTTTGCATCTAGAGCTATTTCCTTGTTGGACAATAGTGGTGGTAGCACAACTTTGGGATGAAGATTGTATTGTATAGTGCTAGTTTTGCATCTAGAGCTATTTCCTTGTTGGACAATAGTGGTGGTAGCACAACTTTGGGATGAAGATTGTATTGTATAGTGCTAGTTTTGCATCTAGAGCTATTTCCTTGTTAGACAATAGTGGTGGTAGCACAACTTTGGGATGAAGATTGTATTGTATAGTGCTAGTTTTGCATCTAGAGCTATTTCCTTGTTAGACAATAGTGGTGGTAGCACAACTGTGGGATGAAGATTGTATTGTATAGTGCTAGTTTTGCATCTAGAGCTATTTCCTTGTTAGACAATAGTGGTGGTAGCACAACTTTGGGATGAAGATTGTATTGTATAGTGCTAGTTTTGCATCTAGAGCTATTTCCTTGTTAGACAATAGTGGTGGTAGCACAACTGTGGGATGAAGATTGTATTGTATAGTGCTAGTTTTGCATCTAGAGCTATTTCCTTGTTAGACAATAGTGGTGGTAGCACAACTTTGGGATGAAGATTGTATTGTATAGTGCTAGTTTTGCATCTAGAGCTATTTCCTTGTTAGACAATAGTGGTGGTAGCACAACTTTGGGATGAAGATTGTATTGTATAGTGCTAGTTTTGCATCTAGAGCTATTTCCTTGTTAGACAATAGTGGTGGTAGCACAACTTTGGGATGAAGATTGTATTGTATAGTGCTAGTTTTGCATCTAGAGCTATTTCCTTGTTAGACAATAGTGGTGGTAGCACAACTTTGGGATGAAGATTGTATTGTATAGTGCTAGATTTGCATCTAGTGCTATTTCCTTGTTAGACAATAGTGGTGGTAGCACAACTGTGGGATGAAGATTGTATTGTATAGTGCTAGTTTTGCATCTAGAGCTATTTCCTTGTTAGACAATAGTGGTGGTAGCACAACTTTGGGATGAAGATTGTATTGTATAGTGCTAGTTTTGCATCTAGAGCTATTTCCTTGTTGGACAATAGTGGTGGTAGCACAACTTTGGGATGAAGATTGTATTGTATAGTGCTAGTTTTGCATCTAGAGCTATTTCCTTGTTGGACAATAATGGTGGTAGCACAACTGTGGGATGAAGATTGTATTGTATAGTGCTAGTTTTGCATCTAGAGCTATTTCCTTGTTAGATAATAATGGTGGTAGCACAACTGTGGGATGAAGATTGTATTGTATAGTGCTAGTTTTGCATCTAGAGCTATTTCCTTGTTGGACAATAGTGGTGGTAGCACAACTGTGGGATGAAGATTGTATTGTATAGTGCTAGTTTTGCATCTAGAGCTATTTCCTTGTTAGACAATAGTGGTGGTAGCACAACTGTGGGATGAAGATTGTATTGTATAGTGCTAGTTTTGCATCTAGAGCTATTTCCTTGTTAGACAATAGTGGTGGTAGCACAACTGTGGGATGAAGATTGTATTGTATAGTGCTAGTTTTGCATCTAGAGCTATTTCCTTGTTGGACAATAGTGGTGGTAGCACAACTTTGGGATGAAGATTGTATTGTATAGTGCTAGTTTTGCATCTAGAGCTTTTTCCTTGTTAGACAATAGTGGTGGTAGCACAACTTTGGGATGAAGATTGTATTGTATAGTGCTAGTTTTGCATCTAGAGCTATTTCCTTGTTGGACAATAGTGGTGGTAGCACAACTTTGGGATGAAGATTGTATTGTATAGTGCTAGTTTTGCATCTAGAGCTATTTCCTTGTTGGACAATAGTGGTGGTAGCACAACTGTGGGATGAAGATTGTATTGTATAGTGCTAGTTTTGCATCTAGAGCTATTTCCTTGTTAGACAATAGTGGTGGTAGCACAACTTTGGGATGAAGATTGTATTGTATAGTGCTAGTTTTGCATCTAGAGCTATTTCCTTGTTAGACAATAGTGGTGGTAGCACAACTGTGGGATGAAGATTGTATTGTATAGTGCTAGTTTTGCATCTAGAGCTATTTCCTTGTTAGACAATAGTGGTGGTAGCACAACTTTGGGATGAAGATTGTATTGTATAGTGCTAGTTTTGCATCTAGAGCTATTTCCTTGTTAGACAATAGTGGTGGTAGCACAACTTTGGGATGAAGATTGTATTGTATAGTGCTAGTTTTGCATCTAGAGCTATTTCCTTGTTAGACAATAGTGGTGGTAGCACAACTGTGGGATGAAGATTGTATTGTATAGTGCTAGTTTTGCATCTAGAGCTATTTCCTTGTTAGACAATAGTGGTGGTAGCACAACTTTGGGATGAAGATTGTATTGTATAGTGCTAGTTTTGCATCTAGAGCTATTTCCTTGTTGGACAATAGTGGTGGTAGCACAACTTTGGGATGAAGATTGTATTGTATAGTGCTAGTTTTGCATCTAGAGCTATTTCCTTGTTGGACAATAGTGGTGGTAGCACAACTTTGGGATGAAGATTGTATTGTATAGTGCTAGTTTTGCATCTAGAGCTATTTCCTTGTTGGACAATAGTGGTGGTAGCACAACTGTGGGATGAAGATTGTATTGTATAGTGCTAGTTTTGCATCTAGAGCTATTTCCTTGTTAGACAATAGTGGTGGTAGCACAACTGTGGGATGAAGATTGTATTGTATAGTGCTAGTTTTGCATCTAGAGCTATTTCCTTGTTAGACAATAGTGGTGGTAGCACAACTGTGGGATGAAGATTGTATTGTATAGTGCTAGTTTTGCATCTAGAGCTATTTCCTTGTTAGACAATAGTGGTGGTAGCACAACTTTGGGATGAAGATTGTATTGTATAGTGCTAGTTTTGCATCTAGAGCTATTTCCTTGTTGGACAATAGTGGTGGTAGCACAACTTTGGGATGAAGATTGTATTGTATAGTGCTAGTTTTGCATCTAGAGCTATTTCCTTGTTGGACAATAGTGGTGGTAGCTGTCCAACAAAGTTAGCACTTACTTTATTTGTTACCGCTTGAAATTAGACAGTCAACTCGTCTCCTTCGTCTTGTCAATAGACTTTCGTCCAATGGTGATGCGTATGTTTCTCGGGATTAATTTGTCCTCGCAGTTACTGTCGTCTTGGTGTTCTGAGTAATCAAGAAGTTTTCTTATGTTTGTTTCAGTTTGATACCTGTATTTTACAATTGGGGAAGTTTTTGATGAAGGTCTCAGGATAATCCGCTTTCCGATTAATCCGCTCCCAAATAATCGAGACTGTACTGTAATTCTAGACCTATCTCGATATTATTCAAGTATCATCGGCTCTAGCATGCAAAGTCCATTCTGAAAAGTGGAGGTGCCAGAGCAGGGCAAGATTCTAAGTTTCATAACGTAAAATAAGAATCATGACGATTATGATTTATACGAACCATGCTCATTACACTAAAACACATACTCATGAAGTCTGGAAGATTAAATTATTATGTTGATTTATTTGGGCATGGCCACCTACTTCATTACGATTCCTGACCCAATGAATGTTTGACTTAATTCATCAAATTCAATTTCTCATATTTCTAGGATCCTCTTCCTGGCTATCCAGAAAATTTGCCAAGGGTAGGTTCTGTGAACAAACATATTTACTGACATCATTAAAATCTATGCTCAGATACATGTAATATAATGCCAATATGCAGATTGTGGTAATGCTAGACCACATATAAGGGGTTAAGGCAAAGAAATGCAAATGATTGCATAGAAATGCGAAGCTGCAGTAAAGCTGAATGTGAGGAAAAATTGAAAAAAAATATAAAAAACGGTATGTTAGAAGCTTTATGTGATTAGTAGACGACACACATTAAACGACGTTTCGGCCCAATAGGCCTTCAGCAGGAACAAACAAAAAAACGGATATGTAAGTGAAACTAATCCTACATAACTAATCCTACATTTGCGCACATTTCTGCACATACACGATAGCCACACTCAGATTAATATTTCCTTTTCATTTTGACCTCGGTCTGACACACAGGGAAGACATTTTTAATTTCTTTAGCACATTTCGATTATTTTTGTTTTGATTGTTTCGTTACTGGCTAGCTATGTAGGATTAGTTTCACTTATATATCCGTTTTTTTTGTTTGTTCATGCTGAAGACCTATTGGACCGAAACGTCGTTTAATTTATGTCGTCTACTAATCATGTAAAGCTTCTAAAATACCATTTTTTGCAATTTTTCCTAGACCACATATTGTTGTTTAGTCTAAAGTATTATAACTTGCATCATAAGATCTTTAAAAGTCATTGAATGGATTACTCCAGAAAAGTCCTTTCTGTTAACTATTTTATCTACTCAGGATAATCGCCAACGGCAAGTTTTAATTTCACGTGAGGAAATACGAATGACAGGAAACAGTCTGAGAGATAAGATAAGCCATGAAGAACTGATAAAAAAAGCTAGGACCAACCCCTGACATAGAATGTATAAAGAAACAACAGAAAAAAATGGTCTGGCTACGTGAAAAGACAGAAAGATCAAAACACAACGAACATTCAATAAACCATGCGATAACACCATACCCACAGGCCGATCATGAAAAAGATCGATTGATGGAATATTAGAACCACTAGGAAACATAACAGCAACAAAGATGAACAGAAGAGCAGCAGACATTAAATTATATCACTCCTCGACGCTGAAAGACAAATGAGGAAGAACAGAAAAAGAAGTGTATAATATAAGCATATACGGACATTAAAATCAAATATTTTCTATTTCAGCTGTCGTATTTTATATATAAAGTAAGTTATGTGATACAGCATTGGTGTGACGTTTTATGTGAGAAAATGAAACGCGTACACGTCCCACGTTGTTCATGATCTCATAGACGATTCAGCGACTTACTTTCTGATTGTAAGATATTAATTGTTCACTTTTTATCTGATTCTGTTATCACTTTTTTATGACACAAAATCTAAGAGGTTTGAACAGTGATAAAAGAGTTCTAAACTTGTTACAGCTTCCATGATTATGAAACTGTCAGTAATACCTACTCAGAAAGTAAACAAAACGTCAGAGACTGTGGTTGAGAGTCACAGACTTAGTTCCTGTGTGAGAATTTTCTTAGCAGCTGTTATTCCCTCCTTTGAGATTGTTTCTATTCGTCGGTTTGCGTCAGTTCAACATTCAGTGCAGCATTCAATGTGTGACTCTAACTTCGGTTGTTTCATTCAAGCCAGGGACAATCACATCTTTCTTGTCTATGTGCTATATTGATATTTGTTTGAATGGAGGGAAATTGTCTTGACATAAATGCGTCATAGTTCCATCGACAAACGGGTCTTAGACATCAAGATTGTGGTTCTATACAGTAGTAAATATGTTTAAAGTCTTTACACTCACAAGTAACCCATTGTTTGGTACGCTATTCCACCAAATGTAAACTTGCATTTATTATTCATGCGAGTAGTTTGTAATTATGAGTTCTCTGTGATATTAAAGAAATATGTAAAGTACTATTCTATTCTATTGATGGAAACACAATCATTGCAGTCGTGCATCCCCATATTACGCTCCACCGCCCGGCCATCATTTCTCGAAGCGTATAGTTTGATTGTTCCTGTAATGTGTTGATTATAGATACACCTGCTTTTCCAACAAGACTGGGTTGACCAGATCCCTTTTCCGCCTTTAGACTCCTCTCCTCTTATGGAATGAGAAATAATGTTGGCGAAGTCTTCATTGTCCAGAGTAAGACCACGCTCAGTGCTAGAGCTGCCTGCAAGCTTATCGGCTATTTCATTGCCATGTGCACTTGCCTGTCTTGGACCCAGGTTAACGTATTCTCTTTAGAGTCAAACTTCTGTACCATACTGTGTGAGTCCGTCACCAAGACTGCGTTAACTACTTTCTGTGCAATCAGCCAATTTATAGACACAGTTGCTACTTCTATCTTCACTCTCATGCTGAACACCGTTATGCTACACTTCCAGGATTCCCTAGCCACTTCTATACTATCTTTGTATGCCACTAACCCCAACTATTGCACTGTCTGCTGGCGACATAAAACCATCCGTATAGATGATATTATCCTGATGTAATGATAATTTTTCTATGAATTCTCTTATTACGACCACGGCAGCTCCACAGGTCATATTACTACACCCCCTGCCGAGTTGAATGATTACTTTGGCTAGCCTATTTTCTACGCTGTCACTTCTAGTCAATCGTTGCCAGCCCTAATGTCTGCACAATGGCATACCCTCCTTATGGACGTCTCCTCCTTCAGCCATCCAGGACTGTCCACGCCTGAGGAGCCTGCCCTAGGTCGCATTCGTTTATAATAGAAATCTAGTAGTGTGGTGGGCCTTTAAATTAGGAAATTATTGAATGCGAGAAGTACTGGTGACATGAGTTAGTGATGATTTAGAGAATAACAGTGAACAAGGCTTTGTTAGTTTTAGAATGAGTGGGTTAGAGAGTAAGTGAAGGAAAATGTGATCGATGGGTATGTGAGAGAGAGAAGCGAGAGGTTGTGAGTGACTGATTGGATTATTGATCAGGTGACTTACTGGTAGAATGCAGGCGTATTTGTGTCTGGTCTGTACATCATATGTCCGTGAGAATATATAGCCAGACAATAATGCATATGTAGATAGTACGGGACTGGCTATTGTTTTGCAAGAAATTATTACCTACACTAACCGTTCGTCGTAGATGATAATGCCTCTCTATAATAATTTCACCTGTTCATAGTAATGTGTACGATCGTTTCAACATTTAAATTAATACTATACCATAAATATATATATATATATACGACACCAAAAGAGGGCATGGGTTTTTACAGCACGCTCAGCAAGCAGAATAGTCAAAGAGGTAGTGGCGCATACGTCATGACCACGAGTAGCATGACAATGGAGGTGTTATCAGTGACCAAGCCATTCAAGTGGTTAGAGTCACAAGACTACACCCACGCCTGTATACTGAGTGATTCGATGAGCAGGATAAAAAAGGAGATGCGTGCTTTGTACGCATGAAGTGGATAGAGTCGTTGCAGAAGTAAAAAATACGTAAGGTCTCCTTTGTCTATGTCCATGGACATGCGGGAGTACGGGGAAATGAAAGAGCGGACAGGTTGGCTAGCTGGGCTGTCAATGAGAACGGTCAGCTAATGGATCGGGCGGCCAACATCAGTGCCCTCCGAGATGTGGGAAGAACACAGGAATTCGACAAACATTAATCCACGTCACTTCTTTGGATGTTAGATGTAGGAGTTAAGATGGGCACAACCAGAAATGAGAAACTGAGTGGGCGTGTAAGAAGACTTATCAACCAACACAGAACTGGAGTCGTCAGTCGCTGGACACTGCGGAACTTGCTGAGGAGGGATCTGAGCACCTATGGACATGTTCGGAGTGCAATGATGAGGATCAGCAAATAATTCAATTACAATATATATATACTTTCGGTATACTGTATACTTTCTCTGTGCGAGCCATTTCTATATATTCTTGCCAAGTGTTTTTACGTTGCTTCACAGTGTCTAAAAATAACCGCAAAAACACTTGTACTTGTACTACAATTTTAACCTTGGTATCTTCTTAGCTTCGATTTATGACAATGATCGTAATTTCAGTGAGTACAGTGATATATAAAAACAGTATGAATGTAAATAAGTATTCATAACATTTATCTAAGATACGATTCATTATAATCTTTTTTTATCAATAAAGTATATTAAAGTGCGTGTCTGGAGTAGATGTGTGATATCATCGTTTTTGGTTCTTGGTTATGGAAGGTCCCGGTATCACTGCAAACGAATTAAAATCCATAATTGCTCAACCGTCCGTGCCAGTGGAATCATCCGAATTACTATCTCATCTCCTAAACAAAGAAAGGCAGCTGCTGTCCCCATCATAGCAAGACATAAGGCGAAACCGCACAGAAAGTGAACAGAGCCATCTTTTCTCCATTATACGATATCATTATTCATCGTAAAAAATTGGAATATCAAAACACAATCAAAACGGATGAAACGCACAGCTCACAGTGTGCACATAACACTTAACTCAGAAGCTCCTGCAACAGGCCGGACATGGCATATGAGGAAAATGCCAAAAGGAACATTTTTCAGACATAGCCTTTAATTCCTGCCGCCTATCCACCATATTGACCGGAAGTTCACGTCCTCCTGAAAATGATGATCGTCATATTTTATAAAATGTATAGCGCTTGATGATGTTAGGACATCGTTTTTGAATCCAATTGCGAGCATATACCAGATAGTTAGTCGTCAGATTATCCCGTTGCGCATCAAATAACAGACCATAAGATTAACATATGGCCGGTCTAGGGATATACTATGAGTCATTTTGATGACGTTGCACACACAACAATGGATGCGCACATAGATTCCCGATTACTCTAGTGAATGCAGCCTACAAGGAACGAAATACGGTGCAAATTCCCTAAAGAGAAAAAAAAAAAACTTCGGCTTACTTGACATGGCAGTCCACATTATTGAATTGTAACATGTAAATAACTTGCGTCAAACAATTCCAACGACGCTCATTGAAAAGCACTCAATGTGTTGACGTAAACCGCAGATCAACTCTAGACAGTGGAAGGTTGCATTCATTACACTTGACTTGTCAACATGGAATATTGCCGTGCGTACGACTCCGCTTCATTGGCGCAGATGTGTTAAGTAGAACATCATTTTGACATTTACGCAAAACATTACAATGGAGAGCCGAAATTAATCAGTTTCCAAATGCAATTTCTGCAGCGATCGAGAGAACATAAACTTCGTTCCACCATCTTGGAAACGAAAGTCAAGTGTGTGTGTGTGTGTGTGTGTGTGATATCAACAAGTCTACAACGACTGAAAATGAAGACTGATTGAAAGTGGATGATTTCACGGCACCAACTATACATGTTTAAAACCGATGGCGATGAGTTGATTGTCGATTTATTGTTATTATCTCTTTGTCTTCTGTGATCTTATCATCATCATGTGCCATACCGGTTGGCGTAGTCGATCATGTCCCTCCACAATATTCTATCTACTGTGCATCGTATCAGTTCTGTTGTTGACCGTTTTCCATGCCATGACACCAAGCTATCCAGTATTTTCTCTCTTTATCGTCCGCTATCTCTCTTTCCTTTTATTTTGCCAGTTCTAACCAAGTATTCCAACTTTCCTCTTCTCATGATGTGCCCGAAAAATGTTGATTGCTTCTTCCTGATGTTTTATAAGAGCTCCCTTTTTATGTTGGCCTCTTTGAGAACTTACTCATTGGTCTTTTAGCTGTCCAGGGAACTTTCAACATTTTTCTAAGAAATCGCATCTCTGTGGCCTCTAATCGTCTTTTCATTTGTTTGTCTACTGTCCATGATTCACTTCCATAGGTCAGAATTGGTTCTATATAGCACCGATGAACTCTCTTTCTCATGTTTATTGACATTGTGATTGTATAGTGTTTTAATGAATTAATTGTTAATATATTAATAATAATAATTGTTAATTGTTTTAATTAATTAATTGTTTACTAATTAATTGTTTCGAGTTGTGATTCTTGTACTGTTACTATTATTATTGTTAGGCACTCTTGTCCAAGTGAATACTTCTTTATGTAAACATCATGTCTACAACATATATATATATATATATATATATATATATATATATATATATATATATGATGTACAAAGCTTAAGGTGTAACAACACACCAACCTCTTTCTATTACAAAAGTCCAAAGGAATACACAAGACACAACTGTTTGACGGTCTGAAACAGCTGCACAGTCACTAATCACAAATGTATATATGTACTTCTTCTTTCTTCTTTACTCTTTTCACTAATACCTAATAGGTGTCGTGGTTTATATCATTTGTCGTTCTTGAGCTGCTCGAATTGTCTGAATTAGTGTATCAGTTACTGCATCTATCCATCTTCTTCTGGGTTCTTGAACTTTTCCCATGCATTCTCGAGAAGATCGCCCTTGATGGTGATTCGTGAGGATTCATTCTGACCAGGTGGCCAAACCATTTAAGTTGTTGTTGTTCTGTATATTCTTGGCATGGTTTTGTTCTTACCATTTGTCTTATGGTTTCATTTGGTACTCTACTTGTGTTGTTTGTTACTTTTCTCAAGCATCGCATCTCACATGTATTTATCTTTTTTAAGTGTGATTTAGAAAGGGTCCATGTTTGACTTTCATAGCACAAAGTAGGTATGAAAATGTTATTTATCATTTGTTGTTTAGCTGCCATAGAAATGTTTAGATGTCTTAACAATGGTGAAAGCTGGTATGTGACAGAAATTGCTTTTTGTATTCTCATGTCAATTTCTCTGTCTAGTTGTCCATCTTCTGTGAACATTGTGCCCAAATACTTGTATGCTGGAGAAAATAGTTGCCCGTGTCCTCACCTGTCACCTTGAACAGAAACGTGTATTCCCACCTACACTCGGAGGTTATAGATATAACAAAGAGACATGGCTCAATGCGGCAGTATTTGCGTATGACGTCTTCGAAGGCTTCCACAGACGAGAGAAGACATTTGCTGCTGCTATAGATCTGGAGGATGCATACAGCAGGGTACCATTTGAATATCTCATGCATATGCTCCTAAAACTATCGGTGCACCCCTTCCTCATTAGATGGATCGCCGCGGCACTGTTTCAGAGGAAGGTCTTCCGAGCCAACATCCATTTGTCCTGGGCTGCCACAAGGCTCACCATTGTCACCAGTTCTATTTAACGTGTACACAATAACGATCACGGAACAACAGCTGGATGGAAGGGAAGAACCTTGACTTTTGCTGATGATATTCTGGTATATCGACAGGGAAGAGACAGACGGGGAAATCGCTTCCACAATGCAAGACGAACTCGATCGCATTTCTTCCTGGTGTGGGGTATCAGGTGCAGTGGTTAATCCTAATAAAGCATCAGTTTCATGGTTCTCCCTTAACAATCATATCGTTCATACGAGACCACACCGGTAGTACGAATGGGAGCTGATGAGGTGACCAGGGACAAGTTGATGACATACCTCGGAGTTAAGTTTGATCGCAGCCTGTGTTTTCGGGACCACGTCGACCATGTGATAACAAAATCCCGCGAAGGAATAGTCGCCTTGAAGGTCATGGCAGCTACCAACATCGAGCAGAGGCTACTTACTCTTCTGTTCCAGGGATTAGTCCTCGCACCTATCAAATATGCCCTGGTAATTCTAACTGTCAGTACGACTGAAATTGATAAGCTGGAGAAAATACAAAATGAGACCATGCGCATTATGCTGGGATGTACGAGGGACACTCCCTGTGTAGCAATGAGGTATTTTCTTGACTTTCCAACCATGGATGACAGAATCAAGATCTGGAGAGCACGAGCATACCTGAAGATTAGTACAGATACAGAGCATCCATTGCACCACGTGCTCAACACAGAGAAAGGTGACAGGCTAAAAAGAGGCAAATCATGGGCGGGCCGAGCAGAAGATGTCATCAAACAGGTATGTGGGCTTACCAATATCAGCTTTGGTGAGGAGTTGATACCGGTGCCTACGTCATTCAAGGGGACTTTCTCGTGTATTGTCACACTCGACAGGAAAAGTAGGGAACAGAACCCGGTCGTGGTTAATGCGGAGATCAACGGTCTCATCTGCGATAACACCGATGAGAAAGATGCAGTCATCTATACAGACGGATCTGTCAGACAGCACCAAAGAAGAGCTTGGGCATTTACAGCACGCTCGGCAGGCAGAATAGTCTACGAAGACAGTGGTGCATACGTCATGATCACGAGCAGCATGACAATGGAGGCGATGGCAGTGACCAAGGCATTCAAATGGTTAGAGTCACAAGACTACACCCACGCATGTATACTGAGTTATTCGATGAGCATGATAAAAAAAAGTGGAGGCGGGCTTTGTACGCATGCAATGGGTAGAGTCGTTGCAGAAATCCAAAATACGTAAGGTCGCCTTTGTCTATGTCCCTGGACATGCGGGAGTACGGGGAAATGAAAGAAGACAGGTTTGCTAGCTGCGCTGTCGTTGAGGACGGGCAACCGATGGATCGGGCGGACATCATCAATGCCCTCCGAAATGTGGGAAGAGCACAGGACTTCGACAAACACAGATCCACGTCACTTCTTCGGATGATGGAAATGAGAATTAAGTTGGGCACAGCCAGAAATGAGACACTTAGTGGCCGTGTAAGTGACTTATCAACCAACGTAGAACTGGAGTCGTCAGTCGCTGGACACTGAGGGAATTGCTGAGGAGGGGATCTGAGCACCTATGGACATGTTCGGAGTGCAATGATGATGACCCGCAAATAACTCAAATAACTCAATAACTCAATAACTTGAATTCTTCTACTTGTTTTATTTCTTTATCTTTGATCTTAATGTTTAATGGGTGCCTTACTTTGCTTATTCTCATAGCCTCTGGTTTTACTGTGTTAATTTTCATACTGTAGATTTTGCAACTTTTATCTAAAGATGTTATATGTTGTTGTAGCAGGTTTTCCTCCTCATATGTTAGGCATTGGTCATCTGCGATTAGTAGATCGTTGATGTTGGAACTTTCTGCCTCTAATATAGAAATATATGTACATAAACTCAAAATAGTTCACAGCTCACAAAACTTGTGATCTATACATAACATACATCTCGGAATCTGAAATCTGATCCTGTGGTCGGTGAAGCGATTGACGTGAATATTATTACTCTTGCTCATTGGTTCTGTCTTTCTCTCCGTGTGCTTGAGAACGCGTTTCTCTCACCAAATGGCACTTTGTTTCAGGTCGACTTAGCGGATGTCATTCCGGATTGTTACTCAACTCATCTGAGTGTCCATTGCTTATCTAAGCTCTAGACTCAGGTCGACTTAGCGGATGCCATTCCGGACTGTTACTCAACTCATCTGAGTGTCCATTGCTTATCTAAGCTCTAGCTTCTGGTTGACTTAGCTCCTTGCCATATCGGCAGCTTTCTCTCTCAGCTCAACTAATTAAGAGTTTCAGTCTTGAAGCGTTTCGCTTCTTTGGGAGAGAGCGTTTCTGGTCTCTGGTTAACTAAGCTTTGCCCTCTCCGGCAGAAATATCCTTCAAATATGTGAGCCCTTTGCTCGATCCTGAGGTTCCTTGGGCACTCAGCCCTTCTGGTTCTTCAGAATATTTTATATTATTTTATAATAATATTTTATTGAGTTTTAATTTTTTTTTAAATCAATAAAATTCGTATCAATTTTACGAATGAGTGGAATGCATTATACTCAGAACATATTTGTTTATAGATGATGCAACATGTCCAAAATTAGAACCAAAATGTGACTTTGAGAAACACAAACAAGCTGTGCATTCAATGTCTATTAACATATACGTGATATGTACAATCACATTGGAAATTCATTATATTGAAATAAACATGTAATCTTTTCGTAGTAAAATTTGACATATCTAATTTCACACATTACAATTCACTATATAATTTACTGTTAACTGCTACCCTATCTCACTATAGCAATCCATCTTATTATAATTTATACATTGTCTTTCTGATGCTATCTTTCTCAGAAACACTTTCACGCCCCTCCACTGAAACATATGATCTAGCTATCACCATGAACTAAAGTCCGTATAGAAATCTTTGCTCAAGCTCAAAATCAATTTTCTCAGAAATTATATTGTGGATTGTTGTACAATTTTGCGTGCAATCTTTTTTTTTTGTTTCTGGGACCTTAATACAATTCGTTTATATTAATAAAGGGACTTAGTTTTGCATTTTACTAGCGTGCTTATGTGAAAAAAGAGGTTAACGTCTTTAAGGGCAGACAATTACATTTTTATAGTGACATTGTAATGTCTAGTAATGTAAAGTCTCATATTTCTTGCACACTATTTTCTTTTGCACACAATTTATATAAGAAATAGTCATATCTGCAAAATCCATTTTACATTTGGACTTAATTTTTACAAATTATAAGGTTCTGGAAAATATAAAACTGCGTGCCAAAAATGACGACGGTATGCCAAATAGTTTCTGAGAAAATGTGTTGAGTTTGGGCATACATTTCTGGATTGAATCGAATTGGCCTTCCGCAATATTACATTATGCTTTCGAAGTTAACTCTCTGATAAACACTTTCAATTACCTCACCTTAAACTGTTAATCTAACCATCGCACGAGATCTAAATATACGTATGCTATATCTAATCCGATCTGACCCTACTTCTCCTTTTTCTCCTTTCAGTTTGGACCTCCTCGTGTTCTCTCACCTGTTTCTGAATAACCAGTGAATCCATCATTCGTGCCCGTTTACATGTCTTCTTCCTAATCGTTACTTTACCTTTTTATTTTCATTTCTCGGTCCTTCTTTATTATGAATATATACGTTCCATTTATATGCGCTATACACCTCTTATTCTTTGACCATGTTAATGTAAACCCTCATACTATGTAAATTGACATCATAAAAATAGATAACGAACGAATGCCACAGGATACGCGGTGTAGTCACGTAAAACTTAACCATTATTTTGTTTCTATTTTTGTCATTTCGCCTTAATGATATTCATTCTAATCGCCATCAATGATCCTAGCCTCATGAGATGAAAGACATAGAGAAAAATAATTCCCATCCTCAGTCACAGTTATCGGCATTTAAAGTACAGAAGTAGATCCATTATTTGTATAATAACAAATCAGAAGACGTCAGGCTATTGTTTATTTGAAAGTGTTATGTTAGTTATTACTTTCTTGACATACCAGCTTTCTGAACAAAACTATAATATGTGCTACTTCAGGTGATCAAGTTTGCACGTGATGTAAGTAAAACTATCAAGCATTGTCGCATGTGCGAATAAAAATGTTGTTTCATGAGTCGGAGACTAAGGTAGATGAGTTATGTTAGAAGAATGGAGATCAATTGCATTCATCTAAAAATTATTGTATGTGGAACATGTTACAACATATCTCCAGGAGGTGCTAAGACAAGCCTGATTGGCTCAAACGAATGTATGGTAGACACAGATGTGGGAAGATAATATCAAATATTGTTTATGGTTAATGTTCATCAGATCTCCGAAAGCAAATCATAATGGGTAGATTTGAATACAATTGTAAAGACATCGCCATGCTTGTCCCACAGACATCCTATATTACGGAACAAATGATAGTGATGGGTTATTTCATGATCCGAAATTATGTGTTTTGATCACTCTGCCTTGTCACGTGGCCTAGCCATTTTATATGTTGTTTCTTTATATATTCTATGGCGAGACTTAATATTATATATTCCTATCTCTTATCTCAGTTCTTCATTTCAGATCTTTTCTCTCAAGCTCTTTGCCTTCATTCGTCTAACACATCATCTAACATTTTCTTATTGTTCTTGCATCAATGGTCCAGGACTAGCACTGGTAGCACAACGTTGGGATAAAGATTGAATTGTAAAGCTTATCCCATCGACAGCCAATATTACGGAACTAAAGATAGTGATGAGTTATTTGATTATCCGAATATTGTTATTTCTCGAACTACACATGGGCGCTTTAAGATCGGATAAATGAGTGTAGCTGTAGACAAATGTTCGCTTTTTTCTGGTTCAAAATTAAACTCTAGCTTATATCAATGCATTCTTTATTCAATGAACTATCAACCTTATTCTGAAGAATTGGGACTCCAAACACCTGACAAGAATGTACAAGTGTTGGCTTTTTTGCGTGCATGTGCTTTGATTGATGAGACTACTTAGATATTCTGAAGAAATGAAGTGACGATAAATGACAGAAAGTGGTTGAATTTCAAGTAGAACCTGTACCCACAGCCAAAACCATCAACGGTGGCTGATTCACGAGTAATGAATGGAGGGTGGGCACGCAGGGCAATTTTATTGATATATAATTAAAGAAAAAAGACAGAAAACATGTAATTGTTTAGAGGTTGTCAATGAAAGTACAATTAATAAAACAAACTGAAAGAACTATATACAAGGAGATAGGAAGTAATGAATGTAATAAATTGTGCAGCAAAAAGAAAAAAACTAGTAGAAGTAAAACGATATAAATTAATGAGAGCAGTGCACATCGACAAAGGTATGCGAAATCATAGTGAGAGTAGCGCACATCGACAAAGGTATGCGAAATCATAGTGAGAGGAGCGCACATCGACAAAGGTATGCGAAATCATAGTGAGAGTAGCGCACATCGACAAAGGTATGCGAAATCATAGTGAGAGTAGCGCACATCGACAAAGGTATGCGAAATCATAGTGAGAGTAGCGCACATCGACAAAGGTATGCGAAATCATAGTGAGAGTAGCGCACATCGACAAAGGTATGCGAAATCATAGTGAGAGTAGCGCACATCGACAAAGGTATGCGAAATCATAGTGGGAGTAGCGCACATCGACAAAGGTATGCGAAATCATAGTGAGAGTAGCGCACATCGACAAAGGTATGCGAAATCATAGTGAGAGTAGCGCACATCGACAAAGGTATGCGAAATCATAGTGAGAGCAGCGCACATCGACAAAGGTATGCGAAATCATAGTGAGAGCAGCGCACATCGACAAAGGTATGCGAAATCATAGTGAGAGCAGCGCACATCGACAAAGGTATGCGAAATCATAGTGAGAGCAGCGCACATCGACAAAGGTATGCGAAATCATAGTGAGAGCAGCGCACATCGACAAAGGTATGCGAAATCATAGTGGGAGCAGCGGGATCTTCACCTAGTACCTTGTGTTATTTCATAGATGACCCTTAACATCACAACTTTATGTTTCGACATTTGTTTATCAAGGCAACTGTTTACATCTCTATGTTAATTCATTTGTGTTCTGTCACTTCTATTTGCTTTTAAAAAATAAACATATTCTAGAATTTTTCAGTCTCTAAATGTAGGCTATAAATGCAGGTTTCTGGTTATTTTTCGAAACTTTTTAATCCAATTATTTCTCTTTTAATTCCTTTCTTTCATAAAATCACAATTACTCACTTAAACCACCAACATGTATTCCTTTAATATCGATGCTCGTGAGTTCGGTCAATACGAAGTGCTGAACATAAATATTCTCTTGCTTTAGAGGCTTAGTTAGTGAACTAGACTACAAAGGACAAGGGGTAGGGTTCCATCCCATCCGACGGCTTCCGGATTCACCCAGCCTTAAATGGGTACCGGATTTTTTTCTGGGAAAGTGAAGCGGCGCGGGCGTAATACTGACCACATTACCCCAAAAATCACGTGCTGAAGGTCTGTAAACGTTTTGGTCACTAACACCATCTTCCCTATACGACACTTGGCGTGACAGGGGTACTTAACTTTTTTTTTTTTTTTCATGTTTTATTTCAAAACCTGAACATCAGTTACATATAGCTGTGGTAATAAATGGTTGTGGCAAATTCAAGATATCGGCAGACACAAAAGTAAAAACGTGAACTCTATTGCAGTTACAATGAAACGGTTATTAATAATAATAATAATAATAATATTAATAATAATTAATAAATGTGCTGAGAACATAATAAAAATAATTCCATATCTTCTTAGCTTAGCTATAAGCCGATTGAAAACCTGGAAGTAAGTAAAACTATCAAGATTCGTTGTAAGGAGAAGTTGCATGTGTATGAAACAGACACTATTATCAGTTGCAAGATATATTTTGTACTGAGCTATAACAACGGAATCTTTATCATCATGTGCCATACCGGTTTGCATTGGCGATAATGTCCTTCCACAATTTTCTATTGATAGTGCATCGTATCAATTATGTTGTTGCCTGTTTTCCATGCCATGAAATCAAGCTAGTATCTTATCTCTTTGTCGTCGGCGATCTCTCTTATCCTGTATTCTGGTCATTGTAATAAAGTATTCCAAATATTCTTCTCATGACATTGCTTGAAAACAGTTAATCGTTTCTCTCTGATAGTTTTTATGCGTTCTTTTTTTTAATCTTAGCCTCTTTGAGAGTGTCCTCATCGGGCTTTTTAGCTTTCACTTAATTTTCAACATTCTTTAAAAAAATGCAACCTTATGTGGACTCTAATCGTCTTTTAACTTGTTTCTTTATCTATGTGTGTCCATGATTCACATAATGGGTCACAAATGGCTCTATATAGCACCGAGGAACTCTCTTTCTCACTTCTAGTGACACAGACTTGTTACATGAGACGTTTTTCTTTTTCTAAATTGTAATTTGGCATTAGCTATTTATTCTGGTTTTTTTTATGTTTTGTATCTTCCATCTGATGTTATTATTGTGCCGACTTATTTGACGACTTGAGTGTAGCGGGCTGATAACTGCTGATATTAACCGTATTTGTAAGTAAACTGAATCAGTATCATGCTGTTGATGAGGTTAACAAATCCGCAGAATAAATCAACACCAGAAAATATAAATCAACAACAAAAGAACTTCATTCTATGAACATTATATGATCAGATAACAGCTGAGTCGGTATTCTTATTTCATTATTGTCATCAAGTAGCTTGCACGCGGGCGTAGGCGATCCTGTCTCTCTTCAGCATGAGATCTCAACAGTTATTTATCATTTCAATTGTTGACCGTCTGCCACGCCATTGTCTTTAAGCTGCCTGGTACCATTTCTCTTGTTTCCCTCAATATTTGTCATAATATATTCCAGCTGTGTCCTTCTCATTGCATGACCCACAATTTTGATGCTTTCTTTCTAATTTTGGAAATTGCGTTGGCCTTTTTCAGAACATTTTCATTACTCTTCTTAGCTGTCCATGGTATTCTCAACAAGCTAACTAGCAACAACTAACAATCAAAACTGCATGTTTACAGCCTTCAGTAATTTTCTTGTCTGTTCTCCTATTGTTCATGATTCACATCGATAGGTTAAGACTGGCTCTACATAGCATATTATAGTATACAATCATATCATAAAAATAGCATAACTGTCGGGATCGAAAGTTGTGGAGAGACATGATCGCCTACGTCAACAAGCCCTATACTTGATGATGATGATGATAACATCAAAGCAAAGGTGTGATAAATGTTCTGTTTAGAGACAGACGCATTTATTGGTAATTTAGCATTGATTTTCTGTTAACATTGTTTGTGGTCGGTTGGCTTACCACGGCAACAGCGGGTTTCGTAATCCTGGCGAGGACACCTGGGTTTTACTAATTCCCTAAAAATTAGTAGGAGCCGCGATAGCTCAGTGGTTAGTGAACTGGACTACTACGGACAAGGGGTAGGGTTCGATCCCAACCGACGGCTCCGGGTTCACCCAGCCTTAAAATGGGTACCGGATTTTTTCTGGGAAAGTAAAGCAGCACGGGCGTAATACCGACCACATTACCCCAAAATCATGTGCTGAAGGTCTGTAAAATATAGGGTCACTATCACCATATTTCCCTATACGCCACTTGGCGTGACGGGGGGTACTTTACTTTTTTTTTTTACTATTGTTTGTGGTACAAACTGTAACGGTGATGAGAGTGCTCGAAGCTCAGGAGCTTACACACCATTAGCTTACACATCATTAGCTTACACATCATGAGCTTACACATCTGTGTTGACCCATGAATTTAGTTGTAATCGGAAGGAGGGTTGCCAAGATTTTGTCAAGTAAAAAAGAATATTGTCTAACGGAATTTTTTCAGGAAAAAATGAGGATTTTTAAAAAGAAATCGTAAACCATTAATGATACGTTATGGTATAGCACTGGCGCTACACTGGGATATGTAATCTACTAGTTCTTCTAAATACTACTACCGCTACCACATCTACTGCTTCAACTACTACCACTAAAACATAATTAATAAATATTGGAAGAAGACACCATGTTAAATCATATTAAGATTGACATTGTGATACTGTATCAAAATAAATATCTTCATATGTCACACCGTTTTTAATTTAAATCTACCTCGCATTGTTTCTATTCAAAAGACCGTGGATGTAGGAAAAACACGACATTCCATGCCATGACACCAAGATGTCTAGTATTTTCTTTCTTTGTCGTCCGTGATCTCTCATTCCCTGTTGTTTGACAGTTGTAACAATGTATTCAAAATTTCCTCTTCTCATAATGTGCCCTAACATTAAGATTGTTTCTTTCTGATGTTAATTGTATCTGTTCCCTTTATGTGTTCGCCCCTTTGATGTGATGTCCTCGTTGGTCTTTTTAGCAGTCGGGGAACTTTTAACATTCTTCTGTGAAATCCCATCTATGTGGCCTCTAATCGTCTGTTAATTTGTTTATCTACTGTCCATGCTTTGCCCATATGTCAGAATGAACTGTCTTTCTCACTTCTAATGACATTCATTTTTTTGCATATAAAATAATGCACTTTCGAATTGAGTAAAAATGAATAAAGAAATGACAATTTTACATTAATAACAGGCCACTTAGTTTGTTATTAAAATAAATAAAACTGTAGTTTCTGGCATAAGCAAGATTGGTGTATATTTATAACTTCATGTGAATTTAAAATGTTACCCAATACAAAAATTTTGTGAATGCAAAAAAAAAAAACGTAGAAATATTTCATGGTGAAAAAAACGTAAACCGTAAAATGAAAAAAAAAACGCAAATCGTACGGGGAAAACGTAAACCTGGCAACCGTATTCGCAAAACACATATAAATGTTATATAATTAATGTCTGTTAATTATCAAAGCTGTAGTAACATTTTTTTTAAATGCGTTTTGAGGGTAATGTTTTCACCTTATATGGAATTCGGCACGCGTGCACATATTGATGGTTAACTTGTATAGTCACCACTATTTCCAAGCTATATTGTGGATGTCAATCTGTGGCATATTAATCAATGAACCACTATTTCCGAGCTATATTGTGGATGTCAATCTGTGGCATATTAATCAATGAACCACTATTTCCAAGATATATTGTGGATGTCGATCTGTGGCATATTAATCAATGAACCACTATTTTCAAGCTATATTGTGGATGTCAATCAGTGGCATATTAATCAATGAACCACTATTTCCAAGCTATATTGTGGATGTCAATCTGTGGCATATTAATCAATGAACCACTATTTCCAAGCTATATTGTGGATGTCAATCTTTGGCATATTAATCAATGAACCACTATTTTCAAGCTATATTGTGGATGTCAATCTGTGGCATATTAATCAATGAACCACTATTTCCAAGCTATATTGTGGATGTCAATCTGTGCCATATTAATCAATGAACCACTATTTCCGAGCTATATTGTGGATGTCAATCTGTGGCATATTAATCAATGAACCACTATTTCCAAGCTATATTGTGGATGTCAATCTGTCGCATATTAATCAATGAACCACTATTTCCAAGTTATAGTGCGGATGTCAATCAGTGGCATATTAATCAATGAACCACTATTTCCAAGCTATATTGTGGATGTCAATCTGTTGCATATTAATCAATGAACCACTATTTTCAAGCTATATTGTGGATGTCAATCTGTGGCATATTAATCAATGAACCACTATTTCCAAGCTATATTGTGGATGTCAATCTGTGGCATATTAATCAATGAACCACTATTTCCAAGCTATATTGTGGATGTCAATCTGTGACATATTAATCAATGAACCACAATTTTCAAGCTATATTGTGGATGTCAATCTGTGGCATATTAATCAATGAACCACTATTTCCAAGCTATATTGTTGATGTCAATCTTTGGCATATTAATCAATGAACCACTATTTCCAAGCAATATTGTGGATGTCAATCTGCGGTATATTAATCAATGAACCACTATTTCCAAGCTATATTGTGGATGTCAATCTGTGCCATATTAATCAATGAACCACTATTTCCAAGCTATATTGCGGATGTCAATCAGTGGCATATTAATCAATGAACCACTATTTTCAAGCTATATTGTGGATGTCAATCTGTGGCATATTAATCAATGAACCACTATTTCCAAGCTATATTGTGGATGTCAATCTGTGACATATTAATCAATGAGCCACAATTTTCAAGCTATATTGTGGATGTCAATCTGTGGCATATTAATCAATGAACCACTATTTCCAAGCTATATTGTGGATGTCAATCTGTGGCATATTAATCAATGAACCACTATTTCCAAGCTATATTGTGGATGTCAATCTGTGGCATATTAATCAATGAACCACTATTTCCAAGCTATATTGTGGATGTCAATCTGTTGCATATTAATCAATGAACCACTATTTCCAAGCTATATTGCGGATGTCAATCAGTGGCATATTAATCAATGAACCACTATTTTCAAGCTATATTGTGGATGTCAATCTGTGGTATATTAATTAATGAACCACTATTTCCAAGCAATATTGTGGATGTCAATCTGTGGCATATTAATCAATGAACCACTTTTTTCAAGCTATATTGTGGATGTCAATCTGTGGCATATTAATCAATGAACCACTATTTCCAAGCTTTATTGTGGATGTCAATCTTTGGCATATTAATCAATGAACCACTATTTTCAAGCTATATTGTGGATGTCAATCTGTGGCATATTAATCAATGAATAGTGATATTTTATTTATATGGAAATAATATTGTTAAAATAATAATTAAGGAACTAAAAATATCGTGCTCTTAATAAATGACATTCATTAAAAAATGATCAATCATTGAGAAAGTCCTAGGGAGGGGTTGTACACAAAAATAAACACACACACACATATGCACTTTCGCCAGTAAATAACAATCACATAAATGCCCTAGGAAAATACTTTATTTCGGTGGGTACACAGCCACTCGTGCACTACCATTCGGTTACCAATCTTACAAGCTTTTTGAAAGTTCAGCTCATCATGACAGCTGTGATGTTTTGTTGAAATACTAATGCTCAATAGGAGTTTTATCTCCTTGCCCGCGACTCGAAGATTTTCCCGAATACGTTTCTCAACGATCGTAATGTAGTCTTTATTTGTCTTACTGCTCTCTCTCCCCCCCCCCCCCCTCTACTCAAAAGAAAAGTGATACAGATCTTGAATAATTAGTTCTTTTCAGACACTTATGTACGACTCATAGGCGTGTAGCCGTGCAGCCGTGCTGAAGTCTTATTCGATGGTGAATCTCTTCAGTTGACACGCCTTCCTCAAACAAATGGCATGTGCTACTAAGTTGTTTCGCGTGAGACCCTGATGAAAGGCTACATTAATCTTATGGAAATCCTAGGTTTCTTTACAGTGTGAATATGTAAATGATGAAGAAATATGTATTATCACGAAGACAAACCATTGTATCTTTTGTTTCTCTGTGCATTTAACGGCGGTGGCTATTTCTAGCCCTTTTTTCTCCGATCTTTAATTGCGTTCTTATCCGCTAGGTTTTTCCAGCCATGTCATATATTGTGTGAACCTGAAAGTTATTTTGAAATATGACATTTTTTTTTACTTGTATTAACCACTTATGTGAATATAATTTACAAATCTGTATCTTTAGATTCCCAAAAATAATTCCCAAGCTGTTTTTAACTTGTATCGGGTAAGCTCTGTTAAATAACATGTATGCATACCTTAAATGGAAGGTTTAGAAACTGCAAATTGTAAATATACTGCATTATGACCTGTATACACAGATGTAATTACTTTTCTTGAATTGATATTGAACAGTGATATTAAGTTACGTTTTATATAGTTTAACGCGCGATTGCTCAGTGGTTAGTGAACTTGACTACAAAGGACAAGAGGAAGGGTTCGATCCAAACCGACAGGTTCCGGGTTCACCCATCCTTTAATGGGTACCGGATTTTTTTTTTCTGGGAAAGTAAAGCGGCACGGGCGTAATACCGATCACATTACCCCAAAAATCATCTTCTGAAGGTCTGTAAAATGTATGGTCACTAACACCATATTCCCTAAACGCTACTTGGGGGCACGGGGTGACGGGGGCACTTTTTTTTTTACTTTTATTTCAGGCAAAATGAATTGATGTAGGAACAGAGTTCCACCACATACGGAATAACCATAACCTAGGCAAAAGTTAGTTATAGTGTACCCAGAGTATACAAACAGTCTCATTTGAATAAAGTTCCATGTCCGCAAGAAATATAGCAAAGAGTACAATGACAATCAGAAGTATAGATGCACAATTTATTGAGTTATCTATAATGGCCTAATTTGTTTTGTCAGACAGTCTAGTGGGGGCTATTGTATATTTAAAAAATATTGTTTTTGTCGAACAGCTTCTCTCGTGGCTAATTCTACCAATGTTTGACAAACACACGCGTCCACAGAATGACCACTGAACCACATGTTTTCCAGCCTTTTTCATGAGTGTTTTCTCTACTAAGTTTTTACTTAGCATAGTCCAGAATACATGCTCTCCATGATGTGCGATCACTTGCCAGATGTTCCCAGTCATATTCGCAGATAGAGAAGTTATTAAGAGATGATTTACTTATATCTATATATCGAATGCCGATTTGTCTTTTTCCGTGTGATAGTTCACCATATAGTATTTGACTGGAGATGCGTTTTTCCATTCGCTGGGCGTGCCCACAGCCATCTTAGTCTTCGACATTTGAGCATCGACATATTGAGTTATCTCCTACAATAATAAATGGTCTTTATCGTAAATTGTCCAAGACCCGTTAAAGACCGTATTATAGGAAATGTCAACATTTTATAAAAAAAAAACCTTTACTTCAGTCTCAACAAAATAACATGGTATATGCTGACTTTTGCGTATCATATATATATATATGTATATACAATTATCAAGTACAAGGCCTGATCACATAGGTATTCATTTCTCTTCACAACTTTCGATTTCAACAGTTATTTATGATTTCTGTTGTTGGCCTTTTGACAAGCCATTCTCTTACGCTTTCTGGTATCTTCTCTCTTTTTGCTTCCCTTTATTTCTTCGTCCCTCAATTTTTCCAGTTGCTACAATATACTCCAGATGTTGTCTTCTCATTAAATAGCAAAAAAGTGATGCTTGTTTTTTCAAAATATTGTAAATTAGCTCTGTTTTTGCTTTGACCGCTGTCAGAACGCCTTCATTACTCTTCTTAGCTGTCAATGGTATTATCAAAATTCTTCTGTAAAATCACATTTCTACAGACTCCAGTGATTTTCTTGTCTGTTGTCCTATAGTACATGATATATGTCCCATCCGTATGTTAAGACTGTCACAACAAATCATTTAAAAACTATTTTCTTGTTTCTGTTGTCAAAAATGAATTGCATAGTATCTTCCTCATTTTTTTTGGGGGGAAAGCTACTTTTGCCTGAGCCAATCTGCATCTCACCTCTGTTGTACGTGTTCCGTCTGAGGTTAACAAAGTTCCCAGATATTTAAATTCATTTACCGGTTTTAATATTGTTACACTTGTCTTTATTTTGTACTGAAGTGATTTCTTTTCTTTGTTGGTACCGTTACTTCTGTATTTTTGCTATTAAAGCCTTTATTTTTTCTCTTTCACTATAATGTCCAACATTTCTTGTAACTCATTTTTACTCTTAGCGATTAAGACTGTATCTTCAGCATACGTTTGATTATTTATATTATGACCTCCGATTGTTATTCCAGTCATGCCTCTAATGGATCTTAAATTAATATCACAATACATCTTATACAAATCTGGTGACAGCATAAAAACCTTACCTAACACTCTGTTTTATTTGTTTAAACATTAACAATTGATTTCCAATTTATATGGCTCTATTTGTTGCCAGTATGTGTTCTTAATTATTTTTAGATCTTTGCTGTCTACGTTTATGCCTTCTAAAATGTTGTGATTATTTTTTGGTCCTTTACTTTGTCAAATGCTTTGGCGTAATCTATGAACCATAAGTATAGAACTGTTTTCACCTTTATGGCACTTGCTACTAAAGATCTTATGATGCATATGGCATTGCTCGTTCCTTTACCTCTAATAAAATCATTCTGTTCATCACTAATTTGTGGGCTGATTTTGTTTATGCACTGATTTTAATATATGTATATACATGTGTGCGTGTATGTGCGTACGCGCGAGTGTGTGGGATGTGTGTGTGTTTAGGAAAGGCTCTAATAATGTACTGTGTGAGAGAAAAAATAATGATTGTATTGTACTTAAGAAATCAATACAGATTGTATTGTACTGAAGAAATCAATACAGATTGTATTGTACTGAAGAAATCAAGACAGATTGTATTGTACTGAATACATCAATACAGATTGTATTGTACTGAAGAAATCAATACAGATTGTATTGTACTGAAGAAATCAATACAGATTGTAGTGTACAGAAGAAATCAATACATATTGTATTGTACTGAAGAAATCAATACAGATTGTATTGTACTGAAGAAATCAATACAGATTAAATTGTACTGAAGAAATCAATACAGATTGTATTGTACTGAAGAAATCAATACAGATTAAATTGTACTGAAGAAATCAATACAGATTGTATTGTACTGAAGAAATCAATACAGATTAAATTGTACTGAAGAAATCAATACATATTGTATGTACTGAAGAAATCAATACAGATTGTATTGTACTGAAGAAATCAATACAGATTGTATTGTACTGAAGAAATCAATACAGATTAAATTGTACTGAAGAAATCAATACAGATTGTATTGTACTGAAGAAATCAATACAGATTGTAGTGTACAGAAGAAATCAATACATATTGTATTGTACTGAAGAAATCAATACAGATTGTATTGTACTGAAGAAATCAATACAGATTGTATTGTACTGAAGAAATCAATACATATTGTATTGTACTGAAGAAATCAATACAGATTGTATTGTACTGAAGAAATCAATACAGATTGTATTGTACTGAAGAAATCAATACAGATTGTATTATACCGATCTAAGACAAAAACATATTTGACAATTTGAAAACAATTAATTCCTGAGTGTTTGCAAAGATCCCACTGGAGCTGGGTTAACTTGTAACGCGGACTTTAATTACCGACGGAATAAGTGCCACGGGTAATCGTATTTTTAAAATAATGTTTATAATCGAGATCATTAACGCTTTGCAGATGGCAGATATATTAGATGACATAAAGAATGTAAGTATACTGATTAAACATACTAAACAACACTATACTATTAGGAGCCACGATAGATCAGCGGTTAGTGGACTGGACTACAAAGGACTATAGGTAGGGTTCGATCCCAACCGACGGCGCCGGTTCACCCAGCCATCAATGGGTACCGGATTTTTTTTCTGGAAACGTAAAGCGGCACGGGCGTAATACCGACCACATTACCCCAAAAATCATGTGCCGAGGGTCTGTAAAATTTATGGGCACTAACACCATATTCCCTATACGCCACCTGGCGTGATGGGGTTACTTTACATTTTACTATACTTTACTATACTACACTAGAATATACTATTCGCTACTCCACCATACCATACTACCAACGCCTGGGAGTCATGACCCTGGCGGGCCCGCCTCCCTTGTCAAGTGTCACGAAGCTTAAGGGCCAACAAATTTCCTGCGCGAGGGTCTTCTGATGATCAGATTGCCTTCTGCTGCGAAGCTCTGTATAAAGTGTTTCCTATTACTGTTATGCTATGCTATGCTGTATTATACTATACTATACTATAATACCAATAACTCATCTTTATATCAGTAATTGGCACTTTATTAGTGTCTTATTATATTCCTACTCTTTTACTGAGCAGCTTCTCTCATGGCTGCATCTATATATTCAATATAGACATATTCGACTTAGGGATGAATAAGTCGCTTACGTGGAGCTTGTCTCATCTCCTTTCTCTTACGCCTGTTATCGCCTGGTTTCAATATTTCCTCATTGTGATCATCAGGTCGCATGTCCTATTCAGAACGTTTCGTTCACCACAGCCCGTCTTAAAGAATCGCTTTCTTTAGTCAGTTCTTTCACTTCTTCTGTTGTCATGTTCAAGGTCACCTTAATATCTTGAAATCACCTTCTTCTTTGTCTCCCACAAACCATGCCTTACATTATTGTTCTTTCAGTGCTGTCTTTTTTAGGTGATCAAAGTATTTTAGTTTCTTTAGTAGAGTGGTGTTTATAAGTCAGTTTGTTATGTTTAAATCTAGCAATATTCCTTCATTGATTTGTTTAATATATGAAGTGCGTTAATGTGTTTCTGTGACACTTTATCTGGAATGAATCGAATGTCTTCATTGCTTCTTGTGAGATTCTTCATGATTCACGACCAGATGTTGAAATGGGGAAGACATGTCTTTAGAAATTGTAATTGTACTGCCTTGTTGGTGTTGAACCACACGTTCTTCTTGGCTTTTAATGTTTGTGTTGTTGTTGCTAATCTTGTATTGATCTCTTTCTGGTTTCCTTATTACATCTTCCAAAAAGGTTGTTGTGCCTTTAATTTGTATTTGTTGTTCTTCATGTGCTACGACATAGCGCCAAGTTTCAAACTCTCTTTCGCCAAGGAGAATTCACTCAAAGAAACGATGTGCAGTGACATGCCTTGGGGCGATATTTTAACCGTGACCCCTCACTCCCCTCTTCAATGTTTCCGTCGTTAAATGTAAACTGTCAATCTTCTTACTTCGAGCTGTGTTCTGGTTCGTCTGTTGGGTTGGAATACGTCAAACCTATCTAAATGAAATAAGCACATATGCCTCTTGTACACACTACTTAACCAACTAAATCAGCTAATCAACTTAACAGAGGTTATCAATATAAACAGCCCAGCGGCATTGATTACAGCCCGTGAATCAAAGCAAATTCCAGTTACATCCGAACTCTTGTAATGAATTCACGGGGCTCTCTCATCACACAATGAGATCACTTATCTCTGTCCACACTCCCTGAACAGGATACAGAACTTAACAACCAACATAATGACCACGTCATAAATCCATGTCATAAAACATCTCATCACACAATGAGATCACTTATCTCTGTCGACACTCCCTGAACAGGATATAGAACTTAACAACCAACATAATGACCACGTCATAAATCCGTGTCATAAAACATCTCATCACACAATGAGATCACTTATCTCTGTCGACACTCCCTGAACAGGGTACAGAACTTAACAACCAACATAATGACCACGTCATAAATCCGTGTCATAAAACATCTCATCACACAATGAGATCACTTATCTCTGTCCACACTCCCTGAACAGGGTACAGAACTTAACAACCAACATAATGTCAACGTCATAAATCCGTGTCATAAAACATCTCATTACAGACACTTCCTCACTAGTCTGCTTACTGTCACTCCACATTATGATTACAGAATATCGAGTTTCCTATACTAAAGGATTTAGTCTCACTCGTTCCTTTAACTACATTCACCTAAGTAAACGAAATGTCCACCTTATGGTCGTCCCTACACACGGCTAGCTGATATGAGCATTCGCCTTGTTACCATTAACATATATCCACTTCTCACCTGATCATATCGATTTTCGACCTTGCTACCTCCTTAGCTTAAATGTGATCTCCTGCCGTTTTCTCTCTGCGCTGGCTCTTAAGTATCTCAAGTCTCAATCAATGGAAAATTAACTGCCGTATTTCCCCTGCCAATGCAATCTGCCACGTCATAGTCTCTATCTCAAACTTAACACTTCCCTTAACTGTAATCACCAAATTGTGATCCTACCTCATTTCTCATAATCACTAGATTTTCATAACCCTGCTTACCTAAACAACTATCTCATAAGTATCCCGTGAATGCCACTTTCCCTAAATACACGATGGTTCTCTCAATTATATTTACACTGTCCCCAAAATCCATCATTTCCCTATATCATTACATCTACTGTTACAACCCCACACACATTTCTATGTCTCATAATGGCATCCTTATGGCATTCCTCCGCCTCCTTCCGTATTCAAGTTATGTTATACAATAATTGTTTAGCAATACTAATGTGCTCACTGTTTAAGCATCGCACAGACACCTTAATGCCAGAATCCTAAGTGATGTCATTATGAATGGAGTTAAAACGTTACAGACATCGGACAACCGAACGGATAACAGCGCATTATTTTATTTTATAAGAAGAATGGATCCCAAATAACGGCAACATGTTTTTTTTTTTTGCACCTCTTCATCTTCTACCTTTCAGCTTCTTGTAGAACATAGGTCTTCATCAAACACTTTCTAAGCCGTTTCTGTTTCTTGTCATTCTATTAATTTCATACAACGTCTTTCCCATCATCTTCATCTCTGCGTGTCCATCTGTCTTCTCCAAAAATATGTTGGTCTTCCTTTTTGTCTTTTTTCCTTGGGGATTCCAGAAACTGAATGTTGCGTAATGCTCTTAGTTGTCTTCGGCAGAGTGTATCCTATCCAACGCCATCGTCTTAGATTATCTATGTATCCATTATTATCACTTTGTTGCACTTGGGTATTGGTAAACAATCACCAACACATTCTCCCTGGCAAGAGAAAGATCATTTAACATACAAATACAAACGTGGAATTATACACATTCAACTTTCAAGTAATGATATATGCAAGAGAACTGAAGAACTAGTGGTCTTCTTATGCCGCTTCAAATAGTGTGAATGTGTTGGATTTGTATTTAACAATCAAACGCTCCGTTTTGCCAAAGCAACCTAGTGGAGGTAATTCACGGGAATGAAGATTCCAAACAATATTGTTCTATTCTAAGTCTCATATTAATTTTAAAATGTGAGCTTCAGGCTCGAGTCTCAGCTATATCTAATATTAATTTCAAACGATTTTTCAGTTTACTAATTTGTATATATTATAAGTTTTTATTTTCTTAATAAGGTAAATGTATTTAAATATCTGGGAACAATGTTAACCTCAGATGGTAGTTGTACAGCAGAGGTGAAATGTAGAATGACACGGACAAAAGATGTTGTCCGAAAAATGAGGAAGATACTGCACAATCCATTTTTGACAACAGAAACAATAAAAAGACTTCTTGAATGTTATGTAGAGCCAGTCTTAACATATGGAAGTGCATCATGGACAATAGGACAAAGAAAGGCAGCAACATCTTTTGATGCAGTAGAAATGTGGTTTTACAGAACAATGTTGAGAATACAATGAATAGCTAAGAAGATTAATGACAATGTTTAGAAAGAGGCCAAAGCAAAAAGAGAACTACTTCTAAAATTATGAAGAAACAATCATAATTTTTTGTCCTTGCAATGAGAAGGGAACATCTGGGTTATATTGTGAAAACTGTTAAAACTGAAGGATGAAGAGATAGAGGGAAGCAACGAGAACAGCTACCAGACAACTTAAGAGATTGGTTTGACAGAAGGTCAACAACAGAAATGATAAATAACTGTCTAGATCGAAAGTTGTGGAGAGACATGATCACCTACTCCTGTAGGCATGGTACTTGATGATGATGATGATGAAGATGATTCTCTTAATATGTAGTACACCGCCCTTGTATTTTATCCTTTCATTTCTTAACCCTCTTTAAATCTCTCTTTTCTTTACTTATTACTCTCACTCTAGATGTAGTAGAGTTATCCTTATTTTGTTGTTGGTTTGTGTTGTTCTCGTTTTCTAAAGAAGGCCACATGTCGGGCACAACGTCAGTATCTGTTGTTTTACTTATTGGTAATGTTTCCACCATACTTTCTAGGAGTTCATGTTAAACCTCTCATCCTGCTCAATGGTATACTATCTATCTATCTATCTATCTATCTATCTATCTATCTATCTATCTATCTATCTATCTATCTATCTATCTATCTATCTATCTATCTATCTATCTATCTATCTATCTATCTATCTATCTATCTATCTATCTATCTATCTATCTATCTATCTATCTATCTATCTATCTATCTATCTATCTATCTATCTATCTATCTATCTATCTATCTATCTATCTATCTATCTCGTATCTATCTATCTATCTATCTATCTATCTATCTATCTATCTATCTATCTATCTATCTATCTATCTATCTATCTATCTATCTCGTATCTATCTATCTATCTATCTATCTATCTATCTATCTATCTATCTATCTATCTATCTATCTATCTATCTATCTATCTATCTATCTATCTATCTATCTATCTATCTATCTATCTATCTATCTATCTATCTATCTATCTATCTATCTATCTATCTATCTTTATATCTATCTATCTATCTATCTATCTATCTATCTATCTATCTATCTATCTATCTATCTATCTATCTATCTATCTATCTATCTATCTATCTATCTATCTATCTATCTATCTATCTATCTATCTATCTATCTATCTATCTATCTATCTATCTATCTATCTATCTATCTATCTGTCTATCTTTATATCTATCTATCTATCTATCTATCTATCTATCTATCTATCTATATATCTATCTATCTATCTATCTATCTATCTATCTATCTATCTATCTATTGTCCTTTCGTGCCGTAGACGGCACATACCGGTACATACCAAGTAATCTGGTATCTTCTTTCTTTCTGTCGTCGTGATCTCTCTTCCCCTGTATTTTGCCTGTTGTAACTAAGAAATCCCATCTCTGTTGCCTTCAATCGTCTTTTCACGTGTGTGTCGACTGTCCGTGATTCGCTTCCATAGGTCAGAATTGGCTCTATATAGCACTGATTAACTCTCTTTCTTACTTCTATTGATATTGATCTGTTGAATAAGAGGGTTTTTTTTTCAAATGTTTAATACTACACATATTTAATATTACAAATAGATAGCACTACAAATATTGAATACTACAAATATGTAATTAATGGAATATGTTCATCTTATTTTCTAGGCTGTATTAGACATGCCCACATCGAAACTAAATTTTGTCGAGGTAAACTCTCAGCCAATTGTGATTGGTCCGTCACTGTAGATTGTTTCCCCTTGTTTTGTTGAATTTATTGTGTTATCATACTAACCTCTGTTCCCAGGTTACAGTTTAAAAAGAAACAAAACGTGTTTTCTAAAATGTTATGTTATGTTACGTCTCATCGTTTATACTGAAATATGGTCTTTAATAAATATTTAAATAATATGTTTTTGAGATGTCATTAGCACTCATATCAGTTTATGAAATCATCATAGACTACGTTGTAGAAATATATAACCACTAGGTTTGGAATTCCTATACGATCTTTCATGCTATTTGTTGTCATCTTATTCATCTTTTAGGAGGCCTGATCCATGCATTCCTAGTATTGCATGTGAAAGGCTAACGTAGTTCTCTTGTTAAGATTACATAGTCTAACAATCGTCGACACATATTAAAGTACTGATCACAAATTCAATCGGTTATGGACATTAGCGTTAATGGTCAGCATGATTTTTTTTCAAACAATGCACATACAGTGTGGATATTAATGAGGTCATACATTTTGCCTTTAAAAGGCTATCCACTCTTTTGCAAATATCTGAAACAATGGATCCAAAGTAGTTTTAGGTAATTGGACGAAGTGTTCGGAACTGAGTTATTATTTTGTGTCCGAGAGAAAATTATGCAATAAATGAAAACGAAAATTACACTCAACTTGGACATTCAAACCGGTGTTCTCCAGATGTGAAGTACTCCAAGTTATCACCTCAACCATCCATACTCCTTCAACGACGTAAACTTGGAAACAGATGACACATAACCATATTAAAGAGCAAGAATGTTAAGTTTTACACATTCTGTGGCAGCTGAAGACAATACATGAATGAATCCTTATTTGATCCGAATGTCCTTAAGAAGAAAAAAAGGATTGTGCTGTAATCAGAATAACTCTACCATTAAATTGATGGAGAAAACAATGATAAATTGGGCTCTGAACGTTCATCATCATCGAGTGCTATCTCCGAAATGAAGGTTGGCTACCAAGGAGCGCCATTCTGATCTGCCTTTTGTTTTGATGGTGCTGGTTGTCATAGGCTGATTTGTCCATCTTTTGATATTACTCGTCCATGTTAGTCTTGGACTGCCTCTGCCTCTTTTGCCTTGTATTTTCCCCTCCAAGATTACTTTCAGTAGGCCGTTGTGTCTTTTAACATGCCCAAAAATCACATCTGTCTTTTTTTAATTGTAGATAGTAGTTCTCTCTTCATTTTTAGTTGTTTTAAGATTTCATCGTTTCTTTACATCCAATTCTACCTATTCTTCTATATATCCACATTTCAAAGGCTTCAATTCTCGATTCAGTTTTCTTGTCTAATGTCCATGTTTCTGCACAATATATGATAGTTGAGAAGACATAACATTTTGCTATTCTTAGTTTTAGCCTTGGTGTTATATGTTTTGATGTTAGTATGTTCTTCATAACATAAAAATTACTTTTTGCCATTCCTATTCTTTTGTGTATTTAAGTTTTACATTTTCCAGCACTGGTTCTATTATGTCCAAGGTAGTTGTAGTTCTGAACTGTCTCCAGGTCTATTCCTTCAATTCTGATATTCAGTTGTGGGTTTTGAGGATTTTCTTTGTTTATGATCATAGTTTTAGTCTTTTTGATATTCGTATCTAGTCCATATTCTTTGCTTGTCATACTTACTTCATTAAGTGTCGATCTTTAGGAGTGTCTGCTAGTAGAACAGTATCATTAGCATATCTTAGGTTATTGATTATCTTTCCATTAATGTTTAGGCCTGGCATCTCTGTGATGTTTTTAAAGATTTGCTCAGTGTATAGATTGAACAAGCTTGGTGATTGGATGCATCCCTGTCGATCTCCTCTTTTTATATAAACGTATGATCACTATTTATCACTACTGCTGACGTTGGTTTCCACGTCTCACAATATTTCTTATGTCATTTCTTTCTTTTATACATTCTCATGATGAAGATCTAACGTGTTATTTATTTTGACATTTTAGTAACTATTATTTATGTCTTTTTTCCACATTAAAATGTGTCTTGTTATTAACACATTGTGAATTATATTTCAATATTGTTTACAGGCAAATGAACAAAGATGGTGTGCTCCAGATGTTAGCTATAAACTTCATTTTGTCTTGGCATCTAGTGTTGGCATCTACAATAACATTATTAATACTCGTTAAAATTGTCATAGTGTTATTATCATTATTATTGAGAAACACAGCTACATGACCTCTTTATCTATCTTTTGTGTGATTGTCGAAGGCTCACTTCCATAGGTGCCAACCTATTTACTTGACATATCAAATGCCTATAGATTCACGGAACCAAACACACAAGTGATAATAAGTATCGCACTAGAATTAAAAGGATTTGCAATATTCCCCTTTTTGTGGCAGTACAATAGAAAAGGTAGATGGATGTACTTCAAATTACATTGCTCTTTCATTTATTATGTTATTTTAGGAATCAGAAGTAAACAACCCGAGAGTAAGTAATGTAATCTAGATCTGCTAGAGTGAGTATGTATACGGAATCATGCACACTAAGCCAAATTCAATTAAGTGATTGTTTATCACTTAATTGAATTGGATATCAAGAAATTAAAATTCTTTTTATTAAAAAAACAAAACAATTGCAAGCAGGGTCAATGAAATCTTGGACATGGTTAAGGAATATGATATTGTTGTGTCGTGAATGAAGAATGGAACTGTTATGACGTTGATAGACCGTCATGAATCAGAGACTACTATAGATATGTTGCGAACACATGAAGAGAAGAGCAAAAGTAAAAAAAAAGTATGTATCATCACCACAAAGGATTGATTTTGTTAAATGAAAGAGCGAACGCCACAGAGAGTTATGAACACAAAAAATCAAAACAAAAAAAATAATTTAAGTAATGGTAATTAATCAATTTATGACAGGAATAAATTGCCAAATATGAAAAATGGCGATTATCAAAATGTATGTTATGTACCAATACATTGGTTAGTGGGTAATTACAAGAATTTGGCAATTGCTGAACTATTTCAGTCTGGATGTTTCTAATGCATGTTTTATCATCGTTAATTTCTCTATTCTCAATATCCAATTTTATAGAGAAAGGAATTATCAGTATGATTATATCAGCTAGCAAGAAGTACATATACATGCATTATAATATTTGATATTTGTTGTTTGTGGGCTCGATTTTATATTTGTGTTTAACAATTCGAGACATTTGACCAATAACGGGACACCACACTTTACTGAATCTATATTAACGTCATAGTTTAGTCTGTATTTTCTCGATGCCTTAACGGGGTAGCCATTAACAGGGAGAAACAGTTTGGTGGACATCGGCAAAGATTCTTCACATGTTTATGTGGGTCTGTAATTAAGAGACCCACAAAAATAATTTAATGAGAGGAAAATAAGGATTATGATCTGGGAGGTATGGAACATGCAATTCAAAATAGAAGATGTACTGTTCATGACCGTTGTTGGAATTCTTTGACGCAAGTTATTTCCATGTTACACATTAATGTAAACTACTTCGTCAGCCGCAGTTTTGTCTCTTTGGGGAATTTGCTTCGTGTTTTGTTTGTCGTAGGCTGCTTTCACTAGAGTAATCAGAAATAAATCTAAAGGGATCGAGATTATGTGTTCGGCGACATTGGTGTGTGCTACGTCATCGTAATGGTTCCCTAGACGGACCGTACGCTAATCTTACGGTCTGCTGTTTGATGTGCAACGGGGATAATTTGACAATTGACGGTGTTTCTATATGTTCGGAATTGAAGTCATCAACGATGGCCTAACATCATCAAGTCCTACGAGGATCATCATTTTCAAGAGGAGGTGACTTACTGGTATATAGGGATTGGCGGCGGGAACAGTTAGAGGCTGTGCATGAAAAGCGTTCCTTGTTGCAGTTTCCTCATATTACAAGTCGCATGTCTGTGTTAGTCACCTCTAGTGACTCGGGCAGATGGTGCTCGTAAACCTGGGAGGGCCGACCATCTAAGGGCATCCCCCTACAGAAAAGATCATCTGCTGCCTTGCAGGAAGATTTGGGACAATCACAGGCTAAGGAAAGCAAACCTGAACAAAATGCTGTCTGAAATCGGATGCACTGGGCCACTACCGCAGAATACAGTGCAACGTTTTAACAGGTATTCAAGCGGAGTGGATCTAACAGGCTTAAACATGCAGCTGTCTTCGTGCGAGAGTCTGGAGTCCTACTCTGATTGGGTCCTGATCGCAGAGAAAGAGAGAGAGAGAGAGAGAGAGAGAGAGAGAGAGAATAGAAGATAAACTAAAGCAGAGCAAGAAATACTTGGTTCTTGTGTGATATAAGGCATGAAACACGCAGTGAAAGTAGATGAAAACAAAAAAAGCTGCAGTAAACACATCTCAATACACTACAACTTATAAAAAAGGGCTCCGTATATAAACTTTATCCCACTGTTGTCCATATGTTAAAATCATACTTTTAGATCTGATTTAAGAACATCCAATATGATTGAGTCACCTAATGTAAGTTTCTATAAGCGTGAACATAGTCAGCTTGCTGTCTTCTTCTTTCTGTCCTGATCTGCCTTTCAACGTCGAGGGGGAGATATAATTTTCGATATTTTGCTTTTCTGATCGCCTCTACGGCTGCTATATGTTTCCAAGTGTTTCTGATATTCCGTCAATCCATCATTTGTCATGGACTTCTTTTGTGTTTGGTGTTCCGGCAACGTTTGTTTAAAACTCTTTGTGTTGTGTTTTGTTCTTTCTATCTTGTCACGTGGCCTAACCATTTTTTCTGCTGTTTATCTATACATTCTATAACTGGGATTCTCCATAACATTTTTCTCAGTTCTTCATTTTTGATCTTGTCTCTCATGCGGTTTCCAGTCATTCTTCTAACACATTTCATATCGGTAGTGAAGAGAATAAAAGAACAAACCGTATACAAATATTATTATTGTTATTATTATTATTATATTAAGGGGCATGCCTGAAATAAAAATCGGAGGTCATAATATAAATAATCTAGAGTAAGCTGATAATACAGTCTTAATCGTTAAGAGTGAAAATGAGTTACAAGAAATGTTAGACATTATAGTGAAGGAAAGCAAACAATAAAGGACTCAGCGTTAATAACAAAAAGACAGAACAAATGGTAAGAACAAATAAAATGACATCATCTCAGTGTAAAATAAAAACAATTGGAACAATATTAATACAGGTAAATGAATTTCAATATTTGGGGACTTTGTTAACCTCAGACGGTAGATATGCAGCTGAGGTGAGATGTAGAATTGCTCAGGCAAAAGCAGCTTTCCAAAAAATGAGGAAGATTAAATGCAATCCATTTTTGATAATAGATACAAGGAAAAGAGTTATTAAATGTTACGTAGAGCCAGTCTTAACATATGTATGTTAATCATGGACAATATGACAACAGACAAGAAAATCATTTAAGGTCGTAAAATGTGGTTTCTGCAGAAGAATGTTGAGAATACCATGGACAGCTAGGAAAAGTAATCAAAACGTTATGAAAGAGGCCAACACAAAAAGAGAGTTAATTTCCAATAATAGGAAGAAACAATATTTATTTTTTGGTCATGTAATGAGAAGAAAACAGCTGGAATATCGTATTGTAAATGGGAAAATTGAGGGACGAAGAGATAGAAGGAAGCAAAGATTAAAAATAAAATATCAGACATCTTAAGAGAATGACTTGACAGTAGGTCAACAATAGAACTGATAAATAACTGTCGAGATCGAAAGTTGTGGAGAGACATGATCACCTACGCCAGCAGGTTTGTTACTTGATTATTATTATTATTATGATTATTATTATTATTATTATTATTATTATTAGTATTAGAGCAAACACTGGTAAAACAACGTTAAACCAGAAGCAGAGTTTTGCTACGACATAAAGTTTTAAAACAAACGGCTTAATTGATTTGCTAGTCCATTCTAGGAAATAAGTGAATAGAAATGTATCATCGCTGTTTATTTCTCTGTTGTTGTAGCACGTTGAGACAAAGTGAACGCTTGTAAACTTAAATGTTTATTTCTGTGTTGTTGTACCACGTTGAGACAAAGTGAACGCTTGTAAACTTAAATGTTTATTTCTCTGTTGTTGTAGCACGTTGAGACAAAGTGAACGCTTGTAAACTTAAATGTTTATTTCTCTGTTGTTGTAGCACGTTGAGACAAAGTGAACGCTTGTAAACTTAAATGTTTATTTCCGTGTTGTTGTAGCACGTTGAGACAAAGTGAACGCTTGTAAACTTATATGTTTATTTCTGTGTTGTTGTAGCACGTTGAGACAAAGTGAACGCTTGTAAACTTAAATGTTTATTTCTGTGTTGTTGTAGCACGTTGAGACAAAGTGAACGCTTGTAAACTTAAATGTTTATTTCTGTGTTGTTGTAGCACGTTGAGACAAAGTGAACGCTTGTAAACTTATATGTTTATTTCTGTGTTGTTGTAGCACGTTGAGACAAAGTGAACGCTTGTAAACTTAAATGTTTATTTCTGTGTTGTTGTAGCACGTTGAGACAAAGTGAACGCTTGTAAACTTATATGTTTATTTCTGTGTTGTTGTAGCACGTTGAGACAAAGTGAACGCTTGTAAACTTAAATGTTTATTTCTGTGTTGTTGTAGCACGTTGAGACAAAGTGACCGCTTGTAAACTTAAATGTTTATTTCTGTGTTGTCGTAGCACGTTGAGACAAAGTGAACGCTTGTAAACTTAAATGTTTATTTTTCTGTTGTTGTAGCACGTTGAGACAAAGTGAACGCTTGTAAACTAAAATGTTTTTTCTCTGTTGTTGTAGCACGTTGAGACAAAGTTAACGCTTGTAAACGTAAATGTTTATTTCGCTGTTGTTGTAGCACGTTGAGAAAAAGTGACCGCTTGTAAACTTAAATATTTATTTCTGTGTTGTTGTAGCACGTTGAGACAAAGTGTACGCTTGTAAACTTAAATGTTTATTTCTCTGTTGTTGTAGCACGTTGAGACAAAGTGAACGCTTGTAAACTTAAATATTTATTTCTCTGTTGTTGTAGCACGTTGAGACAAAGTGAACGCTTGTAAACTTAAATGTTTATTTTTCTGTTGTTGTAGCACGTTGAGACAAAGTGAACGCTTGTAAACTTAAATGTTTATTTCTGTGTTGTTGTAGCACGTTGAGACAAAGTGAACGCTTGTAAACTTAAATGTTTATTTCCGTGTTGTTTTAGCACGTTGAGACAAAGAACGCTTGTTAAACTTAAATGTTTATTTCTCTGCTGTTGTATCACGTTGAGACAAATAACGCTTGTAAACTTAAATGTTTATTTCTCTGCTGTTGTATCACGTTGAGGCAAAGAACGCTTGTAAACTTAAATGTTTATTTCTCTGTTGTTGTAGCACGTTGAGGCAAAGAACGCTTGTAAACTTAAATGTTTATTTCTCTATTGTTTTATCATGTTGAGACAAAGTGAATGCTTGTATTCTTAAATGTTTATTTTTCTGTTTTTGTAGCACGTTGAGACAAAGTGAACGTTTGTAAACTTAATTGTTTATTTCTGTGTTTTTGTAGCACGTTGAGACAAAGTGAACGCTTGTAAACTTAAATGTTTATTTCTCTGTTGTTGTAGCACGTTGAGACAAAGTGAACGCTTATAAACTTAAATGTTTGGTTCAATTTTATCTTTCATCAACTCACGTTAATACCCTGCCGACCCGCTCTAAATTATGACATGTTGGTAGATATAATATTTAATCAAAACAAAGCAATTAATAAACACACGCAAGCCATAAATACTCATACACAGACAGTCTAATTGTTAAATTATCCAAAATAGTCTTGACCAAATACACGAAATCCACTTATCTTCAAGGGTAGTTGGGGATTTCACTGTTATTCCAATTGTGCCAACTTCATGTTCATTCAGGCGCAGTTGCGTCAGTGTTCCACACTTGTGCATTCCAGACTAATTACGTCACACACTTATACTGTACGGTGAAGCCCAACTACGTTATATAGTTGTACATTCAAACCAATGTACATCAGATGCTTGTCAAACATGTATCTATTTATTGACCTTTCGAGCCAATAGTGTATAGACCCAGATACTCTTTCTCTTTTTCTAAATTTCGTTTCTAGCAAAGTCAATCCTTGCAAATATATTTCATCAAATCTCGTCATTTGTCTCTGTTCTGTGCAAGCATCACGATCGCATTGAGGGAGCCGATCCCTGCTGATCTTGCCTCTGTGATCAATTTTATTATCAGTGTTTCTCTGAGTCTGCCTCTTTTCCTCTTACCTGTTGTTCCCCACTTGAGGGCTTCCTTTGCTATTCTGTTATTGTCTCTCCTCATCACATGTCCAACGTATGACCATCGTCTTTTCTTGATTACTGAATATATTAGTGGTTGATTTGCGATTTCTCTAATTCCCTCATTTGTTTTGTATTCGTTCCGCGCTATACCAAGCATTTTCCGTACACATTTATTTTCAAATACGTTCAACTTTGTATTATGTCTCTTGTTGTTACCAGCCCTCGCATGCATACGCAAGGTTTGATAGTACGTTTTGATTTGAATGGTCTAAGTTTGGATCTTGTGCTGACGAGTTTTGATTTCCACATCTTCTCGGGGTTTTTGAAGGACATTGCTGCTTTAGCTCTTCTGGTTCTAATTTCTTTACTTGTTTCCCCTTCCCGATCAGTGTGACTTCCAAGATAAACAAAGTGATCAATCTCTTCCACTGTTTTGTTTTCCATGTATATTCCGTCATATGTTGGAACCATGCTTTTTATGACTTTAGTCTTTTTCATAACCGATCTCAAGCACAACTTTGCTGGCTATTGATGACAGTTCATTTGTGTTTTCCAGCATCGTTTTTATTTGACTGCTGATGGGAACTATGTCATCAGTACAGTAGAAAGTCTACAAGCGTTCCTTATCGAATTGTATGATATATTTGCAGTTATATTTTATTAATGCTCTTTAATGTTCCTTTCTTTAGGCAGAAGAAGCTACCATTAACGAAGTGTATTCAGCGGTACGTTCTGTGATTGACCATAAGTATTTAAAACAATGAGAAGATTTGTTTTCCTCAATTATTTTAAATGAAACAATTTATAAGTAGATTATTTACAGTTTACACCGCTGTTTTAGCACATCGACCACAATTACCATGTCTACTGGCGAGGGTGATCATGTCTCTCCACAACTTTCAATCTCGACAGTTATTTATCATTCAGCTATTGATCATCTGTCAAGCGATTCTTTTAACCTGTCTGGTATATTTTTTCTTTGCTTCCTTGTATACTTTCGTCCCTCAAATTCCCCAGTTACCAAAAATATATTCCAGCTGTTCCCTTCTGATTGCGTGGTAAAAAAATTGACTGCATTTTCCTAATATTAGAAATTAGCTCTCTTTTATGTTGTGTATACTTTCATAGCGTTGTCATTACTCATCTTAGCTGTGCATGGTATTCTCATTATTCTTCTGTAAAACCCTATTTATAAAGCATCCATTGATTTTCATTTTTGTTGTACCATGTCCATGATTCACATCTTTGATAAAACTGGCTCTACATACCATTTAAGAGCTCATTTTTCTTGTTTTTGTCAAAAACGGATTGCACTGTATCTGCCTCATTTTTTTTTTTGTAAACCTGCTTTTGCTTGAGTTATTTTGCATCTCACCTCTGTTGTGCATCTACCATCTGAGGTTAACATTGTTCCCAGATATTTAAATTCATTTACCTGTTTTAATATCGTTCCACTTGTCTTTATTGTGCACTGAGGTGATGTCTTTTTCTTTGTTGCTGCCATTACTTCCGTCTTTTTGCTATTAGGGCTGAGTCCTTTATTTTTCTTTCCTTCACTATAATGTGTTTATCACTTTACTACAGGTTTTACACAGATGTAATAATGACAACCGGGGGGACTGGTTAGTATCGAGGCAAGACGCGAGTCACGAGACAGAGAGATTGTGGGTTCAAATCCGGGTACACTGGTTGGGATTTGTATTTATGATTTCTCTCTGCGGCAACCATCCCTGGTCTCAGCAGCGAGGCCCAGCTTGAAACGTCAATTACTCATCGACGGAAACAAATATAAGTGCCTCCGAAGTCGGAGTTATTTGCCTTTGCGGCGAGGGACCCATGTGCCCATGGCTGCCAGGGAAAATGGATTAACACTCAAAATTCAGTTCCTAATCTCTAGGGACTTCGTCAGAGGAAAAAGGTGACGAACGAAAAACAATTTAAGAATATAATAATGGCATTCGTTGTTCTGTGCGCATGCGCGATAATAAATAGAATAGATAATCTATTAATACTACTCTGATAATGATAACGGAGTCTGTATGTTTTAAGTAAACACTCCACATTCATTGTACGCACATATTGCTATTTTGTAGGAGTGATAGGTAACTGAGTTTTTAATCATCCTCGTGTTTAGCTATAATGTCAACTGTTTTATTGCAGCTTTTAAGCAAAGTAAGTAATATTTTGTATGTGTTTTATGACATAGATGGGATAGAAGGATCACGTACATCATACATTAAGATTCATAGAATCTGTGCATTTCTCTTGTAATCACCTGGGCATAGAAAAGTGAAGACAAATGAAGATCATGTGTAGGAAATTCCAGCAACAAAGATGACGAAGTATATATCTATGATCAGTTGGACAATCAGCTGGACAGTCAGCTGGAGAAACAGCTGGCCATTGAGCTGGACAATCAGTTTGACAATCAGTTGGACATTCAGCTGGACAATCAGTGGGACAATCAGCTGGAGAATTATTTGAACAATTATTTTGACAATCAGTTGGACAATCATCTGGACAATCAGTTTGACAATCAGCTGTACAATCAATTGGATAATCAGTTGGACAATTAACTGGATAATCAGCTTAACAATCAGGTGTACAATAAGTTGGACAATCAGATTAACAATCAGTTGGACATTCAGCTGGTCAATAAATTGGGCAATTAACTGGACAACCAAATGGACAATCAGCTGGACAGAGAGCTGGACAATCAGTTGGACAATCAGTTAGAAAATCAACTGGACAATCAGTTGGGCAATTAGCTGTACAATCAGCTTAACAATCAGTCAGACAATTAATTGTGAGAGCGGGTGGCCGAACAGTTAAATTATTGGACTACAAATCAATAGAACGTGGATTCGAATCCCAGAAGATGTCAACCAATTTTTCTGGTGTGGGTGAAATAAAAACTTAGACCCAGACACCTGTTGGCCACGGGACTAAATTAGTGGTGCATGATCTCCAGTCCCATAAATCCCTCCGGGATACTCCAGAAATGTAAAAATGTCGCAAAAATAGTCTTTTTTAAAAATTACACAATAAGACTTTTTACGTCAGAGAAGTCGGTAAACTGACGTGGCAAAACTACATTTGCAATAAAGGTAAAGTACACGATTTGAATCGGCGTGTCTTAGCACGCCAGTTTTCACCCATATGTGCTCGGCAGCCTACCCAAAAGTGTCGGAGACTTCAGGATAGTATCGCTTCAAATACAGAAACCTACGGTGCGACGCCACATTCCATAGCTTCTTAGAGTTCTACACTGGTACCCATCTCTGCCAGCGGCTGCATCGACCGCGAGTGTTTTTTTTCTTTCCAACTACCATTACAACTCACAGTTCTTCCAGCGGGAATCGAACACGGGTTGTTCAAATGTCGGTAGCACCGTCGGGTGGTTTTCCCAACTAGGCTACTGAGGTCCCCACTCATTCATGATCAATTTTGTGAGTGAGGATAAAAATATTAACAATGGAAGACGCTGGAAAAGAACATTTGCGAATTGTTTTGTCTAGTTTCGTAAAGTTACAGGAAGCTGGGAATAACAGGAAGATTTACGATAATAATAATTGGAGAGTAGGTAAATAATTGTTCTATTTTATAATAAAAATCATCACATCAGCGCTACCTTTTAAAATGAAAACCAAAAATAAGCAACACAACATCAAAACAACGTTACATGGTTTAAAGGTATATATAGAGGTTGATCTACAGCTACAGTAGATGTGAAAATTGGAAGTAGATCATACAACAAAATGTTTACCCCATTACTCCCTTTTCCATAACATTCGGACAAGCAATAAAGACAATGAAAGAAAAGTAATTTAATTCTGACTTCATAGGAAATATAGATACTTCTAGCAAAGATCAATGTTGTTAGGACATGTTGATCCAATATCTAACGGCATATTATCTTCAAGCAATTTAAATACAACGCACATTTATTAAGCAAGAGAAATATGACAAGCAAGCTATATTATCTTCAATATATTCGCCGATGCTAACTAAACTAAACAAGATTTATTAAAAATAATTATCGTTAAAAAAAGGAAAATAGTAAAGGTAAAGTTAAAGTACGAGAATTGGCGTCTTAGCACGCGGGTTTTCTCCCATATGTGCTCGTGAACTATCCAGAAGTGTTCGGAGACTTTGCTTCAAGCATCGAAACTCACGATGTGTGACGACAATCTTCACCTTCCCTGAGTACTACCCTTGTACCCATTTCTGTCATCGCCTGAGCCGACCGCGGGGATATATATTTTTTTCCAACCATGAGTACAACTCCAACTGCTTCCATCGGGAATCGAACACGGGTTGTCCGAACGTCGGTAGCCCCGCCCTGTTGGGTGGTTTCCGCAACTAGACAACCGAGGCTGAAGAAGAACACAAATAAAGAAGTTGAACAAGGTATGCTCAACCATGGACTAACGTGCAGCCGTAAATGAAACAGAGAACTGTCCAAATTACGTGTGTAAATAATGTTTCTTTGTTATTGATCAATCTTAGCCTCGTTTCTATATGTGTGTTATATGTTTGTTCCTGCTGAAGGCCACTTGAGCCGAACGTCGTTCTATTTTGTGTCGTACACTTATTACATAACGCTTTAACCATACCGTTTTTTTTTAAATTTCTTTTTAACTATATATTTTGTTCACTTCTTGTTTCTATATCGTTTAAGTTTCAACAAACATGTGAATGCTTTCTTTACAACCTCGTTAGAGACTGTCAAAGATGGCGAAAACAAATATCAAGAAGATCATGTGACCAAGATTATGTTTCGCTAAAGTAAATCTCGTAATCTTCTCAGGCTACGAAATTTGTAACTGGGAAAACGAACGTAAGTATTTGGTTACAAAGCTGGCACGAATTTTCAATAAAAAGAATCGCGATTTTTGTCTAAGAAATACTCATCATCATCAAGTACCGGGCATACTGGCGTAGGTGATCATGTCTCTCCACAACTTTCGATCCCGGCAGCTATTTATCATTTCTGTTGCTGACCTTCTGCCAAGCCATTCTCTTAAGCTGTCTGTTATTTTCTCTCTTTGCTTTCCTCTATCTCTTCGTCCCTCAATTTGTCCCGTTGCTACAATATATTTCAGTTGTTATCTTCTCATTACATGGCCAAAAAATGATGATTGTTTCTTCCTAATATTGGAAATTAGCTCGCTTTTTGCTTTGACCACTCTCAGAACATCTTCATTTCTCTTCTTAGCTGTCCATGGTGCTCTCAACATTCTTCTGTAAAACCACATTTCTACAGACTCCAGTGATTTTTTTGTTTGTTGTTCTATTGTCCATGATTCGCATCCATATGTTAAGACTGGTTCTACATAACATCTAAGGACTCTTTTTCTTGTTTCTATTGTCAAAAAAGGATTGCATAGTATCTTCCTCATTTTTTTTGGAAAGCTGCTTTTGCCTGAGCCATTCTGCATCTCAACTCTTTTGTACATCTTCCGTCTAAGGTTAACAAAGTTCCCATATATTTAAATTCATTTACCTGTTTTAATATCGTTCCGTTTGCACTGAGGTGATATCTTTTTCTTTGTTGTTACCAACTCTCTGTCTTTTCGCTATTATTTTGCTTGCTTTCACTATAATGTCCAACATTTCCTGTAACTCATTTTCATTTTTAACGACTGTATCATCAGCGTACTTTAGATTATTTATATTATTACATCCTATTGTTATTCATTGTGTGTCCCTTATGAATCTTAAAATAATCTCACTATAACTATTAAACAAATCTATCGACAGCACACAACCTTGTCTAACACTCTGCTTTATTTGTTGAAACATTCCCAAGTGGTTTCCAGTTCTTATGGCCGCTGTTTGTTGCCAGTGCATGTTCTTTATTATTTTTAGATCTTTCCTGTCTACGTTTATGCTTTCTAAAATGTTGATTATTTCTTGGTGCTTTACTTTGCCAAATGCCTTGGTGTAATCTATGAAACATAGGTATAGATATGTTTTCACCTCTATGGCTCTTTCTACTAAAGATCTTATAATATAAATGGCATTGCTTTTCCTTTATCTCTAACAAAACCACACTTTTCATCGCTACTTTCTAGACTGATTCTGTTTCGCACTCTTCGCATGATGATTCTTAGTATGTATCAGAGTCATGTGACTCATAAGGCTCATTATGCGATGATCATCGCATTAAATCGCACCCGATTTCTTTGGTAGGGCTAGAATATTGATTTGAGCATGTCTGGTATATATCCGCTGTTGTAGATATCATTCAATATTTTTGTTATTATTCTCTTCCAAAATAACCCATGACTTCAATCTCTTCTTTAGTTATATTATCTGGTCCAGGAGCTTTGCCTGCATTTATATTGCGCAAGGCATCTTTCACTACTTCTCTGAGTATTTCTGGCCCTTATCCATTATCCTTAATATTTACTTCCATTAGTTCATCATTATAAATATTTTTAATATATTCTGTCCATCGTTCCCTTATGTTTTCTTGATCAATCAACAGTTCTCCTTCCTTTGATCTTAAACATCTAGTTTTTTTTATTGCGTTTTTCTTCCTATTGATTCCTCAATTTATTTGTATATAGCTATAGCATCTCCCTTTTGTTGCATTTCAATCTCTTTGCATTTCTCGTTTAATCATGCTTCTTTTACTTCATTGCATTTTACAACAATTTATTTATTTAATCTCTTATACTCATCTTTATTTTCTTTATTTCTTCTTCTTGTATCCATTAGCTGCAAAATGTCATCTGCCATCCATTTCTTTCTTGAAATTGTCCTCACTGGTGGTATGAACTCTTTTGATGTTTGTTGCATTGATTCTTTTAGCATTTCCCACTGTTCATAAATGCTTTGTATCTTCTCTATTGCATTGTACCTGTTATGAATTGTGATTTTATATTTGTCTTGCAGCTTCTTGTCTGATGTTAATAATTCTCATTTTAACTTGATGTTAACTGAGACTCGTTTTGTTGTTTATTAAGTTTACTCTAAGCTTTCCCACAACTGGTACATGATCACTATGCAATTAGCCCCTGGTCTAGTTTTCACACACACCAGACTGTTTCTAAATCTATTGCTTATCATTATATAATCAAATTGATTACGTGCGTTGTCCCCTGGGATATTCCATGTCCACAGACATCTTGGATGTTGCTTAAACCAGGTGTTTCCTATCATCATGTTGTGTGTTCTTGCCCAGTCAATAAGTTTCTCACCTCTTTCATTCCTCTCGCCTACGCCTTAATGACCAACTACTTCCTCAACTCTTTCCTTTCCTACTTTTGCGTTAAAATCTCCTTCATCTATGGTGTTTTCATGTGGTTTGCATTTATGAAGTGTCTCATTTGACTCATTGTAAAATTTGTCAATTGTTTCCTCTAGACTGTCTGCTGTTGGTGCATACACTTGTATAAAATTTATCTCTATTGGCTTTCCATTCAATTTCACTAAAAGGACTATGTCAGATATTGGGTAAAAGCCTTTCAGTGTTCTTGCTCTTTCTGCATCCAAGATGATACCTACTACTCTTTGGTGTTCAGTACCTCCAGAATAGATTATTTAATATTTATCAGAATACATCTCCCCTGATCCGGTGTATCTCATTTCGCAAAGTCCCAGTTATTGTAAACCCATTCTTATAATTTCTTGAGTGATGTTTTCTAGTTTACCCTTCTTTCTGCATTAGTGTTCTCACATATTCCGAGTCCGGATTGCTGATGGAGCTACTGAGCTGTGTGTTTCACCTGGATTGTGTTTCGATATTCAGATTGCTTACGATGAATAAGGATATCGTATGACAGGGAATAGATGGTTGTGTTCACTTTATGTGATGTTTCGCCTTATATCTGTTGGCGTGTGCTGAGACTGTTATGATGCGGACTGCAGCTACCTTTCTTTATTTGATGGGATATTAATTCGGATGATTCCACTAGCACGGGCGGTTGAGAAATTATGGATTTTAATTCGTTTGCAGTGATACCAGGGTCTACCATAACCATCGTTGTCTCCATTAAAATTGCTATTAAGACCGTATGCGAGTCTCATTATATGAGCCTCCAATGATATGGTAGAGTTATTTTTTTTTAAATATCTGTTCTACATATGCCACATTCGTACACCTAAATATGGCGGTTTCTTTCTCTGATTGAATGCTCTCAAGTAAGCATTGCAAACATTCCTTGTCTCGGCGTTGGTCTATCCCTTGGTCCTTTTCTCCCGAATTTCCCTGTACAATATTATTTAGTCCAATCATATCATATGACCATCTACTTTAGTCTCTGAAAGCGAAGTGTTGCCTTGATGGATGTGTGCTTGGCTCATTGCAAGACGTGATTGAGTTAAACGCGGGTCATCATCATTGCACTCCGAACACGTCAATAGGTGCTCAGATCCCCTCCTCAGCAATTCCCTCAGTGTCCAGTGACTGACGACTCTAGTTCTACGTTGGTTGATAAGTCTTCTTATACGTGTAGTCTTGAGAATCTATCCATTTGAACGCCTTGGTAACAGCCATCACATCCATTGTCATGCTACTCGTGGTCATGACGTATGCACCACTGTCTTCCTTGACTATTCTGCCTGCCGAGCGTTCTGTAAATGCCCATGCACTTCTTTGGTGTCGTCTTACAGATCCGTCTGTATAGACTACTGCATCTTTCTCATCGGTGTTATCGCAGGTGAGACCGTTGACCTCAGCATTAACCACGACCGGGTTCTGTTCCCTACTTTTCCTGTCGAGTGTGACAATACATGAGAAAGTCCCCTTGAATGACGTGGGCACCGGTATCCACTCCTCACCAACGCTGATATTGGTAAGCCCACAGACCTGTTTGATGACATATTCTGCTCGGCCCACCCATGATTTGCCTCTCTTTAGTCTGGCACCTTTCCCTGTGTTGAGCACGTGGTGCAATGGATGCTCTTTATCTGTACTAAACTTCAGGTATGCTTCTTCTCTCCAGATCTTGATTCTGTCATTCATGGTTGGAAAGTCAAGGAGATACCGCATTGCAAGACGTTCACGCTGGTTACCGTGTCCTTCATATGCGGTCTTTTGTTTCCGAAGACAAGGCAAACGAAAGGGAATCCATATAGACGATTTCTAAACGCTCGGCTTTTTACAAATTATTATTTTGTCTATAACATTACTTTTCTCTTTGCACATGCTCCAATGTGTTTTGAGTATGTTGAAATGATCCTCCAGATATTGGCACATGTCATTTCATCAAATGAGATGACGTTTATGACCCTATTTTTGTGAACTTATTAGAATTGTAGAGATTATAGATTAGTGCTGAATACAGTTTATAATCTACCTTTTAATTTCTCTCTCTCTATATATATAATTATATATATATATATATATATATATATATATATATATATATATATATATATATAGAGAGAGAGAGAGAGAGAGAGAATCTTGTGTTGCCTTCGAATCGAATCGTTATGAATATCAAATGCCAGGACACAGTAACCAACTCTAATGTCTTATATTGAGCCAAAACTTACATCCATCATTACAACTCTTTGAAGTCGTAGACTAAGGTGGATGGTCATCTAAGAGGAATTGACATATATATATATATATATATATTATAATATTGTCACGCGAATTAAAGGACAGAGAGGGACCAGAGGACAGACCAGTGCTGAGATATAAGGATGTTTGCTGGGCTTCCTTGAGTGAATTCTCTATCGGTGAAACAAAAGGTAAATATGACTGCAGATTGTATCATATGGAGAACGAAAATAAATGCGACATTAACTATGAAGACAGTGCTGATATCAAATTCGGAAGACAAAAGGTCCAGGAGAAATGAGACGAGAACAATCCCCACAATAACATCATGTTCGTTCTGTGGATGACGCTGTGTATTGGCAGATTCAGCCAGGAGAGAAGTTATTCAGCAAAGCAGCATCTAGTAAAAGACACTAATATTTTACAAAACTACTGACTTATCATGATTACTTGTTACCAACCGTCTGTCAAGACGCCAAATGTTATATATAGCTACATCTTGTTGGAGAACCACATTCTTTGGGACACTTGTTGACAATCCAAATAAGTTATTACGTTTATGGTTATTTGATGGCCATGGTATCACTGCAAAAGAATGGAAATCGGTAATTGCTCAACCGTCCGTACCAGTGGTATCGTCCGACTTAACATCTCGTCGAATGTCCAAACAAAGGATGTCAGTTGTAGACCACATCGTAGCAAACACAAGACACATCAAAAGATTTCATTGTAGCATTGACAGTGAACGCATAATAAGTCACATGATCTAGTTAGATTGATACACATATACTGCAGGATAGTTTCAAAGAAAGTTGTCAGTGCTGCATCATCAGCAAATTGAAGTTTCTGCCATTTTTTTTAATTTTTAACACAAAGACTCTGGAATAAATAAGGATGTGTCGGATCCTGTATGGTTGTACATGTCTCATGATACTGCATCAAAATCATTGACATTGATTACTACAGAATACTTAAACTAATGTAGTGTCTCCATTTTGAGAGATATCTGTTTTTTTATTGCTGTATCTGAACGTGGAAGGCGTGACACTTATTTACTCTATTCTTCTCCCTACCTCATTTGCCTGCCAAAGTAGAGGGGAGAATATAGTTTCCGGTTTTTGCTCATTTGTTGGCCTCGGTTGCTGTTTTGTTTCCTAGTGTTTCTAATATTCCGTCCATCCATCATTTGTAAGGTCGGCCCTTAAATCTGCGTTGTTAAGTCTATCCAAGTGTTCTTGTAGGTCTTTCAATGTTTCATTTCTTAGTGCTTGATCATCTGCAAATAGTATCTCGCTAGTCTTCTCTGTCCCCGATGGGTAGGCTAATCTACATATGTAATTCATATATGTAATACAATATGGGATATAGAACGCAGCCTTGTCTTACTTCTATTTTAGCTTCCAAATGATCAGTATAGCCACCCGTTATTCTAAACGTGCAACTGCTTATTTTGGGAGACGCGATAGCTCTGTTGTTAGTAAACAGCTTTGCTAAAGACAAGAGCTCGCATTCGACCCTGGTCGACCTTCCAGGTTCACAAAACCTTCAATAGTTAGCGGATTTCTGTCTGGAAAAGTAAAGTGACACGGACGTAATACCGACCACATCACTCCAAAAAGAATGTGCCGAAGGTCTGCAAAATTAAGGTCACTAACACCAAATTCCCTATACACCCCCTGCTGTGACGGGGTACTTCACTTTTTTACAACTGCTTATGTGACCTACTCTGCCTGGTCGAATAGAATGGAGATAGTGCTCTGTCAAAAGTACTTTCGTTTTTTCTCGACTATTAATGTGGGTGATGCGGCTGAGGGACAAGGTTCATGCGTTCTGAATAACAGTTGATGTATATTAGTATAGAAAGTTGTAAATATATGTGTGTGTGTGTGCGCGCGCGTGTGTGTTTAGTGTGGGTGTATGTGTCTGTGAGCTTTTCTTTTTAAAAATTAATTTCATTTTTTGTTTTTAGTATATAGAAGTGATAATTAAAAGACTACTAGTCGTAAGTAATATGACCTAGAATTGAGGTGTACACAATCACAGTATGTATACACAGACATACAATGCTTGGTTTTTATTCCTTTCTCATATTGGCTATGTCAGACGTTTCCCAATACAAAATCATGACTAAATAAAGAACAGTGAATAAGTGCATTCGTCCCTATCTTGTTTGTCAGGAAGCGTGTAACATTTCCCGTACACAACTAATGAGCCAACAACCAATCACCAGTTGAAGATTATGTTGCCAGGAACAGAAAGAGGTGATTTAACAACAGTATTGTGGTATCTAATTTAGATTAAATAAAATAAATTACACATTTACGTAAGTGTAAGCGTACATGAAGACAAAACCAGCGACAAGACATCAGAAACAATTAACCAACAAGAGAACATCACAACTCGATCTGACAGCTTATCATGAGAGGTGGAAGAATAAAATATCAGCTATTTACTGTCAAAACATGATGACCATTTAGAAAATGTTAATCGTGCCTTATCCAGGGAATCGTTTACAATGTAGTTTTGACGTCACCATGTAGGCTCCACCTCTTGTCACAGTGTCTCCCAATGAGCGTTGGTCAATTCATTTTCCAAGGTCGGCTTCAGTGCATGTCCTGCTCGGAGCACAAGCAACAATACAAACAACCTCTAACAGCAAGGGAGTATTTGCATGGTCACTTCTTCACTGTGTTTTTTTTTTTCTTTTTTGAGGTAATAAAAAAATGCACATCAACAAAAATGTTAGGTGACTAAAGTTTGCTTACAAAAAAAAAAAACTGATCGATGTGGGTCTCCATTGTGGCGTCGGTTATGCATTATCTAGGTTGAGTGTACACGTGGTACTATTTAAAACAAGGTCATTAAACAGAGATTACCATCCGTTGTCTCATTACTCCAGCTCAATATAGTAAATGAAAAAAAAAAAACTCACCAAAATAAAATATCACAAACTTCAAACAAGAGGGAAAAAACTTCACCAAAAAGCTATTACCATGGGAAAAAACTCACCATAACCCACAACTATAAAAATAACTTAAAACGATGATTGTGTCTTCTCTACAGTCAAAGATAATTCATTTTCATTTTCTGGAAGTTAATATTTCTTCTTATTATTTTTCTTCTTCATCGTGTATTTTTTACTTTTGTTTTCCTTACTCATTTGCATTTCAGTGTCTAGAAGAGAAATAATGTTCTTCCTTAAGCTCGTGTGATGGTCTTTGCTCCTGTTATGTTTACTGGTATTTCTAATATTGCAATTAATAATCTAAAATAGTGTGGTGTTCGGTATTATTGACAGTCAAGAATGAATGTGACGTTTTTAAACTTAATGAGGGAGTTGTTTTGCGTCAACAAATAGAACTGTGTACTTTCAGGTTAGACACAAATTGAAGATCATAGTCTACGGCTATGAACAATAAACTCTAGCAAAAGTAATTGAGGCAAGAATAGAATTTAAAATCAACCTCATGCTTTGGAATGTGTTGACCGAATAATTCAGTATAATGTGATTTTATATTTGTCATCGTTTATGTCTTCCGACAGATGAAATTGGTTACACTAAAAGTTTCAGCACATCTAGGTGGATTCAGGTCAACTCCGATCATAAACCACATCTGTCTAGTGGGTCTACCCGTTCACGGAATAGACAGCGCGGGTAAACCTGAGGCAAAAAACCGGAGATGGATTCCCTAAGGCAGTTCAATTTTGATTTCAACATTGCCTAGACAACTCCTGCAACGTAGTTGACACCAAATTGTTCTTGCCCTGCTAGACCTGTTGGATCGCTCGGCTGAGTGGAGAGAAGAAACATGTTGCAGGGGCGATAACTTGTCTCGTTATGTTTCTGTCCAAGTCAGCGCGTTGGAGATGACACCCCAGCTTCGCTATTTTAGTGTCAAAACAACACGGTAAGCTGCAGTTACCGGTTACAAATCAGTCTGCCCATTTGGCGCAGGTATGACGTCAGGGGCTGTTTCCGATAGTGGGAAAAGTCTATCAAAGTCATCGGATAGCTACCGCCAGCTTAAATCTGGCCAGCCCAAGCCACTAAGGTGATATTTTGTCACGGCCTGCTTTCCTCATTGGGTGTAAGGGATTAGGGAAAACCTGAAAGGCAGACTGTTACCATCCACACCTGCCACACAAGAGAAATCAACAACCAATTAACGTAACCTATGATTGGGCTGCTGGAACGTCCGCACCATGCAAGCTGGCCTATTTGACAATGTGTACGTCATAAAAGATAAGCCAGCCAGTAATATAGATAAAGAGGGAGGAACAGAAAATTATACCAAAATAAGGATATCAAAAGTAAGAGGAGCTTTCATTGCACTGGAAACATATGGAAATCCAAAGAAATTAGGTTAAATACAAAATTAAAAATTGTCAACTCAAATGTTAAGTCGGCCCTATTATATGGCTGTGAAACATGGAGAATAGCAAAATAGACAATCACAAAGATGCAGACTTTCATTAATGGATGCTTACGCAGAATAAAAGGATGGAAATGGCAGGACAAAATCACTAACGTAGAATTATGGAAATGTACCAGTCAAGAAACAGTGGATAAAGAGATAGTGCGAAGCCGATGGCGCTGGATAGGACACACACTACGGAAGCCAACTGACAGTATTACACAACAGGCCATTTTGAAATCCCCAGGGGAAAAGACAAAGAGGAAAACCAAGGAATTCTTGGAGAAGACAGATAGATGCAGAGATGAAGATGATTGGGAAGACATGGAATGAACTTAAAAGAATTTGCAAAAATACAGACGACTTGGAAAGTGTTTGTTGAAGACCTATGCTCCACTGGGAACTTAAGAGGTAGACGAAGAAGATACAAAACTATATAAACATCTAATGATTCCGGTGTCATGGCGGCTACGTGTTGGTCGCTTGTATTATTCGGCTCTTGCTGATATATTTACATGATTTACACGAGTGTCTAGTTGGGAAATGAAATAAATATATGCCTGCTTCATAGAATACACCAAAGCTTTCGATAGAATGCACCATAAACAACTTATAGACTGCCTAAAGGATATAAATCTAGACAATAAAGACACATATCTATATAAATACGACTAATATGTAATTTGTACTGCGAGCAAACAGCAATAATAAAATATAAACGGGAGAACCCTACACCAATTTATATAAAAAGAGGAGTATGACAGGTATGCATCCTATCACCAAGCTTGTTCAATCTATACACTGAGCAAATCTTTTAAAACATCACAGAGATGCCAGGCATAAACATTAATGGAATGGTAATCAATAACCTAAGATATGCTGATGATACTGTTGTACTAGTCGAAAATCCTAAAGACCTAAAATCATTACATATATGTAATAATATATGTACTAGATATGAATAGCAAAAAGACTAAAACATTGATCATAAACTAAGAAATTAAATATCAAATTTGAAGGAATACACCTGGAGACAGTTCAGAGCTCTAATTACCTGGCACATACTATAACAAGTGATGAAAAATGTGTAACTGAAATAAAAAAAAAAAGAATAGGTATGGCAAAAAGTAATTTCAATGCCAAGAAAAATAAACTAACATCAAAACAAATAACACCATGGCTAAAACTAAAAATTACAAAATGATACATCGTCTCAATATTCCTATATAGTGCAGTAACATGGACATTAGACAGGAAACCAGAACAGAAAATTGAAGATTTTGAAATGTGTATTTATAGAAGATTAGGCAGAATTGAATGGAAAGAAACTAAAACAAATTATGAAGTTATAAAACAACGAAAAATGAAAAGAGAACTACTAATGAAATGACGCTCCATGGTAGCCAATCTTCGATACGATGACGGTAATCAATGATGATGATGATGATGATAATGCTGTACAACTATAGCAACACTTAATGGCAATGCCTGCTGAAGGTTTAGTATATAGTTCTAGACATCAGCTGCCATAATGTTTGCTCTTCATGTTTATTATGTGATGATAACAAATATATCCATATTGACTTCCGGTGTGTGACTGCTGGCAACACGATGCAATTTTCGATGGGAGTCAAATTTAAGTTATAAATGGATTTCAATGCCCGTAGTACAAGAAATTCAAGCGTTCTGTGTGATTTCGAACGGATTTATTTGTGATTTATTCTTACAGTTTGTGCGATATAAGTACAATTACCATCCATATGGCTATTACGATCACAAACGAAAATGCTAAATGAAAGCGGGAAATCTACATCTACAACAATACAAAAAAAAAAAAAAAACGATCAGAACATTGAATAGGTACTTGGAACATCTGCCGTTTAAGTGATAACAGCACATTAGTAGTTGAATTTATGAAGAAAAGAAATGTAAAAATCTTAGAGGACACAAGAAAGAGAGGTAAAATCATTAAAGTAATACACCAAAGCTACACACTCGTCACGAGCGGAATTAACAACATGGCGGAAGTAAACAACCAGGGGGTCGGTTTTATTATTGAAAGCAATACTACCAAAACATACTAGAAATAGATGACATCTCGGAAAGAATTATAAGTATCAAATCATACTAGAAATATATTACATCTCGGAAAGAATTATAAGTATCAAATCATACTAGAAATATATTACATCTCGGAAAGAATTATAAGTATCAAATCATACTAGAAATATATTACATTTCGGAAAGAATTACAAGTATCAAATCATACTAGAAATATATTACATCTCGAAAAGAATTATAAGTATCAAATTAGCAGAAAGATGAGGAAATAACACTTACATTAAAACATATGCTTCATGCAACGACATATATAGTGAGGACAGCAAACAAGAATATTTTGGTGAACTCTGGCTATAATAAAGTCAAAGACACAGAGAAATTGTTAGTGGTAGAAGATTTCAACGGTAGAGTAGGACAAATGAGAACACCATGGGAATTATACTTAGGACCATTTAGTGACATTAGAACAGAGGAAAACAGTAATGGTGAACGTGTACTAAATATTTGTGTAGAACATGATCTTTATATAACAAACACGTTTCATCAGCACAATTGTAACCAAATACTTACTTGGTATAAATGGACACGGAAAAGGCCTCCCAAATCGATTTTATTTTAATTAGAAGAAATCAGAGGTGGGACATAGCAGACTCAAGATCTATACCAAATGTAATATTAGATACTGACCATAAGCCTGTTTTACTATGGCAGAAAAATGGATTAGGAAACAACATATTACAAGACCTCAAGCACAAAGAATCGATCTAAAAGCATTAAAGGATGTAAACGTACAAGAACAAATAGAAGAATCCGTAACTAACAAATACCAAACCCGAATACAACCAACAAACATAGAGGAAGCATGGAAACGGTCTAAAGAAGGTCTAATAGAGTCAACACAAGAGAAATACGGTCTGAAAAATATAGGAAAGAGCAGAAAGAAACTTACAAGATGGTGGAATGAAGTAGTAAAATCAGCAGTGAAACACAAGAAAGAAAAGTATAAAACGTGGCAGAAGACAAAAACAACAGAAGACTACAATCACTATAGACAAGCCAGAAATGATAGCAAAATATCGCAGAACAAACAAAAGCAGACTCTTGGAAAGCATTTGGTGAAGAATTAGAAAAACGTATAGAGAAGAAACAAGAGAATTGTTCAAAAGTGTAAAAGCAATGAGAGTAAGATATAATGATTATAACTCAACTACTATAATAAACGACTAGAAAGGTAGACCAATCAGCAGCTAGCAAACATAATAATCAGATGGAAAGAATACTTTAAGAAACATTTAAATCAGGGAAATACAATCGGAAATACATAGTTTAAACATAGGCAGTATGATGAACATGAACCGAATATTCTTAAAGCAGAAGTAGAATGGGCTTTGAAACAGAATAAAAAGAACAAAGCAACTGGTATAGATGGAATAACAACAGAAATACTACTAGCCTGTAAGGAAACAGCTATAGATTGGCATAATATAATATTCAATATGGCGTGAGAAGAAAGAAAAGTCCCAGACGATTGGCAAAAAGCTATCATTGTCCCATTTTGGAAGAATAAAGGAAGCAAAATGAGTGTGTAATGTAGAGAGGACTATCCCTATCGAGTCAAGTTGGTAAAATGTATGCTATAATATTGGAGAGGAAAGTAAGATACATAATATAACCTCAATTAAGTAATAATCAATTCGGATTCAGAAAAGGCAAAAGCTGTACTGATGATATATTCACATTGAGACAACTATGTGAAAACAAACAATAGAATATGACAGAAACCCAAATATAGTGTTTATAGATCAGGAAAAAGCGTTTGATCGTGCGGACATGAACAAACTTTGGCAAACTTTAGAACCATATTTTGTAGCAGGACAACTACTAGATAATATAATGGCATTATATAAAAACACTCAAGTGCCGTTAGAGCATCTGAAGGTCTGTCAGAATGATTTCAGGTTACAACAGGTGTAAGACAAGGATGTGTCCTATCACCACTACTCTTCATCATATATATGGACAAAATAATTCAGGAAACAACCAACAATAAGGAAAAATCAAATAATAATATAAAGGTAGAAAACTCCAACATCAACGAGCTACTCTTCGCAGATGATCAATGCCTAATATATGAGGACGAAAACATGCTACAACAGCATATACTATCTCCAGATAAAAGCTGCACTAACTACAGTATGAAAATTAACACATCAAAAACAGAGGCTATTAGAATAAGTAAATTAAGACACCCATTAAACATTAAGATCAAAGATAAAGAAATAAAACAAGTAGAGGAATTCATGTATTTGGGCACAATGTTCACAGAAGATGGAAAACTAGACAGAGAAATTGACATGAGAATACAAAAAAGCAAATGCTGTCACATACCAGCTTTCACCATTTCTAAGAAATCCAAACATTTCTATGCCAGCTAAACAACAGATGCTAAATAGCATTTTAATACTATTTTTTGTTCTATGAAAGTCAAACATGGACCCTTTCTAAATCACAATTAAGAAAGATCAATACATGTGAGATGCGATTCCTTAGAAAAGTAACAAACAACACAAGAAGAGATAGAATACCAAATGAAACCACGAAGCCAAATGGTAGGAACAAAACCCTGCCAAGAATATATAAAACAACAATTACTTAAATGGTTTGGCCACCTGGTCAGAATAAATCCTCACTAATCACCATCAAGGGCGTTCTTCTCGAGAATGAATGGAAACAGACCAAGAGGAAAACCCAGAAGAAGATGGATAGATGCAGTGACAGAAACATGTAGGAACAAAGGAAAATCATTAATTCCGACAGTTCGAGCAGCTCAAGAACGACATATGATATAAACCACGACAACTTTTAGGTATCAGTCAAGAGAGAAAAGAGGAAGAACAATATATATCAATGTCAAGAAACATAATTTAGAAGGTAACATATAATATTTTGTAAATCAGGTGGAAAGATCAGCAGTAAAGGTAAGTTATGTGGTCTAGGATTGACACTTACGTGGATAGGAAATGATTGCATATGAGTACAGCCTACAAGTACAGACAATTTGTGTGGTGATTTTGTTGTTTCTTAATGAACAAGATAAATTGTGTGGTGATTTTGTTGTTTCTTAATGAACAAGATAAATTGTGTGGTGAGTGCGCGAGTATTACTTGACACGGTAAATTGTGTGCTGATTGTGTGTGTGTCTGACGAGACAAGGTAAATTTTATGGTGATCTTGAGTGTACTTAATAGACAAGGTAAATTATGTGGTGATTTATGTCTTAATAGACAAATAAAGTATATGGCGATTTTGTCTGATTTAATAGAGAAGATACTTTGTGTGGTTATTTAACAAACGTTTATGATATTTGCTGCATCAATTGGCAGGTCAAAGTAACCAACATTAAAGCCTTACATCGAACTAAATCCCATCCATTGTAGTAACACTTAGAGTTAGAGACTAAAGATGGATGTGCAAGGTGAGAAGAACAAACAACACTGGTATTCACAAACAATTAATGTATAGCTAACTTGTTGGCGGAAAGAGACTAAAGGGCAGACTACTGCTGGGATGAGATGTTAACTGGACTTCCTGGAGTGAACTCTCTATCAGCGAAAGAAACAAGAAACATCGAAAGCCTAGCATTAGATCGTAGCACCAGCACTGAAAGAGAGAATATATAACAACGAGCTTAGTCGTACCAGAAAATCAAATCTCTCCTCATCGCAAAACACAAAAGACAGTGATGCACTAAAATAATAGATGGCCAACTGGCCTATTACACACACACACACACACACACACGCGCGCGCACACACACACACGCACACACGACAATACCTTTCGATAGAAAAAGAAAGTAATACTTGTTTTCTTTGGTCTTTCCCGCACTTTTGACTCAATGAAACAAACGGCTGATACAGAAAATCCTGCAAGCAGCAGCCACAACATAACAGGTTTTCCTGGAGGAAAGACTATCCAAATCTATCTATTCCAAATAACCATTAGCGTGAAAATAAATAACCATCTTAAATCTTTGCAAGTCTTTACAAGAAGGGGTTCCCGTAGTAAATGTGTTCTAGCTTCCACACTTTTCCTCAAATACATCATTAATCATTATGTTTCAAGAAGTCTACAAGCAAATGAATTTGCAATATATACAGCTCTAGAAGAAGTTACTGGAACCTCTTATCTGCTGCAAAAATAAAGAGGGTAGAAAAGTTGACAAAGAGACAGGACACACAAATAATAAATAGCACACAGAAACACACATCTCACAAATACAGCCGGGAAACCTTACAATACTACAAACTGGCACACACTTTACTAGGAGTCATCCTTTGACCTAGAATAACGTGAAATCACATTTTGAACGAGTCCCAACAGTGGAGGAGCAAAGGTTGGCCGTGGTGAAACTTGGACTAGCTGGTACATCCTGGGAAGCAAATGAAAACAAATCATAAAACACGGCTACTCAGTGGCAGCCAGGCTCATAATGGATATGGATATATAGAGGCAATTTCAACTCTGGCGACGTCCCTGGACATGCGGTGGTGCTGAGAAATGAAAGTGCGGAGAGGTTGGCTAGATGCACTTTTGTTGAAGACGGTCAACAATTGGATCGGACGAATGTCATCATTGCCCTCCAAGATGTCGAAAGGGCACAGGACTTCGACAACCATGAGTCCACGTCACTCCTTCAGATGAAAGAGATGCTATTTAAGATGGGCACAGCCATAAACATGAAATTTAATGAGCGTATAAGTAGACTTATCAACAAACACAGAACTGGAGTCGCCAGTTGCTGGACTTGTTGCAGGACTTGCTGAAGAGCGGATCTGAGCACCTATGGACATGACGGAGTGCTATGATGATGACGCGTAAATAACTCAATAATGATTAAAAAATATATCAGATAACTCACTTCAACAACAATTTCCAGATTATACGTGCCCTTGATACATTTTTGAATGTAAGTATCTTAACTGTTTGTAATTAACCATGACTGGACCTGTTACGTTTATGAGTTATAAATGAAAACAAGAACAGTTCAACCTTGACATTGTTGGGCCAGTTTAAACTTGTTTTACTTAACTATATCTTATTATGTGAATTGATTTAACCTATTGGGTTATTGAGTCATTTGCGGGTCATCATCATTGCACTCCGAACATGTCCATAGGTGCTAAGATCCACTTCTCAGCAATTCCCTCAGTGTCCAGCGACTGACGACTCCAGGTCTGGCTGTGCCCATCTTAACTCCCATTTCCATCATCCGAATAAGTGACGTAGATCTGTTTGTAGAAGTTCTGTGCTCTTCCCACATCTCGGAGGGCATTGATGATGTCCGCCCGATTAATTGGTTGCGCGTCGCCAACGACAGCACAGCTAGCCGACATGTCCGCTCTTTCATTTCCCCGAACTCCTGCATGTCCAGGGACATAGATAAATGTGACCTTACGCATTTTGGATTTCTGCAACGACTCTACCCATTGCATGCGTACAGAGCCCGCCTACATTTTTTTCAATCATGCTCATCGAATTACTCAGTATACATGCGTAGGTGTAGTCTTGTGACTCTAACCATTTGAATGCCTTGGTCACTGCCATCACCTCCATTGTCATGCTACTCGTGGTCATGACGTATGCACCATTGTCATCCTTGACTATCCTGCCTGCCGAGCGTTCTGTAAATGCCCATGCGCTTCTTTGGTGTCGTCTTCAGATCCGTCTGTATAGATGACTGCATCTTTCTCATCGGTGTTATCGCAGATGGGACCGTTGACCTCAGTATTAACCACGACCGGGTTCTGTTCCCTACTTTTCCTGTCGAATGTGACAATACATGAGAAAGTCCCCTTGAATGACGTAGGCACCGGTATCCACTCCTCACCAAAGCTGATATTGGTAAGCCCACAGATCTGTTTGATGACATCTTCTGCTCGGCTCACCGATGATTTCCTCTTTTTAGCCTGGCACCTTTCACTGTGTTGAACACGTGGTGCAATTGATGATCTGTATCTGTACTAATCTTCAGATATGCTCGTGCTCTCCAGATCTTGATTCTGTCATCCATGGTTGGAAAGTCAAGAAGATACCTCATGGCTACATAGGGAGTGTCCCTCGTACATCCCAGGATAATGCGCATGGATTCATTTTGAATTTTCACCTGCCTATCAATTTGAGTCGTAGTGGCAGTAAAAATTTCCAGGTATACTCGATTGGTGAGATGACTAATCCCTGGAACAGAAGAGTAAGTAGCCTCTGCTCGATGTTGGCAGCTGTCATGACCTTCAAGGCGGCTAATTCTTTGCGGGATTTTGTTATCACATGGTCGATGTGGTCCCGAAAACACAGGCTGCGATCAAATTTAACTCCGTGGTATGTCATCAACTTGTCCCTGGTCACCTCATCAGCTCTCATTTGTACTACCGGTGTGGTCGTATTAACGATATGATTGTTAAGGGAGAACCATGAAACTGTTGTTTTATTAGGATTAACCAAGGCACCTAAAACCCCACACCAAGAAGAAATGCGATCGAGTTCGCCTTGCATTGTGGAGGCGATTCCCCGTCTGTCTCTTCCATGTCGATATACCAGAATATTATCAGCAAAAGTCATAGTTCTTCCCCTCTCATCCAGCTGTTGTTCCGTGATCGTTATTGTGTACACATTAAATAAAACTGGTGACAATGGTAAGCCCTGTGGCAGCCCTGGATAAATGGAAGTTGGCTCGGAAGACCAAATTCGACATCTGAGTATCACCTTCCACTCGAAACAGAGCCGCGGCAATCCATCTACTGAGGAAGGGGTGCACCGCCAGTTTGAGGAGCATATGCATGAGATATTCAAATGGAACCCTGTTGTATACATCCTCCAGATCTATAGCAGCAGCACATGTCTCATCTCGTCTGTGGAAGCCTTCGGAGACGTCATAGGCAAAGACTGCCGCATTGAGCCATGTCTCTTTGTTATATCTATAACTTCCGAGTGTGGGTGGGAATACGCGTTTCTGTTCAAGGTGGCAGGTGAGGACACGGGCAAATATATTCTCCAGCAGCTTGCCCGCAGTGTTCTGCATTGTGATGATTCTGTAGGCACAGATTTGAGAATTCTCTTTGTTTTGCTTCGGTAGCGGTTGTAAGTAGCTGTGTAGCCACTGTAATCTGGCCACTCCGAATACTGGCATTAAACTCATTGGCCAGTTTTGTCAAGTTGTCGTCAGCTAAATCGCCTATGTCATCGTAACGATCACCATCTGGACTTGGAGCAGTGTTGTGTGACCTTTTAAGTGTCGTGTGAATGGTATCGGTTGTGATTGTGAGATCTTCTTCTAGCACTACATCCTTACACAGTTTTGGCAGCGATCCCCGTATCTTCATTCTTACAGCCTCATTTCTTTGGTCCGTCTGCTCAATATAGCGGGCAGGCAGGGCCTTCCCTTTGCTCTCATAAGATTTGTGCCATATCCGGCCTGTGCTCTGAAAGTCTGGTATGCCTGTGTGTCGTGTTGTACCATTCATGCTCTGATGAAGGCGCCAGAATGTGGCGAGCGACTTTTCTGAGAAAACTTTTTTACAGAAGTCATCCCATTTGGCATCCTTAGCCTGCTTAGCGCATAGTTTAAAGTGCATCATTTTTTGGTCGACCTCTACTTTCAGACGCTTCAAGAGCTCAGGTTGTGTTCTTCCATTCCTTCTGGTTTTCAGCCATGTCTTGGCCGTTTGTCTCTTGCTCCGCCAAGCTTCCTCGACATCTACGTTCCACCAGGGTGGCTGCGTCCATCTCTCCTGCCTCCTACGTGCGTCGCACTATTTCCTATGTATGATTTTGCTAATGACGTCCTGGTCTGTTTTCTCGTAGTTGAATGTGTGGAGCTTTCTTTTCTGGCTTTTATTTCTGCTTTTCTCAATTAGGAGGACACATGGATAGTGATCACTTCCGTGGAACCCCAGTGCACTCCACCTGCATACCGGTGCGAAGGTGGAAGACACCAGTGCCAGGTCTATGACACTATCAGAGTCCCCTGTTCGAGTGGCCATTCTTGTTGCCCTTCCATCATTCAAGCATACTAAATCGGCCGACACCAGTGCGTTCTCTAGGTCTTCTCCCTGCTTGTTGGTTATGACGTTGCCCCACTGGCTTCCTCTAGCATTAAAGTCTCCGCAGAAAATGACATTCTCTTCATCGAACTCGAAGAGATTCTGCCATTGTTGTGTGTTCACCTTCCCATTACAGGCATACACATTAACAATCACGAAATGAACTGGGGTCTGCACCCTAACCGCATGTACCTGCAATTCTGCATTGTTCCACGCAGAAATATCAACCTCAGCTGCCACCATAGTGTTGCGCACAAGGATGGCCTGCCCAAGGTGCCGTCTATTGTAGAAACAATGAAGGCCAGGAGTACTTACTGTCCTGTCACCAAGAAGAGTTTCTTGCAAAACCATTATATCGGGGCCGCACAGTAGCTTATCTAGAATGGGCCGTCGTTGATTTATGGACCCCCACTTCCAATAAGTAACGTGCACATACTTTAGGCCTAGCCTCTCACACTTCGACAGTTTAATGCCACCACGCTTGTCCCGTCGTGTTTTTCTTCTTCGATGATGTAGTTTGGGCTGCATCTGAATACTTACACTTACTGTCCTCATAGATGATTTTGTCGCTGGACGTCGATGATGTGGATGGCCTAGACTCACGTGCACTTACTCAGTCGCACAGTCCAGAATCCTTTTCCACGTTATAAATTGGCCAACTCCAGTAAATAGCTCTGCAGCACGCGGATACACTGTGAGCCTCTCACGAATTAAATGAATTACGCGTCCTTGGCAACACACCGGCGTAAACAAACCGCCATTTTTTGACGCTTTCAATAGTGCAATCAACAAAAAGGATGGGTATAAGTGATTAAATTTAGAAATTGTAACAAAATGCAATGAATCAAAAGAAACAACGTGATTTGCATCAACTAGGAGGCGCGTACACTCACATTATCCCTTAAAATATCAATAAAAACAAATAAATAAACAGAAAAATTCACTGGAAATCAGCACTTATCTGCGAGTCCTCTGAAGAAGACAGCGAACAGGGCGCCATATTCCCCGGAAGTCTGATTTAACCTATGTTCATTTTAAAGAGTATATACTGCCAACAGAGTATCGAAGCAAAGGATAACATAAGAGTCCGGTAAAGAAGAAAAGAAGTATGGCACCGAAATGAAGGGCTCCTTTGTTCCTCCAACTCACACTGCTTCCAACAGGAATCGAAAACGGGTTGTACGAACGTCGGTAGCATGGTCGGGTGGTTTTCCCAACTAGGCTACCGAGGTCTCGAGGTTCCCTTCTCATTACATGGTCACAAAATGATGGATACTTTATTCCTAACATTGGACATTAGCTATCTCTTTGCTTTAGCCTCTTTCGGAACGCTTTCTTTACTCTTCTTAGCTGTCCATCATATTCTCAACATTTTTCTGTAAAACATTTCTTCAGTTTTCGGTGATTTTCTTGTCTGTTGTCCTATTGTATATAATTTCGCATCCATATATTAACACTGGTTCTACAAAACATTTAAGAACTCATTTTCCTGTTTCAATTGTCAAAAATGTATCGCACAGTACATGCATCATTTTTGGAAAGCTGTATTTGTATGAGCCATTCTGCATCCCACCGCTGTTAAGGTTAACATTGTTCCCAGGTATTTAACGTGATTTACCTGTTTTAATATTGCTTCACTTGTCGTTATTGTGAAATGTGGTAACTTCTTGTTGTCTGTTACTACCATTACTTCTGTCATTTTTGTTTTTACTTTCGATTCCATTATTTCTGTTTTCCTTCACTATAATGTTGAACATTTCTTGTAACTCGATTTTACTCTAAGCGATTAAAACTGTATCATCATCATACAGTAAATTTGTTATATTATGACCTCCGATCGTTATTCCAAGCATGCACCTTATGCACCTTATAATAATAATCTCATATACATATTACATAAACCTTGTGACAGTTCACAATCTTGCCAAACACCCTGCTTTTTTTGTAAAATGTTCCCAATTGATTTGTAGTTTTTATGGCCGCTGTTTGTTGCCAGTACATGCTCTTTATTATTCTTAGATCGATGCTGTCTACGTTCATGCCTTTTAAAATGTTGATTATTTCTAGGTATTTTAGTTTGTCAAATGCTATTTAATACATCTCCAAAAAATGTTCAACATCATTTGGAAAACAGAGAAGACGCCTCATAAATGGAAAAAAGGAATCATTGTTAAGATCCCAAAAAAGGGCAATCTTAGAGATTGTAACAACTGGAGAGGCGTGACACTTTTGTCAGTTGCCTCAAAGTTATTCTGTAAAATCATCCTAAATAGAATAAAGGATTCAATAGATACAGTAATGCGTGAAGAACAGGCTGGGTTTAGAAAAGGGAGAAGCTGTCTTGACCACATTTTCACTCTACGACTTACATTGGAGGAACACATTGAAAAGCAAAAACCTTTTGTACTTAACTTCATCGACTTCAAAAAAGCATTTGATAGTATTCATAGAGATTCTTTGTGGAAAATTCTGAAGCAATATGGTTTACCATCAAAAATCATAAATATTATCAAAGACATGTATGATGGTTACACATGTGCAGTTCGAACAGAGGAAGGACTGAGCGAATGTTTCCCAATAGAAACTGGGGTTAAACAAGGATGTATTTTATCGCCCTTGTTATTTGGAATTGTTATTGACTTCATAATGAAGAAATGCTGCACTGGTAATAAAGGCATCGAATGGATACAAGGAGACCATTTGGAGGACCTCGACTTTGCTGATGACATAGTTCTCATCAGCAGTCAGATAAAAACGATGCAGGAAAACACAAATGAACTATCATCAATAGCCAGCAAAATTGGGCTTGAGGTCAATCATGAAAAGACTAAAGTCATGAAAAGTTTAATTCCAACAAGTGACAAAATATACATGGAAAACAAACCAGTAGAAGAGATCGATCACTTTATCTATCTTGGAAGTCACATTGATCGAGAAGGGGATACGAGCAAAGAAATTAGAATCAGACTGGCTAAAGCAGCAATGTCTTTCAGAAGCCTTGAAAAGTTGTGGAAATCAAAACTCATTAGCACAAACACAAAACTTAGGCTATTCAAATCAAATGTACTATCAACCGTTACGTATGCGTGTGAAAGCTGGAAAACAACAAGAGATATAGAAACAAAGTTGAACGCATTCGAAAATAAATGTCTAAGGAAAATACTTGGTATAGAATGGAACGAATTCAAAACAAACGAGGAAATTAGAGAAATCGCCAATCAACCACTAATATCTTCAGTAATAAAGAAAAGACGATGGTCATACGTTGGACATGTGATGAGAAGAGATAATAATCGAATAGCAAAGCAAGCCCTCATATGGGAAACAACAGGTAAAAGAACAAGAGGAAGACCCAGGGAGACACTGAGAAGAACATTGATGAGAGAGGCAAGAGCAGCAGGAATCGGCTCCCTCAATGAGATAGAACTGCTTGCACAGAACAGAGACAGATGGCGAGATTTGATAAAATATCTTTAAAAGAAAACTGCTAGAACAAAAATTCATATAGGAGAAGGTGTATCTTGGTCTACGCCCTATGGGCCGGTTACGGCTCGAAAGGTCAATAGATAGATAGAAATGCTTCGGTATAATCTATGAACTATAGACCTAGTTCTGTTTCCACTCTATGGCTCTTTCTACTAAAGATCATATGATGTATATGACATTTCACATTCTTTTACCTCTAACAAAACCACACTGTTCATCACTAATTTCTGGACTGATTTTGTTCCGCGCTCTTCACATGATGATTCTTAGTAATATCTTAGTCATGTGACTCATAAGACTTTTTGTGCGATAATCAGTCGCACCAGATTTGTTTGTATGGCTATGAATATTCATTGTGTCAGGTCTTCTGGTTTATATCCACTGTTGTAGCTATTTTCAATATGTTTGTGATAATGTCTTTTAAAAAATCACCATTGGCTTCAATTTCATTTTTAATTATATTATCTGGTCCATGGGCTTCTACTGCTTTCATATTGCGCAAGGCTTCTTTCATTCATCTTTGAGTATTTTTGGTCCCTCCCCATTATTCTAAATATTTTCTTATGTTCGTTCATCATTATAAAGATAATTAAGAGTGTATGCTGCTCATCGTTGCCTTATGCTTTCTAGTTCTTTGATCTTAAACACACCGTTTTTTATTGCGGTTTTCTTCCTGTTAATTCTTCAGTTTATTTATTTATAGCTTTGACACCTCCATTTTGTTGCGTTTCAATCTCATTGCATCTCTGATTTAACCATGCTTTTTTTGCTTCATTCAAATGTATTGAAATTTCTTTTTTGAATCTCTTATACTCATCTATGTTATCCTTATTCCTTCTATTTGTATCCAATAACTGTAAAATGTCATCAGTCATTCATTTCTTTCTTGAATTTATGTTCGCTTTAGTATGAACTCTTTTGATGTTTGTTGTATTGATTCTGTAAGCATTTCCCGCTGCTCATCAATGCGTTGTATCTTCTCTATTGTATTTTTACGATTGTACCATTGTATATGATTGTCAGGTCAGGTAATTTTACCTGTTACTGTATGCAGTAAAACAGTACAACCTGTGGCTGTCCTGCTGCCTTGCAGGTAAGCTCGGGAGAGTACAAGGTTGATGGAAATAAAACAACCCCACTGCCTTGTGGGTGAGACTTTTTAGTCAAAGGCAAGCGGAGTCAACCGTAAACAAACCGACTGAAGGCAACAGAAAACCACCATCGTAATTTCTTTCTACAATCATGAATCGCCACAACAATAGAAATGACGACAACAACGTTAAGAGGGATTCTAATGGAAAACCCTCGTTCGGTAGGGGACATCATGGGCTACAGGTAATACCCGATCGTCATCAAGCTACTGTAAGCAAAATAAAGATAAAACAAACTCTAAAGAAAGGTACTTGGAATGTGAGAACACTCATGCAGAAGGGTAAACTAGAAAACATCATACAAGAAATGAAAAGAAGGGGTTTACAATTACTGGGACTTTGCGAAATGAGATACACCGGATATGGGGAGATCTATTCTGATAAACATAAAATAATATTTTCTGGAGGTACTGAACACCAAAGAGGAGTAGGTATCATCTTGGATGCAGAAAGCGCAAGAATAGTGAAAGACTTTTACCCAATATCTGACAGAGTCCTTTTTATTAAATTGAATGGAAAACCAATAGACATAAATCTTATACAAGTTTATGCACCAACTGCAGACAGTCTAGAGGATACAAATGATACATTTTACAACGAGTTAAATGAGGCACATCATAAATGCAAACCACATGAAAACACAATAGTTCTAGGGGATTTTAACGCAAAAGTAGGAAAGGAAAGAGTTGAGTAAGTAGTTGGTCATTGTGGCTTACGCGAGAGGAATGAAAGAGGAGAGAAACTTATTGACTGGGCAAGATCACACAACATGATGATAGGAAACACCTAGTTTAAGCAACATCCAAGACGTCTGTGGACATGGAAAAGCCCAGGTGACAACGCACGTTATCAAATTAATTATATAATGATAAACAATACGTTTAGAAACAGCCTGGTGTGTGTAAAAACTAGACCAGGGGCAGATTGCAATAGTGACCATGTGCCAGTTGTGGGAAAGCTTAGAGTAAAATTAAAAACAACAAAACGAGCCTCAGTTAACATCAAGTTAAATTTACATTTACTAAAGTCAGACAAGAAGCTGCAAGACAAATATAAAATCACAATTCAGAACCGGTACAATGCAATAGAGAAGATACAAAGCATTGATGAACAGTGGGAAATGCTAAAAAAATCAATGCAACAAACATCAAAAGAGTTCATACCACCAGTGATGACAAATTCAAGAAAGAAATGGATGACAGACGACCTTTTGCAGTAGATGGATACAAGAGGAAGAAATACATAAAATAAAGATGAGTATAAGAGGTTAAATAAAGAAATTGTAGTAAAATGTAATGAAGCAAAAGAAGCATGGCTAAAAGAGAGATGCAAAGAAATCGAATTGCAACAAAAATGAGATGCTAAAGCTATATACAAACAAATTGAGGAATTCTTCTTCTTCTTTTACCTTTTAGCTCCTGGTGGAGCATAGGTCTTCAACAAACACTTTCCAAGTCGTTCTGTTTTTTGCCATTCTTTTAAGATCATTCCATGTCTTCCCCATCATCTTCATCTCTGCTTCTATCTGTCTTCTCCAAGAATTCCTTGGTCTTCCTCTTTGTCTTTTCCCCTGGGGATTCCAAAAAAGGGCCTGTTGTGTAATACTCTCAGTTGGCTTCCGTAGTGTGTGTCCTATCCATCGCCATCGTCTTCGCTGTATCTCTTTATCCACTGGTATTTGACCGGTACATTTCCATAATTCCACGTTAGTGACTTTGTCCTGCCATTTCCATCCCTTTATTCTGCGCAAGCATCCATTAATGAAAGTCTGTACTTTCGTGATTGTCAATTTTGTCATTCTCCATGTTTCACAGCCATATAATAGGACCGACTTAACATTTGAGTTGAAAATTTTTATTTTTGTATTTAGCCTAATTTCTTTGGATTTCCATATGTTTCCCAGTGCAATGAAAGCTCCTCTTGCTTTTGATATCCTTATTTTGGTATCATTTTCTGTTCCTCCCTCTTTATCTATATTACTGCCCAGATAAATATAAGATTGTACGTCTAGTAGAGGTATTTCTCCTAGTTTTATATGGTTATTGCCAACTGCATTAATTCTCATAATATTGGTCTTATCTCTATTAATCTTTAGTCCTAGCTGTTGTGATCTCTCATCTAATATACTCATTTTATCCTGCATCTGTTGATGGCTGTGTGATAGGAGAGCTATGTCATCAGCAAAGTCTAAATCATCAAGTTGTTTGGTCAGTGACCACTGGATCCCATTTCTGTTGTTTTGAGTTATTTTCATAATCCAATCTATGGCCAGTAGAAAGAGAAATGGAGACAGGAGGCATCCTTGCCTTACTCCTGTTCTTATTTCAAATGCTTCTGTAAGCTGTCCTTCATGCACCACACTACATTTTGTTCCTTCATACATTGTTTTTATCAGGTTAATAAACTTTATGGGGAAATGGGAAATCAAATATGTGTACAACTATTCCCTATACTTCAACTCAAAGCGATATCTATTATCACCAATAAATATTTTATACGGAGTATATTCATTCATTGTGTTACGAATGTTAAACATGATCACTTACGACTAAGCATAAAAGAGAGGTTAACAACACATGGATGAATTTGTATGAGAAAAGCGAACCATAAAAGAAATAATTACAAATGATTCTATAAGAGAAAGAGTAGGCATTGAAAATAAGGCATATGCTACAAACTGAAATAACAAACATACTGGTTTACCCATCCAAAAAAAATACCGTGTGATTTATAACTATACAAACCTCATACTAAAGGAGGAGAGGGCAGAAGAGCAAGAGGCAGACCCAGTGTAGGAGTGACATACAATATCAAAGAAGCTCTACAAAAGCAATTGTTTACTATAAATTGAGGAATTAATAGGAAGAAAAACGCAATAAAAAATGAATGTCTAAGATCAAAGGAAGGAGAACTGTTGATTGATCAGGAAAACATAAGTGAACGATGGACAGAATACATTAAAGATCATTATAATGATGAAAGAACAGAAGTAAATATTAAGGATACTAGAGAAGGACTAGAAATACTAAGAGAAGAAGTGGAAGATGCCTTGCGCAATATGAAAGCAGGCAAAGCTACAGGATCAGATAATATAACTAAAGAAGAGATTGAAGCCATGGGTGATTTTGGAATAGTAATAATAACAAAAATATTGAATGATATCTACAACAGCGGATATATACCATATGGCATGCTCAAATCAATATTCATAGCCCTACCAAAGAAATCGGGTGCGATTTAATGCGATGATCATCGCACAATAAGCCTTATGAGTCATACGACAAAGATATTACTAAGAATCATCATGCGAAGAGTGCGAAACAAAATCAGTCCAGAAATTAGCGATGAACAGTGTGGTTTTGTTAGAGATAAAGGAGCAGTCAATGCTATTTACATCATAAGATCTTTAGTAGAAAGAGCCATAGAGGTGAAAACAGATCTATACTTATGTTTCATAGATTACACCAACCCATTTGACAAAGTAAAACACCAAGAAATAATCAAAATTTTGAAAGCATAAACGTAGACATCAAAGATCTAAGAATAATAAAGAAAATGTACTGGCAACAAACAGCGGCCATAAGAACTGGAAACCAATTGGGAATGTTTCAACAAATAAAACAGGTTTGTTAGACAAGTTTGTGTGCTGTCACCAGATTTGTTTAATATTTGTAGTTAGAATAATTTAAGATCCATAAGGGGCATGCCTGGAATAACAATTGGAGGTCATAATATAAATAATCTAAGGTATGCTGACGATACAGTCTTAATCTCTAAGAGTGAAAATGAGTTACAAGAAATGTTGGACATTATAGTGAAAGAAAGCAAAAATAAAGGACTCAGCCTTAATAACAAAAAGACATAGGTAATGGTACCAACAAAGAAAAAGACATCACCTCAGTGCAAAATAGAAACAAGTGGAACAATATTAAAACATGTAAATGAATTTAAATATTTGGGAACTTTGCTAACCTCAGACGGAAGACGTGCAATAGAAGTGAGATGCAGAATGGCTCAGGAAAAAGCAGCTTTCAAAAAATGAGGAAGATACTATGTACTCCACTTTTGACAATAGAAACAAGAAAACGAGTTCTTAAATGTTACGTAGAGCCAGTCTTAACGTATGGATGCGAATCATGGACAATAGGACAACAGACAAGAAAATCACTAGAGTCTGTAGAAATGTGGTTTTACAAAAAATGTTGAGAGTACCATGAACAGCTAAGAAGAGAAATGAAGATGTTCTGAGAGAGGTCAAAGCAAAAAGAGAGCTAATTTCCAATATTAGGAAGAAACAATCATCATTTTTTTTGGCCATGTAATGAGAGGAGAACAACTAGAATATATTGTAACAACTGGAACAATTGAGGGACGAAGAGATAGAGGGAAGCAAAGAGAGAAAATAACAGACAGCTTAAGAGAATAGCTTGGCAGAAGGTCAACAACAGAAATGATAAATAGCTGCCGAAATCGAAAGTTGTGGAGAGGCATGATCACCTACGCCAGTAGGCCTGGTACTTGAAGATGATGACCATTATGAATATATACACACACACACACACACACACGCACGTACGCACGCACGCACGCACGCACGCACACACACACACACACACACATACACATATATTTGTAAAAACTTTTACATTTTAATCCTTGATATTATGCAATTGTTGCTTTATCTTGGTTATTTATTTGAATGTTTCCATGTATATAATTGTACTTGATAAATGATGTTGTAAAGTTCTAATTACCTTATTAAATGTTCCTCATCCATTACTAGAATGCAAAGGAAAAGGCACAAGAATTGGAACAAGGCTCGGAATTTGTAAGTAAACGTGAATTTGAGGCTGTGTTTAAACAATTTATAGCGAAAATGGTGAACATAACAGTAGACTATATGATTTTAAAATGATGTGGAACTTCTTTTCTTTATTCTTCTGCTTTGATGTTTACCGCTGTCATTTTACTTATTTTAATGCGTACTTGTGATGTCTTGCCTATGTCTTAATATTATAAAGTTGTTTAACTTATTTTATGGTGTATACGTCTGTTGTTTTACTTATGTCTTGATGTGTATTTCTGTTGTTTTAATTATGACCAGATGTGCACTTATGTTGTATTACCTATGTCTTGATGTCTAGTACAACCATTTTTCTTATCCAATGTTTAATTCTGTTGTTTTATTATGATGTGATGCCTGTTGCTGTTATTTTAATTTTGTCTAAGTGTGTACTACTATTGTTTTACGTATGTCTTAATGTGTACTTGTTAATTTACTTATGTCTTTTGTGTTCTTTTATTGTTTTACTTGCGTTAAGATGTGCATTTCTATTGGTATATGTGACTAAGATAGTATAGTCACATGGTGGGAGAAGGAGATATAAACGTGGGTATATATCTTTGTAGTTACCCGTAAACTCAGTGGGTGAAAGAAGTACATTTTAAAGCATTTACAGAAACAGAACAGGTCACATTTTTTGGAAAAGAACATTTTAGCTATTTATAGAAATGGTGGTGTGAATAGATGTAAACTTGAGATGACTGTCACATATCCGGAAATTAGGTTGATAAACCAACAAGGGTGCAGGTAAAGATTGTGAGAGAGAGATGCCACGCATCGCAGGGTTCACTTTACAATACTGGTTTTTTTTTAATTCAGAGGTTAGCTAAAATGTCGAGATGGATACTTATTTTTTTATTTTTATTTTATACAAAAATTATCTTGATTTGAAGTTCGCATTCAACCGTTGGCTGAGAGATCACCAGCCATCGACCAATGCCAATAAAGTATGCAAATGAGACATATGTATTTAAAACATAACAATCGAATGTCATAATATAAATAATCTAACGTATTCTGATGATACAGTTTTAATCGCTAGAGTGAAAATAAGTTACAATAAATGTTAGATATTATTGTGAAAGAATACAAAATAAATTGACTCAAGTCTTGAGGAAACAGACAGAAGTAATGGTAAGAACAAATAAAAAGGCATCACCTCAGTGCACAATAAAGACAAGTGGACCAATATTAAAACAGGTAAATGAATTTAAATATTTGGGAACTGTGTTAACCTGAGATAAAAGATGTACAGCAGAGGTGAGATGCAGAAAGTCTCAGACAAAAGTCTTTTAAAAAAAAATGAGGATGATATTACACCATCCATTTTTGATAATAGAAACAAGAAAGTGAGTTCTTAAATGTTATGTAGAGCCAGTCTTAACATTTGGAAGCGAATCATGAACAATAGGACAACAAGGATGAAAATGACTGGAGGCTGTAGAAATGTGGTTTTGCAGAAGAATGTTGATATTACTATTTACAGCTAACAAGAGGAATGTAAACGATCTGAAAGAGACCAAAGCAAAATAAATGAGCTAATTTCCATAATTAGGAAGACACAATCATCATTTTTAGCCATGTAATGAGAAGAAAACAGATGGGGTTTAGTCATTTAGTTATTTGCGGGTAATCATCATTGCAGTCCGAACATGTCCATAGGTGCTCAGATCCCCTCCTCAGCAATTCCCTCAGTGTCCAGCGACTGACGACTCCAGTTCTATGTTGGTTGATAAGTCTTCTTACACGGCCACCAAGTTTCTCATTTCTGGCCGTGCCCATCTTAACTCCCATTTCCATCATCCGAAGAAGTGACGTGGATCTGTGTGTGTCGAAGTCCTGTGCTCTTCCCACATCTCGGAGGGCATTGATGATGTCCGCCCGATCCATTGGTTGCCCGTCCTCAACGACTGCGCAGCTAGCCAACCTGTCCACTCTTTCCCCGTACTCCTGCATGTCCAGGGACATAGACAAAGGTGACCTTACGTATTTTGGATTTCTGCAACGACTCTACCCATTGCAGGCGTACTGAGCCCGCCTCCACCTTTTTTTATCATGCTCATGGAATCATTCAGTATACATGCGTGGGTGTAGTCTTGTGACTCTAACCATTTTAATGCCTTGGTCCCTGCCATCTCCTCCATTGTCACGCTACTCGTGGTCACGACGTATGCACCACTGTCTTCGTAGAATATTCTGCCTGCCGCGCGTGCTGTAAATGCCCATGCACTTCTTTGGTGTCGTCTTACTGATCCATCTGTATAGATGACTGCATCTTATATAGTATAGCAACTGGGAAAATTGAGGGATGAAGAGATAGATGGATGCAAAGAGAAAAAATACCAGATAACCTATGGGAATTGCTTCGCATAGGGTCAACAACAGAAATGATAAATAACGATCGTGAAAATAAGTTGTGGAGAAACATGATCACCTACGACAGTAGGCATGGTATTTGATGATTATGATGCATTTAACCTGATGCATTCTCAGAATTAGACAGGGACATCAAGATACCGAGGAAATGAAACACCAAGATATAGATGCATCGAGATTGAGAAGAAGACAAATATAGATATAAGTTAAAGAGAATCATCCAGTAAACATCAAATTAGACCAGACATAATTTAGTTAACAATTTATATCAAGTTAGATTCAGAAGTGTAGTGCTCAAGTGAACAATAGTAATTGTAGGAATCAATGAGTCTCGACAAATATATAGAATAGCAAGTGTAAACCAAGACGAGCTGTGGGATATGTAGATAGATATAACGAAAGATATAATTAGAAATGTCACAGAAATTATGTATTAAGAGATGTATCCACTAAATACCGGTGTTAACCACTTGAGCGCATCCAGATCAAGAACATTAATTGTAGATTATAAATTTACAATTTTAGATGTACCCTACAATATCTCGACTTGTACAACCGATGATCTAATAAACTTGTGTTAGCAAAATGTAATATTCGTTAATGACTGACTACATGAATCCATGAATCCCTGTTAAGGCAATGTTAGTATGTCGAAATATGATCTATTTGTTATAATTTTGAAAAGAATAAAAACCTCTGTATCATAAAATAATTGGTTGCTGTTTCCAGTCAAAAGATATGAATATGGAGAACAATACGTCAATATTAACACATACTTGTGTTAAATTACTTATGTATAGATGCGAGCTGCTGTTGTTTTACTTATTTTTCATATGTTGTGTACCTGTGTTGTTCTATATATGTTTATATGTGTAATTTTGTTATTTTACTTATGTTTTAATGCGTACTTCTGTTATCTTACTTACGCCTAAATGTGCACATTTTTTTGGGTTTTACCTACTTTTTATACTTTGTATTTTATTAATGTATTCATATTACTATTCTCTATTATTATTAGTATTACTGTATTGCATTTTTTCTGTTAATTTCTTATATCTAGATGCTTAGTTTCGTTGTCGCTATGGTTTAACGTGTACTTATGTTGCTTTACTTATCTCTTAGTGTATAATACTGTTATTTCACTTATGCCATGGTGTGTACTTCTGTTGCATTACTTATATCTTGATGTATGCTTTTGTTATTTAAATTGTGTCTTGATGTATTTGATATTGTTTTACCTCTGACTTAGCAGTCACTTATGTTCTATTTCTATCTAATATAAACTAAGCACATTTTTCAGTAGTCTTGATGAGACTTCTTGAGTAGACACAATCTAAAGGAAAGTGAGCCTATAAAGTTGACTTTGATGTCTTTATTTCGACTTGATTATGATTGAATCCTTCACCTGGCCATATAGTCTTTACATTTTATGAATGTCTCTTTACCTGCTCGGTTGCATACCTTAGAAATACGAGTTGTTTGTTTTCCTAGCCTTCATTAACGCTCTTTACCGCAACTTTGTTTTCATGAAAACATGCAGTTCTTGTATATTCATTATCACGGGTTGCTATAGTGACAGTCCTCTATGCCGTTCGGGAGAACCTCAACGTGTGTTGACATAACTTATTATTGACCAATTCTCGAATCCTTCCTTCCTTTGTAATTATCACGGCAACCAAGCTCTGACCTAATGATCATAAATAGCTCTAACTGGTGTTCGCATTATGGTATAGTTATTGTAATAGTTATAGTTACTCGAAGACCCCGGTGTCAATGCAAACGAATTAAAATCCATCATTGCTCAACCACCCATGCCAGTGAAATCATCAGAATTAACATTTCATCGAATATCCAAACAAAAAAGGAAGTTGCACTCCCCATCGTAGCAAACACAGCAGACGTGAGAATACATAAAACGTAGTAGCATCGACAGTGAACGTAACTGAACTGTACTTCGTCATACGATATCGTCATTCATCGTAAGCAATCTCAATATATAAACACCATCCGATGAAATACACAGCTCATAGTGTGCACAGAACACTAATCTCAGTAGCTCCTGCAGCAAGCCGGGCTTGGAATATGAGGAAACTGCAACAATGAAGCTTTTCAGACAGTGCCTCAATTGTTAATTGCATAATGTATTCTTCACGTGACTGGTACTTAGTATTATACGATGCTAAACCAACTTTACCGACTAACTCAGTTGACAGATTTCTGACACAAAACAACAACGTTTCAACGTATTTACAAATTAAAATATAATACACGCTGTCCAAGGATTTATTACCAAACTCCTGTACTGTGGACCAGAGTCTCCAATAGACCCATTCTAGTTATACAATTTATAACAGTGATTTGTTGAGCTGTTTTAGTGTGGACCAGAGTCTCCAATAGACCCATTCTAGTTATACAATTTATAACAGTGATTTGTTGAGCTGTTTTAGTGTGGACCAGAGTCTCCAATAGACCCATTCTAGTTATACAATTTATAACAGTGATTTGTTGAGCTGTTTTAATGTGTGCAAGACATTCCACTATACGGCGGCATGTCGTTCAAGAATTGGTACCAACGAATTAGTTTCTTTTTAAAGATGGCAAAGAAAGTCAACCCTGGTGTAGTGATGACTACATTAAAAATAAAATTAAAAAAAAAAAAAATTATCAACTGGATTTTATCATCATAATATAGTTAAGCCAAATGAGCTGAGAAAGTAATATCTTATAACTATGAATAATATATACTACTTTAAATATCACATTATCTAAATCTATATAAATCCAACACGATGTATGTCACTTGTTTCATAATAATAATAATAATACAATGAACGTTCCTTCCACGCATTGCAATGCGTATGGGGAATGTAGTGTTAATAACCATATTTATCTATGGCCACGGCACATTTTTTGGGTGATGTGTATCACGCCAGGCCGCTTTTACTTCCCAGAAAAATCCACGCATTTTTAGAGGCTGGGTGAATCCCAGAGACTTGTCGGTCCGAAAATAAATCCACTACTTATGTGGATGTCAGACCTTTCTGGTCACAATGCGAGGAAACAAATCACTATGCCACCGAGGTTCCACGATATATGTTTCGCTATAATAGGTACATAACTCTTATTTTCCCGACATTTTCTTTTTTTTTCTCGAAAGTTCATACGAACATGGGTTTCGATCTGCTAATTAACAATCGCTGCTGCAGTCCCGTTGAAATGTCTGCTTCAAGAATTCGGTTTGGTCGATGAAATTGCAGCTGAAACGAATTCTCTCGTCAAGAAAAACAAAATAACGTTGCATACTTTAAGTAACGAAACAATATATATTGACTTTACTGACGCTATCTAGACACCCCGGGTTAGCTAGTTAAAAGTGTTGATATAGTCCATTCTCACATGTTTCTCATTTGTTGAAAACAAATTATATTAGAACATTGGTGAAGCAAAACTTGTTGAAATGCATCATTATATTTATATTATCGTTCACCCTAATTAACAATTGTTTTTCCTCCTGTCACGTAACTAGGACAGACATTTCCTTTTTCGAGATTAGGCAATAAATGATAATCTTCACTTGCTTACTATTTGTAAGTTTGACAGACCATATTGCATAGAGGACAAATCACAGTGTCAGGATATAAATGGACTACTTTTATTGCTGACGACCAAGTCCTACTGGTTTTATATAAAACAGGACTTCAACAACATATGTTGTCCTTGAAAGACGAATGTAAATTTAATAATATTATAACAGGCACTGAAAAAGCAGAAGTTATATCAATAGAAAAACAAAAGAAGACATTCAAATAGCTATAGAACACGAAATGTTAAATCAAGTAATGAACGCTATATATATACGGGAACACAATTATGTAAAAATGGTAAAATCGATAAAGAAATATACGTACGATGCAACAAGGAAATCAAATATGTGTACAACTATTCCCTATACTTCAACTCAAAGCGATATCTATTATCACCAATAAATATCTTATCCGGAGTATATTAATTCATTGTGTTACGAATGTTAAACATGATCACTTACGACTAAGCATAAAAGAGAGGTTAACAACACATGGACGAATTTGTATGAGAAAAGCGAACCATAAAAGAAATAATTACAAATGATATTATAAGAGAAAGAGTAGGCATTGAAAATAAGGCATGCACTACAAATTGAAATTACAAACATACTGGTTTACCCATCCAAAAAAAGTACAGTGTGATTTATAACTATACACACCTCATACTAAAGGAGGAGAGGGCAGAAGAGCAAGAGGCAGACCCAGTGTAGGAGTGACATACAATATCAAAGAAGCTCTACAAAAGCAATTGTCAATGAGTGAAACCGCCAGCAAGGTAAAACCAGAACCTTGTATTTTACACTCGAACGGTGAACAAGCGAAAGGGAAGACAGAAGAAAAATAAAGAAAAGAATAGGCAGACCATATTGTTGTAGCAACCAATTGATCTTTAAAAAATAGCGCATTTCAGGTTTCTTGTAAGAAATTCCTGAACGAACGTGCGTAGATTTTCAGCGTGTCGAAATATGGTCTAATATCTAAAAAATAGTAAGCAATACGATTACGATATATTTTTATATCTGAACAAAGAAAACGTCTTTTCCAATTATCTGACATGAGGGACACAATTGTGACATACGATTGACGATGGTATAAATATTATTATGAATTTTCAACAATTCTTACTTCACCAATGCTGACATATAAATATGTAAACAACGGAAAACATTTGTGAACGTGCTATAGAGTTATGTCGTTCGTCACATCACTAATTCCAGAAGTTTCAAATCATCTGTTGATTGCCCAAATCTATCCAACTACAAATCTTAATTCAGCTGTTTAATTAAAAAAAAAGCAAACAGGAACAAAGAATGGTATTCGTGATTTGCCTAAGAACCTAGTCTCCTGACTGTCGCAATGACAAAAAGATAGTAATAAATGATTGCTTTCAGACTGAAACCACGAAATATCCGTCTGTTTCGTAATGAACTCAAACATTAATCTTCAAACGCCAACTGTTATCGCTTGTTTACAAGTCATTATTGTTGTAAGATCCCAGTTCTAGATGGAATTGAGAGGATGTCAACAAGATGGAGACATTACCAACTATAATGACATAAAAGGGGCTTGCATAGATTAAACAAGTTGTTAGCAATTTTACATAAAAGCATCCACCGACAGCAAGTGCCTTCACTGCTTTATGGCTTTAATTAAATATCATCATCATGTGTCACACCGGTTGGCGTAGGCGATCATGTCCCTCCACAATCTTCTATCTACAGTGCATCGTATCAGTTCTGTTATTGACTGTTTTCCATGCCATGACACCAAGCTATCCAGTATTTTCTCTCTTTGTCGTCCGCGATCTCTCTTTCCTTTTATTTTGCCAGTTGTAACCATGTATTCCAACTTTCCACTTCTCATGATGTGCGTGAAAAATGTTGATTGCTTCTTTCTGATGTTTTTTAAAGAACTCCCTTTTTGTGTTGGCCTCTTTGAGAACTTCCTCATTGGTCTTTTAGCTGTTCAGGGAACTTTCAACATTCTTATGAGAAATCCCATCTCTGCGGTCGTTAATCGTCTTTTCATGTGTTTGTCTACTGTCCATGATACGCTTCCATAGGTCAGAATTGGTTCTATAGCACCGATGAACTCTCTTTCTCATTTATTTTGACATAGATTTGTTGCACAATATATTATTTATCTTCTGAAATGCTAATTTGACCTGAGCTATTCTGCTTTTTAGTTCTGTGGTGCACCTCCCATCTGATGTTATTACTGTGCCCAAGTATTTGACACGTTGCACTTGTTTCAGATTTGTCTCGTTTATTTTTATGCTGCATGTTGGTGATTATTGTTTCTTCGATATAACCATTACTTCTGTTTTCTTACTATTCAGACTGAGACCTTTCTTGTTGCTTTCTTTTACTATTATGTCTATTATTTCTTGTAGCTCATTCTCTGCCTCTGCTGTTAAGACTGTATCATCCGCATATCGCAAATTATTTATGTTGTGATCGTTGACTTCAATCCCTTTCTTCTCTACTATTGATCTCATAATATGTTCGCTGTAAAGTGAAAACAAATCCGTCGATAGAACACAGCCTTGTCTGACTCCCTGTTTTATAAATTTGAATTGTCCTGTTTGGTTGTTAATTCGTATTGCTGCTGTTTGTTACCAGTATGTTTTTTTATGATTCGCAGATCCTTGACATAAATGTTTAATTTCTCCAGCATATTTATTATTTCCACATGCTTTACTTTGTCAAATGCTTTCGAGTAGTCTATAAAGCACATATATCGATCGTTCTATAACCTCTATAGATCTTTCTATCAATGTTCTTAAGATGTATATTGCATTATTGGTGCCCTTTCCTTCCACAAATCCCCATTGTTCCTAAGTTATTTCTGGCAGTATTTTGTTCCTTACACTTCTCATGATTATTCTTAGTAATATTAATTAAATATACATTTGTTGAGTCATGTTTTACAAACTTTAATTACATATCATTGCTTTCAGACTCAATTTACACACATTGAATCACTAACATGACATATGCAATATCGTGTATGTGTAAAGTTGCATGCATATTAAATAGGTTTGTATATATTTAATATACACATGCGTATTAAATAGATATATCTACACTAGCAAATTTCCGGTCGTGATGGCCATCGGTAGCAGCGAAGCTTCCGGCTCTCGATCGTTGTGTTTAAATACGCAGTAAAATACTATCGCTAGGAGACGTCTTATGCCGACAATTCTTTCTATGGATGGTTAATTCATTAAATGGATTATTTACTGTTTCAGTGATGTGTTATTCACGGATATGGTACTTGTGCATTGGAGTATTTTTCTAGCCTAGCATTGACCGGTAACGTGTTTCTCGTAAAAGGTGTATCTTTAGATATCGCTCCGGGTAGACGGGACTCGTAAACCTTGGCTAGCAACCCGTATAGAAGAAGGTACACTTTGACCACAAAACCCTCCACTACCTTGTGGACTAGATTCTAGTTAGAATCCAAGGTTATGGGAGTACACCCAGAGTAAAAATCCGGAGGGAGGGACCCTAAGGCAGTAGACGGTGTTAACCGTCTTTCTGGCATCCCCTGCATCTTCTTTCAATTCCGAACGTCTGGACTTTGTCCATCCTTCGGAAATCCTTCAAACGAAGTCGGGAGGGGGATGGTGAGACTGGGTAAAGCCTTATCTCCATATTCCGTGCCCAGGCAGAGTAGGCAAAGTGAAATGAGGATGAAAGCACCAATGTTTAAACTTGACACATGGAATGTAAGGACCACGTGCCCTGTACTTGCTAAAGCAAACACAATGAAAGAAGGTCAAATTAGAACAACATCCTTCATAGGTAAATAATAAACGGACTGTATGTCGATATTACTTCACTACAAAAACAAGACTCTCAGACTGTGGCTCTGTAAAGGAAGAAAATTAGACTTTTTTTTCTGGCGGGGTCTAAGTGTCGAAAAGCCACGTCTACATGGAGTAGGCTTCGCTGTACATAACAAACATATAAACTCCATAACTACGCCAAAAGGAGTGTCCGAACGCTCAATAGTAGGCATATCTGCACAGAGCTTCGCAGTAGGAGGCAATATGATCATCAGAAGAAACCCCGTCGAGCAAGTGTTTGATACTTCAGCTACAAACAAAGAGTGGATTAATAAAATATCATTTGTTTCTATGCATCCACGTTGGCTACATCAGTCGAAGAGAAAGACAATTTCTACCAACAACTCCAATTGGTCATTGACCCACTTCCAAAAGAAGAGCTATAGTCCGTTCAGATTCGTATGCCTAGACATTAATTTATTTTTTTCAAAAACTTATTGTTCATTTGCATTGATCTTTTGAAGTTAGGTTTAGAATACTAATGTCGCTATAAAAATATTTTTTTATCAAAGAAATGTGATCCAGTTTCAAAGATGCCTTATTTAACCTATATTAAAAAAAGTTAATCGATATTATAAACACCGGCGGGATTATGTAGATGCTTACATCTCACAGCTGATTCTTTAACATATAGGCATGACCTTCACGGCTGAATGCGCACCGTCCTAAAATAGTTATGTTTCCACTATAAATTTTTATAAAGAAATGTTACATATGAAATTTCCCGTTTAGCACAAAATGACATTTTAGCCGAAACCGGAAATTATGTGACGTCAAAATTACGGCCGTAGACTCGAGTTCGAGTCATAATTCAGAGGCAAATCTCAATATTTACAGAAAGGAGGCGGCACTATCCATATTATATTCTGCAAGTCTATGTGAGAATGAATATAAAGGCAAAATATTTTACTGAGCATAACATTGCTATAAAGATGTATAAATACTTCTGCAGAGAGCGTAAAAAGGGACATCTTTATTGTTGTTTATCAAACCCTGAGAAGAGAACAATGCATATTTTAGGTTTGTGTAAACGTTCATTTGATCGAATAGTTAAAGGAAGCGGATATTTATTGCCAACAAATGCAAGAAAGCAAGGAAGGAAAGAAACGTTAGACAGTTTTGATAAGGACCTAGTAAAAAGAGAAATCTGTCGAATGTTTGATATAAACGAAGAAGTGACACTTAGAAAGTTGAAGCTTTGGCTGAAAACTAACAACGACATTGAAATATCAAAAACTTCATTATGGAAAATATTAAGAAGTGCAGGCTTCACCTTTAGAAAGTATGCTGGTGGAAAAAACATTATTTATGAGAAGCCACATCTAGTAGCTCTTAGAAGCAAGTATTTACGTGAAGTGAAGGAAATGCGCGAAAATGATTATGATATTGTTTATTTAGATGAAACTTGGATCAACGCTCATCATACAATGAAAAGGAATGGCAGTTAGCAGATGGAAGTATTAAAAGATCAGTACCAAGCAGTAAAGGGCAACGTTTGATAGTTGCACATGCAGGTAGCAGACATAATGGGTTGTTGCAGAATGCTCATCTCGTTTTCATTTCAAAATCCATAGACAATAGAGACTACCACTCCGAAATGAATGGGCACATATTTAAAGACTGGATCGAGAAAAGTATCCTTCCAATATTAGATCGACCTTCTTGTCTGATAATGGACAATGCTTCATACCATAACGTAGTTAACGTAGAAGATAGAATCCCAACATCATCAAGTACAAAAGATGCAATCAAAACGTGGCTCATAAAAGAACACATACAAGTTAACGACAGCTACTTGAAACCCGAATTGCTTAGCCTTGTAAAACAGACACAACGTACAAAGATATTTAAAATAGACAAGTTAATTCAAGAACATGGCCATAGATGTTTGAGACTACCTCCATATCATGCACACTTAAATCCTATAGAACTAGTTTGGAAAAAGTTAAAGGACACGTAGCATATACAAATAAAACTTTCAAATTATGCGATGTTGAGACACTTACAAATCAGGCTCTATCAAATATAAATAAAGACTACTGGGTAAAATGTGAGGATCATGTGTTACGACAAGAAGAGAAATATTGGAAAAAGGATGGTTTGTTGTTTGTTCAGCCGAAAGCAGTAATCGACCTATTTGACTCGTCTGATTCTGAATGATCATTACTCTGATTAAGTCTACAGATAAATAGTTTGATTTGCAAAATTTCCTAGTTGATTTGTTAAACAGTTTATTGTTCAAGACCACCCAAGCAATCAAAAATATGTTATAAGCAAACCAACAACCACTACTTTGAATGGAAGCCTGCTTGAGTCAGTACAGAAGTTCAGCTATCTTGGATCCACTATTACAGCCACACTTTCCTTAGATGAGGAACTAAATGTACGTATTTGAAAGGCAGCGACAACATTTGGGAAACTCACACCAAGAGCATGGAACTATATCAAATTGACTCTACGAACAAAAGTTCTATATATAATTTAAAATGTGTATACTTGCCACCAAGTAAAATTTTATGGACACGCCTATGGGTCATCGTTGCACTAGATTACTGTAAAACATTTTGATTAGGGTCAAAATAATAGTTACATGGGCAAAGATCAAAGGAATTCGCCGCTTTAAGAAAACCGTTATAGCTAGACATCGAGTAACACATGTTCTCGTGACATGGACATTTTAACACCGTATGCCAACAATCATGTGAAATCATCAAGAACTTTTTGAATTATAAATCATAACATCTCGGCAAACGAATCTGAACGCACTATAGTATATATACTCGGTGATTTCAACGCACGCACAGGATCTGATCAACAATCTTGGTCAACATGCCTAGGTTATCACGGCATTGGAAAAATCAACGAAAATGGTCAGACTCCTAGAATTATGTTCAGATAATCATCTATGCGTAACAAATACCTACTTTAATGTGAAACACAAACATAAAGTAACATGGCGTCATGCTAGAAGTGGTCATGGCACCAACTAGACCTAGTTCTTATACGTAGTCAGTCTTTAAATAACATCAGAATAACACGAACACATCACAGCGCAGACTGCAATACAGACCACGATCTCGTCATCAGTAAGATCAAAGCCAGAAGTAGTTGTATTTACAAATCAAGAGAGCCTGCAGCAGCCAAGATCAACATCACAGCGACAAAAACCACACCAACCAAAGACATTTTTAGATCCAAGTTTGATGAACTGGTAGAAGAAGTAGAAGATTCATCAAGTGTGGATGACAACTGGTGCTCCCTGAGAACACACATCTATAACTGCGCTCTATATACCTACGGCCAGAAACGGTTCTCAAAGAACGACTGGGTCGAAGAAAATGTAGCAGGACTAGACCCACTAATAGATCATAAGAAAAAGGCACTACTGAGCTTCAAAATTAACCACAATCAAATCTCCAAGGATCAGCTTAAACATGCACAAGCCACTCTACAACGCGAAGCAAGAAGATGCGCAAAAAATACTGGAACAATCTATGCTCTGAAATACAAAAAAGCCTCAGACAGGGGAGACTCAAAAACCATACATGACAATATAAAAAAGGACATTGGACCAACAATAACCAAATTAGCCCCCCCCCCACCCCCCCACCCCCTTAAAATGAAAGTTTGGAGAACCTATTACTGACAAGGGACAACAAATGGAAGGATGGGTTCAACACTACTCCAGCCTATACCATGATGACAGACCAGCAAACACAGCTCTAGAACACTACTCCAGCCTATACCATGATGACAGACCAGCAAACACAGCTCTAACACAATCAATACCCAAATATCCTACAATGTTTGAACTGGATGTTGAGCCTACTATGAACGAACTTGCTGACGCTATAAATGCCCTCTCAAGAGGAAAAGCTGCAGGAAATGACAACATTCCCACAGATGTACTAAATGAAAACTTGACGTACTACTTCCACATCTATACAAACTGCTAGTTAAATGCTGGAGACACGGAGAAATACATCATGATATGAGAAATGATAAGATCAAGACGTTGTGCAAAAACAAAGGAGACAGGGGCGATTGCAATAATTACAGAGGCGTTTCTCTCCACAGCACAGCCGGCAAAGCTTTCGATAGAGTCATACTAAAACGCCTACATAGACTTGCAGAACGGGTGCTTCCCGAGTCCCAATGCGGCTTCAGAGCCGGGAGATCAACCACAGACATGGTCTTCACACTCAGACAACTGCTAGAAAAATGTCGAGAACAAAATATGCCTCTCTATATTGCCTTTGTGGATCTAACAAAGGCCTTCGACTCAGTAAATAAAGATTGGCTCTACAGGGTATTAGAAAGCATAGACTGTCCACCTAAATTACTTAAGATGAAAATGTCCTTCCATGAAGACATGAATGGCAAAATCTACTTTGATGGGAGTTCATAAGAGAGTTTTAGTGTCAACAACGGAGTGAAACAGGGATGTGTCCTCGACCCCACCCTTTTTGGTATATTTTTTGCTGCCCTCCTAAATTACTCCTTCGAAAATATACTCAGGAGATATCTACATTCGCACAAGATCAGATGGCTCACTGTTCAACTTAGCGCGGCTAAGAGCGAAAACCAAAACAAATGTTGCCCTACTTAAAGAACATTTTTTTTACTGACGATGCAGCCCTAGTCGATCATAGTGAAGCCACCCTACAATAGCTGATCAACAACCTGGACAAAGCATGTGACTTTTTCACTGTCTATTAATGTTCAGAAGACAGTAATACTAAGTCAAGGCGACATCAAACCTTTATTAAATACTCTAAAAGATTGCCCACTAGAATCAGTTAAGAAATTTACATATCTTGGATCCACAGTTACACAAACCATCTCTCTTGATGAAGAAATAAACAGTCGAATTGGTAAGGCAGCTACGACCTTCGGCAAACTCACAGAAAGGGCCTGGGACAACACAAAACTGGCACTGAAGACTAAACTATTAATATATCAAACTTGTATGCTTAGCACACTACTATATGGATCTGAAACCTGGACAACATACTCAAACCAGGAAAAAGACTAAATGTCTTCCACATGCGATGTCTCCGCAAAATAATGCACATCAAATGGCAGGACAAAATAACCAACTTAACTGTCCTGCAACGTGCTAAGACACCAACAATCATGTCGATGCTCAGATGTCAAAGACTAAGATGGCTAGGGCATGTCCAACTAATGGAGGAAAAGCGCATTCTTATGCAAGTACTATATGGTGAACTAATACACGGAAAAAGACAAATCGGCAGACCTAAACTATGTATAGAGATATATGTAAATCATCTTTGAAAGACTTCTCCATATGTGAAAATGACTGGGAACATCTGGCAAATAATATTGCACATCATGGAGAGCATGTATAAAGAACGGTATAACATCAAATTGAGACTGTGCTAAGACAGGACTTAGAAGAGAAGAGACTCATGAAAAAGGATGCAAAACCCTGTGATCAGCGAGATCGACTTGTTCATTATGTGACCGCGTGTGTTTGTCAAACATTGGTAGAATTAGCCGCGAGAGAAGCTGTTCGACAAAATCAAACCCCACCCCGCCCCCATAATAAAAAAAAATAGCTTCCACTAGACCGTATGACAAGACGAAAAGTCTCATATAAACTAACAAGATCAAGAAAGAAAACTGACAACATGTGAGATGAAATGCATCGAAAAATATGTGAACAAAACAATTAGAGATCATGTTAAGACCGCTGAAATCAGAATCACCATTGTAATTCTTGCAGTAATCTAAAACACATAGAGACACATGCAAGTGGTTTGAACATTTAATGCACATGAAGCCCTCAGCACCAGCGTCAAGATCTTATAATAACAACATGGAGCAACCAGTTTATAGAGGTAAACCCCAAAAAAGATGGAATGAGGGAATTTCATCATCATTCTCATCGAGTGCCATTTCCGCAAAGAAGGTAGGCTATCATGGAGCTCTGCTATGTCTCTTGATTTGATGGTTCAGGTTGTCATAGGCTGATTTGTCCATCCTTTGATGTTACTCGTCCATGTTATCCTTGGTCTGCCTCTGCCTATATTACCTTGTATGTTCCCCTCCATTATTACTTTTAGTAGGCTGTTGTGTCTTTTAACATGGCCCCAAAATCGCATTTGTCTTGTTTGAATTGTGTTTAGTAGTTCCCATTTTCATTTTTATTTATTTTAAGACTTCGTCATCATCATCATTATCATCGGGAGCCGTCTCCGCAACGAAAGTTGACTTCCATGGAGCGCCATTCTGCTCTGCCTCTTGCATTGATGGCGCAAGTTGTCATAGGCTGGTTTGTCCATCTTTTGATGTTACTCGTCCATGTTAGTCTTGGTCTGCCTCTGCCTCTTTTACTTTGCATTTTGCCCTCCATGATTATTTGTAGTAGGCTGTTGAGTCTTTTAACATGGAAAAAAATCGCATTTGTCTTGTTTGAATTGTGCTTAGTAGTTCTCTTTTCATTTTTAGTTGTTTTAAGACTTCATCGTTTGTTTTCTTTTCCTTCCATCCAATTCTAACTATTCTTCTATATATCCACATTTCAAAGGCTTCAATTCTCTGTTCTGTTTTCTTGTCTAATATCCATGTTTCTGAACAATTTAGGAATATTGAGAAGATGTAACATTTTCCTATTCTTAGTTTTAGCCATGGTGTTATTTGTTTTGATGTTAGTATGTTCTTCGTGACATTAAAATTACTTTTTGCCATTCCTATTCTTTTGTTTATTTCAGTTGTACATTTTCCATCACTGGTTATAGTATGTCCAAGGTAGTTGTAGTTCTGAACTGTCTCCAGGTCTATTCCTTCAAATTTTATATCGAATTGTGGGTTTTGAGTGTTTTCTTTGTTTATGATCATAGTTTTAGTATTTTTATATTCTTATCTGTCGATATTTTTTAATTGTCATGTTTATTTCATTAAGTAATGTTGCAGATCTTTAGGACTTTCTGAAAGTAGTCCAGTATCATAAGCATATCTTCGGTTATTGATAATATTTCCATTCATGTTTAGGCCTGGCATCTCTGTGATGTGTACTTTCCTATTAATGTTCTCATGAGGGAATTAACGCCTTAATAAAACAATACAATATTACTATGTACCAAGCACAGAAAGTGCCCTTGATAAAAATAAAAACATGTCACTGAATTAAACATGCAACGCATTGCGGCCAACAAAAGAAACAGAACATGATAACAGAAGAAAGAATAAATAACTTAATAAACTACAATATAAGGGAACTAAGTTAGAGTATCCATTGATTTCAATCACAATCACCAAGTACCGGGCCTGCTAGCGTAGGTGATAATGGCACCTTTCGATCTCGACAGTTATTTGTTATTTCTGATCTTGACATTCTACCGGGCTATTACCTTTGCTGTCTGGTATATATTCTAATATATTCCAGCTATTCCCGTCTCATTACATTTCCAAAAAATGATGATTATTTCTGACTAATATTGGAAATTAGCTCACTTTTTGCTTTGGCCTCTTTCAGAACCTTTTCATTACTCATCTTAGCTGTCCATAGTATTGTCAAAATATAGTATAGCATAACATAGCATCTCTCTGTAAAACCACATTTCTACAGATTCTATTGATTTTCTTGTATGTAGTCCGATTGTCCATGATTCACATCCATATGTAATGCCTGGCTCTAAATATTTTTTTAAAATGTATTTGTTTTCAGTCAATGTTCACTAAAATGTAGGTTTCTAAACGCCAGTCATGTCTTTTATCTTTTCAAACACCTCACAAAACAGAAGCAGATTTAACACAATATATGTTCAAATCCATCTGCTAAAATTTGATTTTCTATGCGCCCAGACTGTAAATGGTGACCTGGAAGAACAGATTAACAAGGTAAGGTATGTGACTCAACATACATATATGAATATAAGCGCACGTTTTATATATTTAATAATAGCCTGGGCCGCAAGTAGTGGTGCAAAGAACATGCAAAATAAAAAAAAATTGTTCAAGCAAACAAACTATTAAAGAGAAGAGCTAAATTACAACGTTTCGGCAAAAGTATTCATCAGGTTAAACATTTTTAAAAATGTAAAAAGATCAACAATGGTCAGAAGTCTTGTATGCGTGGCTTTAGTCAAGACATAACGACCTCACTTAGTGACATCTAAATGTGTTGTAAAACATGTTTCAACAACTAAATATAATGCGGCTTTTTGTTTTCTTCAGATTACAGTCGCGGTAAAGGAAGTAAGTAATATGATATATTATATATGAGTAGTATAGATTATATCTTGTATGTTATATATATATATATATATATATATATATATATATATATATATATATATATATATATATGAAAGTTAACCAAATACAGAAAATAACAGAAGAGCAAAAGAACGCAAGTTATATCTTCCCTCGACGCTGAAAGGCAAGTGAGAAATGAAAGCAGAAGGAAAGAAGAAAATCAAGTACCATGCCTGCTGGCTTAGGTGACCATGTCTCTCCAAAACTTTGATCTCGTCAGTTATTTATCATTTTTATTGTTGATCTTCTGCCAAGACATTCTCTTACGCAGTCTGGTATCTTTTCTCTCTGCTTTCTCTCTTTGCCCCTCTGTTTTCCCAGTGCTCACAATATTTTCCAACTGTTGCATTCTCATTGCATGGCCACACAATAATGATTGTTTCTTCCCACTATTGGAAATTAGCTCTCTTTTTGTTTTGGCCTCTTTCAGAACCGTATTATTACTCTTTTTAACAGTCCCTGGTATTCTCAACATTCTTCTGTAAAAACACACTTCTACAGCCTCCAGTAATTTTCTTCTCTGGTGTCCTATTGTGCATGATTCACATCCATATGAAAAGACTGGCTCTACATAACATTTAAAACTCGTTTTCTTATTTATATTGTCAAAAATGAATATCCCACTATATTTCTCATTTAAAAAAAATAAAAGCAGAATTCAAAACACGAAAACCAAACAGTAACACTGATCTGAGAAATTGAGTTGGTTGTGAGAATTCACAATATGGAGAAACATTAAGTAAATACTTTCAAGATAAAGAAATGATGTGCATGGTTTCAACGCATGGTGAATGGATTCTTCTACCTTTTAGCTCCCAGTGGAGCATAGGTCTTCAACAAACACTTTCCAAGTCGTTCTGTTTTTTGCAATTCTTTTAAGATCATTCCATGTCTTCCCCATCATCTTCATCTCTTCTTCAATTTGTCTTCTCCAAGAATTCCTTGGTCTTCCTCTTTGTCTTTTCCCCTGGGGATTCCAAAAAAGGGCCTGTTGTGTAATACTCTCAGTTGGTTTCCGTAGTGTGTGTCCTATCCATCGCCATCGTCTTCGCTGTATTTCTTTATCCACTGGTATTTGACCGGTACATTTCCATAATTCCACGTTAGTGACTTTGTCCTGCCATTTCCATCCCTTTATTCTGCGCAAGCATCCATTAATGAAAGTCTGTACCTTCGTGATTGTCAATTTTGTTATTCTCCATGTTTCACAGCCATATAATAGAACCGACTTAACATTGGAGTTGAAAATTTGTATTTTTGTATTTAGCCTAATTTCTTTGGATTTCCATATGTTTCCCAGTGCAATGAAAGCTCCTCTTGCTTTTGATATCCTTATTTTGGTATCGTTTTCTGTTCCTCCCTCTTTATCTATATTACTGCCCAGATATATATAAGATTGTACGTCTAGTAGAGGTATTTCTCCTAGTTTTATTTGGTTATTGCCAACTGCATTAATTCACATAATGTTGGTCTTATCTCTATTAATCTTTAGTCCTAGCTGTTGTGATCTCTCATCTAATATACTCATTTTATCTTGCATCTGTTGGTGGCTGTGTGAAAGGAGAGCTATGTCATCAGCAAAGTCTAAATCATCAAGTTGTTTGGTCAGTGACCACTGGATCCCATTTCTGTTGTTTTGAGTTATTTTCATAATCCAATCTATGGCCAGTAGAAAGAGAAATGGAGACAGAAGGCATCCTTGCCTTACTCCTGTTCTTATTTCAAATGCTTCTGTAAGCTGTCCTTCATGCACCACACTACATTTTGTTCCTTCATACATTGTTTTTATCAGGTTAATAAACTTTATGGGGATTCCATAATGACTCAGCAACTTCCAAAGCATTCTTCTGTCTAAACTATCAAATGCCTTTTCGTAATCTATGAATCCAATATAAAGTGGGGATTTTAGTTCTAAACTTTGTTCAACTATTATACGTAGAGTAGTTATTTGATCAGCACATGATCTGTTCTTCCTAAAACCTGCTTGTTCATCTCTCAAGTGTTTCTCTATAGCCTCTTTTAGTCTCTCCAGAATGATTCTGCCTAATATTTGTCCTGGCACTGATAGTAGCATACTTCCCCTATAATTTGTGCACTCCTGTAAACTTCTTTCTTTGGTAGTTTGATCATATAACCTTCTCTCCAGTCTTTAGGTATTTCTTCCCTCTCCCAAATTTTATCCAATAGATTATGTAACATCTTGGTAGAGGTGATAATATCTGCTTTGATGGCTTCCGAAGGAATTTCATCTGGTCCTGTGGCTTTACCATCTTTTAATAGTTTGATGGCTTTCATTATTTCTTCTTTGCTTGGTTTTCCGCAGTTAACGTGTAATTATTCTTCTGCTGGTAGTATATCTGGAGGATTATTTGAGCCGGGTCTGTTCAAAAGTTCTTCAAAGTGCTCCTTCCATCTCTCCATATGTTCCCTTATATTACTAAGCAGATTTCCTTTCTTATCTTTCATAAAGGCGTTGATCTGTTTGTATTTTCCACCTAATTTCTTTGTGCTGTTGTACAGTTCTTTCATATTCCCTTTATTTGCTGCTTCTTCTGCCTCTTTAGCTAATTCATCTATATATTTCCTCTTATCCCTTTTAATGCATCTTCTCACTTCTTTGTTCACCTCTGTGTAAGCTTCATGTGTCTTGGCTTTATTACTTCTTGTTTTGCTTTTATTTATGTCTGCTTTCTTGTTCTTTCTTTCTTTAATGTTATCCATGGTCTCTGCTGTCATCCATGCCTTATTCTGGCGTTCTCTTTTCCCCAGTGTTTCTTCGCATGTCTCTTTCCATATATTTTTTACCTGTTTCCAATGATCTTCTATATTTATTGTATTTTCTAGTTGTTGGAGGACTTGGTATTTGTTTGATATTGTGACTGCGAATTTATCTTTAATTCCTTGTTCTTTAAGAAACCCTACATTGAAATACTTTCTGCCCTTATTCGTTGTAGTATACCTTTTTAATTTAATTTAAGTTTGGCTACAGAAGATGATGATCAGAAGCTATATCTGCCCCTCTATATACTTTTACATCCTGTAAGGATGACTTAAACTTATTATTAATACATATGTGATCAATTTGGTTTTCCGTTCTATGATCTGGTGACACCCATGTAGCTTTGTGTATTCTTTTATGTTAGAATATTGTTCCTCCTAGGCTCATTTGATTAAGGGCGCAGAAATTCACAAATATCTCTCCATTCTCGTTTATATCTCCAAGTCCATGTTTTCCCATAATCTCTTCGAAGCCTCTGTTGTCTGATCCTACCTTAGCATTTAGGTCTCCCATCAAGATTATATGGGAAATTATATCGATCGCTTTCTTATTGTGCGTCCAGTCCATTTCCATTTTCTGTTCGCAATATGTTGTTCGATTATCTTTTGTTTTGTCTATTGTCATAACATCTCCCATTGACTTCCGTTTCTAAAATGGCGGATCTAGTCCACGTTCTCTCGATCGCTGCAGAAAGTGCATTCGATGTCTGATTAATTCCGGTTCTAAATTGCACTCCTATGTGTTAATGTCAAGATGATGGTCTACTTATTACATCTGCGCCGATAAAACAATGTCGTATGCCGGCAATATTCCATTTTCGATGTGCGACAGGGATAATCTAAATGGAGTCAACAATGATGGCCTAACATCATCAATCGCTATACATTTTAAAAGAAATATAACGATCATCACTTTCGGGAGGACGTGAACTTCGTGGTATATGGTGTAAAGGCGGCAGAAATCATTGCAGGCTATACAGGAAAAGTGTTCCTTGCTGCAGTTTCCTCATATTCCCAGTACATGGGGGACTGGTTTGTCTCGAGGCAAGATGCCGACCTCGGAACAGAGATGTTGTGGGTTGAAATCTCGGCTACACCGGTTGGGATTTTTATTTATGATTTCTTTCTGCGACAACCACCCCTGGTCTCAGCAGCGAGGCCCGGTTTGTATCGTCAGTTACTCATCGACGGAAAACACATGAGTACCTCCGAAGTCGGAGTTATCTGCCTGTGCGAAGAAGGACCCCTGTGCACACGGATGCCAGGGAAAAATTGATTACCACGCAAAATTCAGTTCCTAGCCTCTAGGGACTTCGTCAGTGTTGACAGCTGGCGAACGCAACAACAACATACCATCTGACGTTTATAATTTTCCAGTTTACGATTTTTTTGTAATTGCGATTGAGTGATTGCGTTATTTGCGATCACAGACCGGAAATAAATTGTATATTTGTACTTACCTATTAATGCAAGTATCTCCCAGTAGGGCTGAATACTTGTGTTGCAGACAAACATTTATTGGACGAAACAGCACGAATAGTAGTCTCCAGTGGTTATATACTGGGTCTACCCAGATCGTTACCCTATGCTATAGTCATTAAGTACGCCTTCGTGTAAGACACTGCTACAATAGCCAATTTTTTAGTTGGCTGCGTGGCAGTGTGCCAAGCGTTCGGCTTCTCGTGGCAAGGCGCGGTGCCACTGAGTACGGGTTCGATCCCGCTTCGGACCATATATTGTTCTTCGTTTTTTTCTATTGTTGTTTGTCTGTCAATTTTTCCGAGTGCTAACACATACTCCTTTGTTCTATTATTCCCTATTATCGCCTCGGAAGTTCCCCATATAATAATATTTATGTATTAGTATTTGTACCCTGCAAACTGTAAGACTGTTTCATTTAAAATGTGCATGTCTTTATAGATCGTCAGGGTGAATAGAGGTTCAGAAGAGGTAGGTCAATTTTTAAAAACTGGCTCTTTTTAAGAAATGAATTAAAACATTATTAGTAGTTACAGTTTATTTTGTAATATTTTGTTATTAGAATAACGCGTGTTTTGTCTTCTAAAAATGATGGTTGGAAATAGAGTGTGACCTACGTGACATAGTTTAATGACAGGTCAGTGAATCTTTACTGCCAGATTTTGTCGCACAGTGCGCCAATGCCATTTCGGCAAAGAATGTTTCGCAGCATAGTGCGTCACGCTTGATTTGATTAGTGTGGGCGCCATCAAACAATATTCTTTGTATTTGTCATGTATCATCTGTATGTTGGTGAATTATTATACCTTATTCAATTATGTAATCATTCATATATAATAGGTTATATGTTAGATAAATATAAATATGTGGATTGATTCTTAAAACCATGAACAATTGTGTCCCTGAAATCTCTTCAGTTACGTGGATAAAAAGTTTCCGTACATAAAGATTAAGTCCGGTACGGACGCGCTTGTGTGGTGTGACCACATGTTGAGAGATATCAGCACTAACAGACCATAATTAGAAGTTGAGAGATATCAGCACTAACAGACCATAATTAGAAGTTGAGAGATATCAGCACTAACAGACCATAATTAAAAGTTGAGAGATATCAGCGCTAACAGACCATAATTAAAAGTTGAGAGATATCAGCACTAACAGACCATAATTAGAAATTGAGAGATATAAGCACTAACAGACCATAATTAAAGTTGAGAGATATCAGCACTAACAGACCATAATTAAAAGTTGAGAGATATCAGCGCTAACAGACCATAATTAGAAGTTGAGAGATATCAGCACTAACAGACCATAACTAAAAGTTGAGAGATATCAGCGCTAACAGACCATAATTAAAAGTTGAGAGATATCAGCACTAACAGACCATAATTAGAAATTGAGAGATATAAGCACTAACAGACCATAATTAAAAGTTGAGAGATATCAGCACTAACAGACCATAATTAAAAGTTGAGAGATATCAGCGCTAACAGACCATAATTAGAAGTTGAGAGATATCAGCACTAACAGACCATAATTAAAAGTTGAGAGATATCAGCGCTAACAGACCATAATTAGAAGTTGAGAGATATCAGCACTAACAGACCATAATTAAAAGTTGAGAGTTATCAGCGCTAACAGACCATAATTAGAAGTTGAGAGATATCAGCACTAACAGACCATAATTAAAAGTTAAGAGATATCAGCGCTAACAGACCATAATTAGAAGTTGAGAGATATCAGCACTAACAGACCATAATTAAAAGTTGAGAGATATCAGCGCTAACAGACCATAATTAGAAGTTGAGAGATATCAGCACTAACAGACCATAATTAAAAGTTGAGAGATATCAGCGCTAACAGACCATAATTAGATGTTGTGAGATATCAGCACTAACAGACCATAATTAGAAGTTGAGAGATATCAGCGCTAACAGACCATAATTAGAAGTTGTGAGATATCAGCGCTAACAGACCATAATTAGAAGTTGAGAGATATCAGCACTAACAGACCATAATTAGAAGTTGAGAGATATCAGCGCTAACAGACCATAATTAGAAGTTGAGAGATATCAGCGCTAACAGACCATAATTAGAAGTTGAGAGATATCAGCACTAACATACCATTATTAGAAGTTGACAGATATCAGCACTAACAGACCATTATTAGAAGTTGAGAGATATCAGCACTAACAGACCATAATTAGAAGTTGAGAGATATCAGCACTAACAGACCATAATTAGAAGTTGAGAGATATCAGCACTAACAGACCATAATTAGAAGTTGAGAGATATCAGCACTAACAGACCATAATTAGAAGTTGAGAGATATCAGGACTAGCAGACCATAATTAGAAGTTGAGAGATATCAGCAATAGCAGACCATTATTAGAAAGTGTGAGATATCAGCACTAGCAGACCATAATTAGATGTGGAGAAATATCAGCACTAACATACCATAATTAGAAGTTGAGAGATATCAGCACTAACAGACCATAATTAGAAGTTGATAGATATCGGCACTAACAGACCATAATTAGATGTTGAGAGATATCAGCACTAACAGACCATAATTAGAAGTTGAGAGATATCGGCACTAACAGACCATAATTAGATGTTGAGAGATATCAGCACTAACAGACCATAATTAGAAGTTGAGAGATATCAGCACTAACAGACCATAATTAGAAGTTCAGAGATATCAGCACTAACAGACCATAATTAGAAGTTGAGAGATATCAGCACTAACAGACCATTATTAGATGTTGAGAGATATCAGCACTAACAGACCATAATTAGAATACCGTCACCTTCATCGTCATCATCATGTGCCATACCGTTTGGCGTAGGCGATCATGTTCTTCCACAATCTCCTATCTACAGTGCATCGCATCAGTTCTGTTGTTGACTGATTTCCCTGCCATGACACCAAGCTATCCAGTATTTTCTATTTTGTCGTCCGTGATTTCGCTTTCCTTTTTTTTTGCCAGTTGTAACCAAGCATTCCACCTTTCCTCTTCTCATGATGTGCCCAAAAAAATGTTGTTTGTTTCTTCCGATGTTTTTAGGATCTCTCTTTTTGTGTTGGCCACTTGGAGCATTTTTTCATCGGTATTTTTGCTGTCCAAGGATCTTTCAACATTCTTCTGAAAAATCCCATCTCTGTGGCCTATAATTGTCTTTTCATTTGTTTGTCTACTATCCATGATTCGCTTCCATAGGTCAGAATTGGTTCCATATAGCAGCGATGAACTCTCTTTCTCACTTCCATTGACATAGATTTGTTGAAGAAGATATTTTTCATTTTATGAAATGTTGATTTATCCTGAGCTATTATGCGTTTTATTTCTATGGCGAATCTCCTATATGATATTATTGTGCCCAAATAATTGACACGACACCTTGACAGTAGCTATTTACGTGGCATTTAATAAAGGCAAGGGCATAATGACAACTTAGAGAAAGAAACATTCACGAAATTCAGAGACGTTCAGCGCGTAGTTGAGGTTACATTAGTGATGACTTATATGAAGGAACAATTTATCGAATGATAATACAGATACATGCTACAAATGGTAGCGTCCCCTTATAGTAAGGGAATTAATTTAGTTTATTTAACAGACCATCTTTATTGCACAACCGACAATTCCCTAGTACTCAGATCCCCGAGAAGGAAGCACGCCTGCCATAGAAAAATTACTGAAGATGGATTCAGGTCAGGTGCACAAACTCCGTAACATGGGTGAAGATCATGTACCTGACCACTTTAAGTCCACTCTTTCAACATGAATGACAGGTCACAGTAACTCTAATCTTTATTTCCCCTAACCGTAGACATGTTCCGAGCAGAGGAGATTAATAATGTCTAATGTTCTAAAATTACATTGTAAAAAAGAGACAACAATGGAAGACATGAAAAAATCTGACAATCAATGGAAGTAAACATGTGTAAATTAAGACACGCAGCTGGATCTAGGGTAAGGAAGATTATACTACACATGGAATGTACAGAAAAACAACGGTATATATATATATTGAAATTTGCGTTTTAAAGACAATTCTACTGTGGCGGCATGATGATTGTAACATAATTCAACTGATACATTTGTTGATATCAGAAATGGTAATGAAGTTCTAGGGAAAGATAATGGCGCGGTGAGGCTTGAATCGGAATAGGCTTCTTAGCACGCGGGTTTTTAACCATATGTGCTCAACCGCCTATCCAGAAGTGATCGGAGACTCCCGTCTTGTGTTGCTTCAAGCATCGTAACTCGCGAGCGCGGCGCCATTTGGCACCAACGCAGAGTATGAACCCTGGTACCCATTTCTGTCAGCGTCTGGGTCGACCGCGGGGTGTTTTTGTTTGTGTTCAACTTCGAGTACAATTCACAAACTGCTTCTAGCGGGAATCGAATACAGGTTATGAGATTGCCGGTAGCTAGTGGGGTGGTTTTTCCAAGTTGGCTATAGAGGCCTTCGAAGTTCCCGGTGAAATCTATATGTATTTATATACATATTTATAATATGTACTTAACTCTAATGTCTTACAATGAGCCAAACTCCCATCGTTCATGGCAACACTTAGGATTCGTAGATTAAAGTGGCTGGGTCATGTAAGAAGTATGGCAAACAATCGTATTCCCAAACAATTACTGTATCGCAAACTTAGGGACGGAAAGAGACCAAAGGGTAGAATAGTGCTGAGATATAAGGATGTTTGCAGGGCTTACTTAAGGGAATTTTCTATAAGTGAAAGAAACTGGGAAAATTTGGCTACTGATTGCAGCACAAGTTCGATCATTTCACAATAAACTGTAGTATAATTCCAGAACTGAGATTCTCTGATGATATAGCCTCTTCTCAAATAGTGCACAGGGAATACAAGGGGTAATTGTAATGGTTAAATGATACAGTGAGGTGACAAAACCTATAAGTAAACAGGAAATAAAGATAATGTCTGTGTAGCTATCAATAGAGACGACCAGAAAGAGGTTTAAAGTAGATTATCAAATGCACCACAAAAAGTAAACATCGTGATGAACAGATACCACAATACCAGCAAGGTAAATATGAATAGTGACTTTAGTCGCTAAAGTTGGTTGATCTACTAACGATAATGTTAAAGCATTATTGTTTCAGTTGTGAATCAACCAATCTTTGAGGTTATATCATCTTGCACCGTTTGGGGCACTGACTGAGAGTTTGTCATCATTTCGTCTGAGTCTGTGAGATTCACTTGAGACAATAATGATTAATTCAGTCTGATCTATAGTCACATGCGTTTCTATAAATTAAGATCTACTATGATCTTCGTTACATGTCTTTTATCAAAACATATGAGCTTTCTGATGATTTGTTTAGCTTCTACCATACATGACATTCCGCACGTTATTTATGTAAACTTGTTATCGTTGTCCCTGTTCGTATGCTTGTGTTATTTGTGTTTATCAAGTAAATATGCAAGTCTATGAAATGTATAACTGATGCTTCGATTACATTGGCAACAGACTCAGAAAGAATCACATTCGTTTTCATTTCGACATCTATCACATTGTCACACTATTATCATGTCCTCTTTTTTCGGAACGTTCTTTAACTATGCCGTTTATGGCTTGCACACCGCATTTTGAGAATGCTTAGCCCACAATCATGCATTGAAGGAATAATAATAAACTAAAATACAGTAAAGTCTAGAGATACGGACATTGTTTTAATATTTCAATTGCAGGAGCGAGTATATGTTGTTTCTTCAGAAGTTTTTTAAACACATTAAAAAAAACCATTATTATTACAATGATCTGTGTCTTGTACGTTACAATAGAAATATGCTAATTATCTCGACCGTAGTACCATTGCCACTTTTTTACTGACATCACTGTTGTCACAAGTGGCATCTATTGTAAGTTATAATAGAAATATGCTAATTATCTCGACCGTAGTACCATTGCCACTTTTTTACTGACATCACTGTTGTCACAAGTGGCATCTATTGTAAGTTATAATAGAAATATGCTAATTATCTCGACCGTAGTACCATTGCCACTTTTTTACTGACATCACTGTTGTCACAAGTGGCATCTATTGTAAGTTATAATATTCCTATCCACAGCGATTACACGAAAAAAAAAATAAACAATTTCATTTTTACTCAAATGATTAAGATCGTCTCCAAGAAAATCATAAATTAAAATGAAAATATTCATCATCAAGCACCATGCCTGCTGGCGTAGGTGATCATGTCTCTCTACAACTTTCTATCTAGACAGTTATTTAACATTTATGTGGTTGTCTTTCTGCTAAGCCATTCTCTTAAGCTGTCTGGTATCTTTTCTCTTTGCCTCCCTTTATCTCTTCGTACCTCAATTTTCCCAGTTGTTACAATATATTCCAGCTGTTCCTTTCTCATTGCATAGCCGCAAAAATGATAATTGATTATTCCTAATATTGGAAATTATCTCAATTTTTCCTTTGTCCGCTTTCAGGACGTTTTCATTATTCTTCTTACCTGTACGTGGTATTCTCAACATTCTTCTGCAAAACCACATTTCAACAGAGTAAATTGGAAATAATGAAATTTTAAAATTGAAGAAGAGACAAATGAATATATAATATACATCAACAACAAATTGTTTACCTAGATATAATGTTCCAGTTTTATTCTACACCCTTTAGGAAATCAGTTTTAGGAAGAAAATAGTTAAAATTTCATTATAAAATCAGATACAGTTTTTTTTTTTAAATATACAAAATCAGTTTAAAAGCTCCAACAGCATCACATATTACTGGTAAGGAATGATATTGCTTCAGTGGGAAATGAAAAATTATAATATGCTACACACTTTAGCGTTTGCAAAACAGTCATGATGAAGTGATATATATAAGCTTTTAAATTGAATCTCCATGTCTTTACAGATAATCATTTTGGGAAGAAATTCTCAGAAGGCAAGTCAATATAATCTACACGTTTGTTTGACATTGATACTCTTGTTGATTTGCTTGTTTGTGTCTGTCCACAAAGACACAGTTCACATACTTCTTGTATTATACATTCACAACGACTAGGATAAACTGGATATCAAAACATTTGTTATATATATATTCAAATTATTTGTATACTTATTTTTCACGTAATCCCTCAGATTTGCAGACATGTATATGGAAATATGTATTATGAACATTAACAGTTAACATATTGTTCACGTATAATTTATGCACCTAATTAATTACTTTAGATAAAATATTTATCTTTTTGTGTGAGGCCTTACACATAAAACCATTTCTATAAAATATCACTTTCAAAAATAAGCCCAGCTGCAAAATCGTTTTAGTGTAGGATGTGTTATACACCGCCGACCCTGGAGTCAATCGAGGCACGGCTTATAAGGTACCTTTATATAAGGCACCTTTATATAAGGCACCTTTATATAAGGCACCTTTATATAAGGCACCTTTATATAAGGCACATTTATATAAGGCACCTTTATATAAGGCACCTTTATCTCAGCCCTCTCCCATACATCCGTTACGGAGGGAGAGGGAAACATCTTTCGACAACGTACAAACAGTAAACGGTCAAATGATGACTTATTTATTGTGTTCCGTGACAAACACACAATTTATTGAAGAGAAACAATCACTGGGGAGACACATGCAGCCATTTCTGATAGTGCATCAATATAGGGTGGACTTTTCTGAATGATGCATATGAATTGGGAAATGCCTAGTTCTTCTGAGTTATGGAATTCATTGTATAAGCTCTGATGTGTCGACATGCTACATAGGGATCATCAGAATACCAACAAGACAAATGATCAATTAATGGATGGCATGTTCAGTGGAGGCTTGATACTTCTCGAGGATATTTGAAAGCACAATTGTTATATCGATAATTTAACGCGTCAGAAGTGTTTCGTCATGTCCATTAACAGGCCACAACGTTTAATTCTCTTGTATGTGACTATTGTGAGAATGTTTCTTTTTTTTTTCATGCAAGTTAGGGTTTTGCAAATTACAAGTTTACTGATATGTGATAAATAACTGTACTGGGAGCATATCATCATTGAGTGCTGCCTCTGCATCGAAAGTTGGCTACCATGGAGCGTCATTCGGCTCTATCTCTTACTTTGATGGTGTCATAGATTGTCATAGGCTAACTTGTCCGTCATGTGATGTTACTCATCCATGTTAGTCTGGGTTAGGCTGTTGCTTTTTTTTTAAGATGCCCTAAAAATATCATGTGTCTTTTTTGAATTGTGTTTAGTAGTTCTCTTTTCATTTTTAGTTGTGTTAAGACTTCATCGTTTGTTTTCTATTTTTCCATCCAATTCTCCCTATTCATCTATAAATCCACACTTCAAAGACTTCAATTTAACGTTCTGTTTTATTTTCTCTAATATCCATGCTCACGCACAATACATGAATACGAGAAGATACAGCTTTCTACCTATTCTTAGTTTTAGCTATTGTGTTTTTTGTTTTCATGTTAGTATGTTCTTGGCATTACAATTACTATTGTACTGGGATATATGTTAATTAAATATGATTTCACAACATCTCATTCAGGTCAAAGGTCTAATCCCTGAGGTAAGTAATATGATCTAACAACGATGTAGATATGAGCAATAGATTGTGAAGTTTATGTGTTCTATATATATTTCATGAACTTCTCGAAGGGGTGAAAACGTATGTGAACGTTTGATGGATGTTCAATACTATATGTATTTAGCCGTGTGTGTAATGTCAATAAATTATTTTATTTTGTGGGGAGAAAATATTCATACATTCCTCTTATAGTCACGCTTTTCTTCAGTAGACTCCTATAATGAACCTTTGTCAACACTAGATATTGCATTCACTCATTGTTCGTCAAAAACTTGTGGTGCCTATATTTCGTTAATAAAAATGTATATACAGTTGTCGATTTCATAAATCTTTCATTAATGGATGTCTGCGCAAAATGAAAGAATGGAATTGGGAGGACAAAATCCCTAACGTAAAATTATGAAAAGGTACAAGTCAAATACCCGTGGACAAAGAGATATAGCGAAGGTGATAATGCTGGATTGGGCACACACTGCGGAAGTCAACTGACAGTATTACACGACAGGCCCTTTATTAAATCCCCAGTGGAAGTGACAAAGAGATATATATATAAAGATGTTGAGGAAGACATGGACTGATCTTAAAAGAATGGCAAGAATAACAACGGCTTGGAAAGTGTTTGTTGAAGACATATGCTCCACAGATAATTGAAAGGAAGAAGTAGGATATCTTGTTTCTTCCTAATATTGACAATTAGCTCTCTTTTCGCTTTGACCTCTTTCAGAACGTATTCATTACTCTTCTTAGATGCCCATGGTATTCTCAATATTCTTCTGTAAAACCACATTTCTGCAGACTCCAGTGATTTTCTTGTCTATTGTCCTATTGTCCGTGATTCACATCCATGTGTTAAGGCTGACTCTACATAACATTTAAGAACGCTTTTTCTTGTTTCTATTGTCAAAAATGGATTGTTAATTTGTTGTTATAATTTACATAAAATTCTTTATTTATTAATTTCTATTTAAGAGATGGCTTATTGTAAATAATTATAGAACTAAAATATACAATTGACGTGGACATATAGTGGCAGAACTGACAGACTGTGTGTGTCTAAGATGAAACTGAGCTGGTGTATACTCTTCTTTCAGTTACATTTTTTTTCTTAATTTGAATCTTCTTAGATCATTAGTATTTGTCAAGAAATTCTCAGCGTAAGTAGTACATACAATCTACATTTAGTAAAACTAAAAATACACAAAATAAACAGGAATAACAACAGTTATATTGTATCGAACAGTTCCAATGTCCATGTTATAGCGGGTCGTCGCAGCAGAATAATCGATATAGATGTGGCAAATAAACATGTTGAGTCAGTCAACAATAGCCTATGAGAATGTATTTTAAATTCTTGCATTTTAACAAGTTGAACGAACAACACAAATAGGGAGCTACTAAAAAAAAACTTCAAAATAAACAATCAACATTTTTTATCGTGCACGTTATGAGAAGAATAAAATTGGAATAATTCATCACAACTGGCAAAATACAGGGAAAGAGAGATCGCGGACGACAGAGAGAGAAATTATAGATAACTTAGTGTCAAGGCAGTTGTAGATTGTGTAAGAACATGATCGCCTACACCAACCAGTTTGGCACATGCTAATGATGATAATGTTGATGAACGAATAACATGTCAGAATATATATTGATGCACATAATGATGATTGTAGGTTTCTGCTCAAATGATCCCCAACGTGATGCCTATGTAGCGTGTATCTTTTCCTTCACATAAGCAATTATACCTGACAGTGGTCAAACATTGATAGCGTCCCGTCAGTGTACACAAGCAACAATATTGCTATGGGTTTTTAATATTATAGTTTGAAATGCACGATTTCACATCAGTAAATATCGATACGGCAGGATAAAATAACCACCTTAACTTTCCTGCAACGTGCTAAGACCCCAACAATCATATCGATGCTCAGATGTCAAAGACTAAGATGGCTGGGGCATGTCCAGCGAATGGAAGAAGGGCGCATCCCCAGGCAAATACTATTTGGTGAACTAATACACGGAAAAAGACAGTTTGTAATACACGGCAGACCTAACCTGCGATATAGAGATATATGTAAATCATCTTTGAATGACTCCATCTGTGAAAATGACTGGGGACATCTGGCAAGTGATACCACATCACGTAGAGCACGTATAATGAATGGTATAACATCATTTGACACTGAGCTGGGGCACAACTTAGAAGATAAAAGACTCATGAAAAAGGATGGAAAACCCTGTGGATCAGTAGGCCGGACTTGTTCATTCTGTGGCCGTGTGTGTTTGTCAAACATTGGTAGAATTAGCCACGATAGAAACTGCTGAAGAAAAACAAATCTTCAAAAATACACAATAGCCCCCACTAGACCGTCTGACAAGACGAACAAGTTGATATATATTTATTAGTAAAACATGTAACCATATTGCTACTACCCACCTACAAGTCAAAAGCGTCCATAAGTGACCGGTAGTGCCCAGGATGATGAGAACGGCTTTGTAGTATCAACACAGGTAGTGCCCAGGTTGATGAGAACCGCTTTGTTGTATCAACACAGGTAGTGCCCAGGTTGATGAGAACAGCTTTGTAGTATCAACACAGGTAGTGCCCAGATTGATGAGAACCGCTATGTAGTATCAACACAGGTAGTGCCCAGATTGATGAGAACCGCTATGTAGTATCAACACAGGTAGTGCCAAGGTTGATGAGAACCGCTATGTAGTATCAACACAGGTAGTGCCAAGGTTGATGAGAACCGCTATGTAGTATCAACACAGGTAGTGCCCAGGTTGATGAGAACCGCTATGTAGTATCAACACAGGTAGTACCCAGGTTGATGAGAACCGCTTTGTTGTATCAACACAGGGGGTAGTGATTTAAAAAAAAGGAAATATTAATCGTTAGTTTCCTGAGTCACAATGCGCTCCCATGGAACATTACTTAACTTAGTTGACTGGTAGTGAAATACGAGGTCTCGCCCACTCATCATCATCATCATCTGGTGCCATCACCGCAGCGAAGGTTAGCTACATAGATCGCCATTCCACTCTGTTTCTTGCTTTGATAGTGCAGGTTGTCATAGATTGGCTTGTCCATCTTTTGATGTTACTCGTCCATGTTAGTCTTGATCTGCCTCTGCCTCTTTTACCTTGTATTTTCCTTTCAAATATTACTTTTCTTAGACTTGTGTCTTTTAACATGACCCATAAATTACATCTGTCTTGCTCTAATTATGTTTAGTAGTTTTTTTTTCATTTTTAGTTATTTTAAAACTTCCTCGTTTGTTTTCTTTTCTTTCCACCCAATTCTACCTATTCTTCTATAAATCTACATTTCAAAGGATTCAATTTTCTGTTCTGTTTTCTGGTCTAATGTACATGTTTCTGCACCATACAGGAATATTGAAAAGATGTAACATTTTGCTATTCTTAGTTTTAGCCCTGGTGTTATTTGTTTTGTTGTTAGTACATTTTTCATGGCATTGAAATTACTTTTTGCCATACCTATTATTTTATTTATTTCAGTTGTACATTTTCCATCACTGGTTATAGTATGTCCCAGGTAGTTGTAGCTCTGAACTTTCTCTTGATGCATTCCTTCTACTTTGATATTTAATTGTAGGTCTTGAGAAATTACTTTGTTTATGATCATAGTTTTAGTCTTTTTGATATTCAAATCTAGTCCATATTTTTTGCTTGTCATGTTTATTACATTCAGTAACTTGTAGATCTTTAGGACTTTCTACTAGTAGTACAGTATCATCAGCATATCTTAGGTTATTGATTATCTCCCCATTAATGTTTAGTTTAGGCCTGGCATCTCAGTGATGTTTTTAAAGATTTGCTCAGTGTATAAACTGAACAAGCTTAGTGATAGGACGAGCTATTTTTAGCATGTTCCTAAAACAGTAGTTAGAATTTCTCTCCATGGCTTTCTTTGGAATGTTACGTGATGAGGCTCCAATATCTTTCACGGTGGGATGGCGCCCACTCAAATAACGGTAATACACAGATGATATCGTGTGTACTCACACACGTTCAAAAAAAAAATTGTGGCTGTTAACATCGAAAGATGCAGGCCATAACTGGCGGCGGCTGCTCGGGTATATTTAAATACAAAGGTCTACCCACTTTGTGAATAGCACTTCGCTCTGCGAAGTGTGTGCATGTCCGCCTCAATTCTCGGACTTTCTCGAGATTCTCCAGGGGATATCGGAGCACCGGTGTACAGTAAGTATGATCCTAACAAGAACAACAAGAACGAAATTCCATTGATTTGTATTTGTCCTTAGAACCCAGTATGTTATTCTACCTCGTCACCATGGCAGCGTTGATGTATCGTCATCATCTCTTGTTGTAACTGAGGAAATGGCTGGGCGCAGATCATGTACAGTCTCACGTCACGACAATGTTAACTGGTTAACTGGTTAATAGTGGTACACAAAGTCAGCAACAAACAACAACGATGCTATTATTTTTCTAGACTTGTAGTAGAGTGATATAAATATGTTGAGTTAAATATTTAAAATAAAATTTCATTTCATTATCTTTAGATATATTCTTACTCGAAAAAAGTACGTAAACTACCTGTGTGTGTATGTATATATATATATATATAGATGTAAAGATGATTGATGATGGGACAGAGAAAGATCGATCCTAAAAGAATGGCACCAAACAGGACGGCTTGAATGGTGTTGATGTTCGATGTTGTGGGTCTGGGAAGGGCAAAAGACGTTACCTAAATGACAATAAACTGTAGAAAGATATCTCTAGATTGTTTCCTTCACATATCGCAAAAAAAACATTTTGCTTTGTTTGAAATACTGAAATCATAAGAGATAAAGAGTTATTTACAGCACCCATCAATTTTTTTTTAATTACTCAATAACATGTATAACACTGGACACAAACCGGAAGGTCTACAAAAATCTATCTTTGTAGCCATGCCCAAGATGTCTGGAGCCACTGATTGTGAAGACCATCGCACTATTAGTCTCATGAGCCATATGACTAAAATATTACTAAGAATAATCATGAGACGTGTAATGATAAAATAAACCAGAAATAAGTGAGGAACATTGTGGCAGGAATTGGCGCCAATAATGCAATATTCATCTTAAGAACATTAATAGAAAGATCTATAGAGGTAAAGAAAGATATATATATATATATGTGCTTTATAGACTACACGAAAGCATTTGACAAAGTAAAGCACGTGGAAATAATCAATATGCTGGAGAAATTACACATTGATGGCAAGGATCTGCGAATAATTAAAAAAAAACACGTACTGGCAACAGACAACAGCTATACGAATTAACAACCAAACATGACAATTCCAATATATAAGGCAAGGAGTCAGACAAGGCTGTGTTCTGTCGCCGGATTTGTTTTCACTTTACAGCGAAAATATATTATGAGATCAATAGTAGACAAAAAAGGAATTGAAGTCAACGGTCACAACATAAATAATTTGCGATATGCGGATGACACAGTCTTAATAGCAGAGACAGAGAATGAACTACAAGAAATGATAGACATAATAGTAAAAGAAAGCAACAAGAAAGGTCTCAGTTTGAATAGTAAGAAAACAGAAGTAATGGTTATATTGAAGAAACAATCACCATCATCATGCAGCATAAAAATAAACGAGACAAATCTGAAACAAGTGCAACGTTTCAAATACGTGGGCACAATAATAACATCAGATGGGAGATGCACCACATAAATAAAAAGCAGAATACCACAGGCCAAAATGGCATTTCAGAAAATGAAAAATATCTTATGCAACAAATCTATGTCAATAAAAATGAGAAAGTGAGTTTATCGGTGCTATATATAACCAATTATGACCTATGGAAGCGAATCATGGACAGTAGGCAAACAAATGAAAAGACGATTAGAGGCCACAGAGATGGGATTTCTCAGAAGAATGTTAAAAGTTTCCAGGACAGCTAAAAAGATTATGAGGAAGTTCTCAAAGAGGCCAACACAAAAAGGGAGCTCTTAAAAAAACATCAGAAAGAAGCAATCAACATTTTTTCGGGCACATCACGAGAAGAGGAAATTTGGAATACTTGGTTACAACTGGCAAAATAAAAGGAAAGAGAGATCGCAGGCGACAAAGAGAGAAATACTGGATAGCTTGATGTCATGGCATAGAAAACAGTCAACAACAGAACTGATACGATGCACTGTAGATAGAAGATTGTGGAGGGACATGATCACCTACGCCAACCGGTATGGCACATGATGATCGACTATTATCATCCTTTCTCCAAAAAGAACTGAAGGGACTTTCATAAATGCTTTGTTGCCAAATGTATTGTGTTAACATTAATCCTGTAAATCCAAAGTAATTGTAGGTTTAGAGAGAATTAACCAAATAAGAAGTAAACATTTGGGCAACCTCACCATGTTTAAATGTCTATATAATGTATTTACGTAATTTAAGATGTTAAGTCTGAATACAACTTAACTGAGTCGCTGCATGAAATAAAATTGTTGATAGGACACAAACATGAATACAGACGCTTCAGATGTAAAACTTCATTTCTTTTAGATCGTGAGCCTGGCTGAAGAGGTAAGTTACATTATCAACTTACAACGTCGGTAAATGTGAGTAAGACTAATTTACTTGGGCTAGTAATTGTACACTACATCAACAAAGTGAAACATTACAATAGTAAACCAGTTTATTTTTTACTGTCAAGTTAACCTAACCTTGTCCACAAGGATAAATGTTGACTGTTTCTGTACTCTGAAGACGTGTACAAAACACAAACATTGAACAAAAGACTATAGCTAAATATGTTCAAGTAGCATGTGGTGGGGTTATAACGTACACTCATACCAGGTTTGGTGGCAGCTTTATAAATAAAAGGAACACAACAAAACACAGGCGAGGGGATTGGGGGGGGGGAAGTCAGGTGATTTGACGAGAAAGTCTGAAAGGATTGGGTGGTGATAACAGGTGTGAGTAGTAGTCAAGTGTTGTCATGCCAAGTGGCGTATAGGGAACATGGTATTCTATCTATTGACCTGTCGAGCCGTAGCCGGCCCATAGAGCGTAGACCAAGATACCCCTTCTCATATCTAAATGTGTGTTCTAGCAGTTTTCAATTCTTTTAAAGATATTTTATCAAATCTCGCCATCTGTTTCTGTTCTGTGCAAGCAGCTCTTTCTCATCGAGAGAGCCGATTCCTGCTGCTATTGTCTCTCTCATCAATGTTCTTCTCATTGCTCTCTGGGTCTTCCTCTTTTCCTCTTACCTGCTGTTTTCCACACGAGGGGTTGCTTTGTTATTCGGTTATTATCTCTTCTCATCACGTGTCCAACATATGACCATCGTCTTGTCTTTCTTACTGAAGATATTAGTGGTTGATTGGCGATTTCTCTAATTTCCTCGTTTGTTTTGAATTCGTTCCACGCTATACAAAGTATTTTCCTTAGACATTTATTTTCGAATGCGTTCAATTTTGTTTCTATATCTCTTGTTGTTTTCCAGTTTTCAGACGCATGCGTAAGGGTTGATAGTACATTTGATTTGAATAGTCCAAGTTTTGTGTTTGTGCTGATGAGTTTTGATTTCCACAACTTCTCAAGGCGTCTGAAAGACATTGCTGCTTTAGCTATTCTGATTCTAATTTCTTTGCTTGTATCCCCTTCTCGATCAATGTGACTAATTTACACATTCTGTATCAGGTCTACGTTTCTTTAACAAAATCGTGTTTACGATAGCGGCGTGTTAAACCTCTTATCAACGGTTCTATACCAAGCCGGACAAAAATAATTCCTCCATTTTGGATACAAACGGAAGGAAGAAAGAATGGTATTAGTGACCCTAATTTTTACAGACCTTAGGCACATGATTGTTGGTGTAATGTGGTCTGTATTACTCCCGTGCCGCTTTAATTTCACAGAAAAATAAAGTACCCAATAAGGCTGGGTGAACCTGGAAGCCATCGATCAGGATGGAACCCAACCTCTTGTCCTTAGTAGTAGAAGGTGTGAATGGTGGTCAAGAATTAGACGGCTATCGCCTCAGATAGAGAAATGTAAATGGCGTGAAAGGAACCGAGTTCAAACACTTTCTTATTAACAGACACCTACCATCTCTGTAAATTAAATGCTCTAGATATATTGTTGCATATCGTGTATACAGGATCGTCGTGCAGTGTCTTGAAAAATAATTGTGACATGACGTCACCGATTGATGACATTTACATCATGGTATTATGTGTACGCAAACATAGTTTCGCTGCACAGCGACTTTATATACACCATGTAGATTGCATAAACAATCAAGAACTCTAATCAGAATGTCTTCTTGTCGCTCCGTTTTTGTAGAGATTAACGTAGTTACTTAAGCCTTTTCCATAACTTTGGTTATTTTGAATGTGTTTTGTTTTTAAGAAACCGGAGTAAGGAAGTGACCACGCGTCTCTCCTTAACGAAGGAAGTCGTTTGAGTCGTTGCCTGTGCGCCAGTTAGCGCTAACCGGTACTAGACTTTGTCAACAGCGCACTGGCGGGAGCTGGGACATGAAGTTGAGCGGATATGGGAAATTCTCAACTACAGTGATACTGATTGCAGCAACATTAGAGAATGAATACGTAAGTAGAAGCGTCCAGCGACCCGCATTACCACTTGAATGATGGAGCTCCATGTCGACATGAAGAAAACATAAACGGTGGTATATACAAGTGTATGTCTTCCTAGATCTACAGACATTCCTTCTCACTTTGGAAACAATCTCTTTGTCATGGGTGTTGACAACTCATTGCCAATTGTGAAGAAAACGCCTGAACCGCGCCAGTGATCATGACTGCTGATGATAGTGATGTTTTAATACAATAGTAAGAGTAGGTAAACTTTGCAATTCTCAGTTGACATTGTATCTTATAGTATGTATACAATTATATAAACTCTTTAAATAGAAAGTTAACTTCATGCAGAAACCGGAATACTTTAAGTAGTTTTTCTCATGGAATTTAAGGAATATCTACTGTGATAAATATTTTGATATATTTGTATTTGTAATACGACACCAAAGTAGTGCATGGACATAAATAGCACGCTCGGCTTGCAGAATAGTCAAGGAAGACAGTGTGATACGTTATGACCATGAGTAGCATGACAATGGGGGTGATGGCAGTGACCGAGGCATTCATTTATTTAGAGCCACAAGACTATAACCACGTCTTTATACTGAGTGATTCGATGAGCATGACAAGAAAACTGGAGGCGGGATCTGTACGTAGGCAATGGGTAAAGTCATTACAGGAGTCAAAAATACATAAGGTCATCATTGTCTACATTCCAAGACATGCGGGAGTACGGGGAAATGAAAGATAGGACAGGTTGGCCAGCTGCGCATTGTTGAGTACAGTCAACAAATACATCGGACGGATATCATCAATGCCCTTCGAGATGTGGGAAGGACACAGGATTTCGACAATCCTGAGTCTACGTCACTCCTTCGGATGGAAGAGGTGGAAGTTAAGATGGGCACAGACAGAAATGAGAAACTTAGTGGGCGTGTTAGAAAACTAATAAAAACATAGAACTGGAGTCGTCAGTCACTGCACACTGCGAGACATGCTGGTGAGTGGATCGGAGCACCTATGGACATGTTCGTAGTGCATTAATGATAACCCGCTAATAACTCAATAACTCAATATTTTGAATCTATGTGTTTATTATTACATTTTGCATATCTACTCTTCCAGAATCAAGACATTAAACAATTAGTAAGTGACACGATTATTGACCTATTTGTTTTTATAATAAAAGGAAATACCAATTGTGGTTTATCACAACAATAATTACATGTTACAACATTTCTCAAACTCATCGGACAATCATGTCGTACATTTTACAGCCAATATCACTAGGCTGCACGAGGCCATATATTTACTTCTGCATAATTACTATTGTAAATCTACATACGAGCCTGTCATTAGAAAGCGTTTGTCCATCTCCGGCTTTGCTAAAAGCTTCAGTCTTTTCTTGCTGCAACATTGTCCTTATATGTATTGATGTGAATAATTTTGCAGTCTGGCCATATTGCCTAATGGATCTCTTCGTGTGGATAACGATAGTGCATTAAAATCCCTTCTTCGCTACTCTCGTATTTATGTTCTCTAAATCGATTCTGACCTCAATGATCATTTATCCAACTGTAATGAAGCATTTAAATTGATCATAACTAACTCATATACCAAAAGAATTAAATTGATCACAACTACGACAAACAAGAAATAATTGAAATTGATAACAACTACCAAAAATATGAAATAATTTACATTGATCACAATTACCACAAATAACAAATAATTGAAATTGATCACAGCTACCAAAAATATGAAATAATTCACATTGATCACAACTACCAAAAATATGAGATAATTTACATTGATCACAATTACCACAAATAACAAATAATTGAAATTGATCACAACTACCAAAAATATGAGATAATTTACATTGTTCACATCATCATCATCATCGTGTACCTTCTCCGCAACGGAGGTAGGCTACCATGGATCGCCATTCTACTCTGTTTCTTGCTTTGATGGTGCAGGCTGACATAGATTGACTTGTCCATCTTTTGATGTTACTCGTCCATGTTACTCTTGGTCTGCCTCTGCCTCTTTAACCTTGTATTTTTCCTTCCAATATTACTTTTAGTAGGCTGTTGTGTCTTTTAACATGCCCCAAAAATTTCATTTATCTTGTCTTAATTGTATTTAGTAATTCTCTTTTTATGTTCAGTTGTTTAAAACTTCATCGTTTGTTATCTTTTGTTTCCATCCAATTCTACCTATTCTTCTATAAATCCACATTTCAAAGGCTTAAATTTTCTGTTCTGTTTTCTTGTCTAATGTCCATGTTTCTGCACCATACAGGAATATTGAGAAGACGTAACATTTTGCCATTTTTAGTTTCAGCCCTGCTGATATTTGTTTTGTTGTTGGTATATTTTTCATGGCATTAAAATTACTTTTTGCCATACCTATTCTTTTGTTTATTTCAGTTTTGCATTTTCCATCATTTATTATAGTATGTCCCAGGTAGTTGTAACTCTGGACTGTCTCCAGATGTATTCCCTCAACTGTGATATTTAATTGTAGGTCTTGAGAATTTTCTTTGTTTATGATCATAGTTTTAGTCTTTTTGATATTCATATCTAGTCCATATATTTTACTTAACATGTGTATTACATTAAGTAATTGTAGATCTTTAGGATTTTCTGCTAGTAGAACAGTATCATCAGCATATCTTAGGTTATTGAGCATATCTTAGGTTATTGATTATCTTCCTATTAATGTTAAGGCCTGGCATCTCATTGATGTTTTTAAAGATTTGCTCAGTGTATAAATTGAACAAGCTTGGTGATAGGATGCATCCTTGTCTTAATCCTCTTTTTATATCAATGGTTGTAGAGTTCTCTTTGTTATATTTTATTATTGCTTTTTGCTCCCAATACATATTACATATCAGTCGTATGTCTGTGTCATCCAGATTTATATCTTCTAGGCAGTCTGTAAGTTGCTCATGGTGTATTCTATCAAATGCTTTGGTGTAGTCTATGAAGCAGGCATATATTGGTTTGTTTACTTCTATGTACTTTTCGATCAATGTCCTCATGCTGAATATGGCTTCTTTTGTTCCACTGTTTTTTCTTGAATCCGAATTGCTGTTCATCTAGTTCATTATTAATTTTATTCTGAATCCTTCCTTGTATAACTTTTAGTACAATTTTGGTTACCTGGCTCATTAGGCTTATTGTTCTAAAATCGCTGCATTCAACTACACCATTCTTTTTAGGCAATGCAATACAAGTTGATGTTTTTAGTTCATTTGGTATGTATCCTGTGTATGTCATTGCATATGTCTGTGATCACTTCAATGCCAAAATCTTCTAGTTCCTGTATCATCTCTATCTGTATATTGTCAGGTCCTGATGCTTTTCCCTTTTTCATTCTTTTTATAGCTTTTTCTACTTTAGATTTCAGGATTTTATAGCTGGATGTACATTTTATGAATGGTTTTTGTCCCATTCGTCATGAAATAATTCTGTTACGTATTCCTGCCATCTTTCGATTATATCTGTGTTGTCTGTTAGCATTCTTCCCTCTTTATTTGCAATACATCCGTTTCCTGCTTCTTTTTGTCTTTATTATTCATTCTTTTTTATTTCTGTGTGCATTCCTCTTAAATGTTGTTTACTTTCCATAGTTTCGATTTCTAGACATCTTTGGTTGAGCCAGTCTTCTGTTGCCTTTTTGCACATTTTTCGTATTTCATTATCAATTTCCTTGTATTTGGCAGTGTTTTTCCATCTCCCGGGCTTTTCCATGTTTATAATTTCCTTTTCTCTTGCTCAAAGTAGGTGTTACATATTATTAGCCTGTTTTCTTCACAAAATTGAATTAATCTTTCTCCTCTGTCATTTCTTTTTCCTAACCCATAATTTCCTATAATGGTCTTATATCTGCCTTTTCCCATTTTTGCCTTCAAGTCACCCATTACAATCACGATGTCTGAAGATTTCACTTGCTTCATAACTGTATTTAGATCTTCATATTATGCTTCTATTTGTGTATATGTATAGTCTTGAGTAGGTGCGTATGTCTGTAATATTGCTATGTCAAATGGCTTTGCCTTCATTTTTATTAATATAATCCTATCATTGTATGTCACTTGAGTATTTATATATTTTTGCAGTTCTCGTTTTATTAGTATGACTACCCCTCTTTGGTGTTCGGTATTGCTGCCTGAGTATATAAATGTATATTTATCGTCTTGTATGTATCCACTTTCCTTCCATCTTGTTTCTGATATGCCTAAAATATCTGTGTTTAATATCGCTGCTTCTATCATAAGATTAGCTAGTTTTCCTTGTTGGTATAAGGTTCTAACATTCCATGTGGCTATTGATAACAACTACCAAAAATATGAAATAATTTTATTTTCATCGCAACTATAAAATATAACAAAGAATTTAAATTGATCACAACTACTTCATGCTAGAAAGAATTTAAATTGATCACAAGTTTTTCATGCTAGAAAGAATTTAAATTGATCACAACTTTTTCATGCAAGAAAGAATTTAAATTGATCACAACAACTTCATGTTACATAAAATGCGACACAATATAACATGCAGCATAATAGTCAAAACAAGTGAGAAAGAGAGTTCATCGGTGCTATAGAGAACCACTTCTAACCTATGGGAGGCGAATCATTCACAGCAAACAAACAAATCATAACACGATTAGAAGCCATACAGATGGGATTTCTCAGAAGAGTATTGATCCCTGGGCAGCTAAAAAGACCAATGAGGAAAATCTCAAAGAGGTCAACAGAAAAAGAATGCTCATAAGAAACATCAGAAAGAAACAATCAACATTTTTCGGGCACATCATGAGAATGCGAACAATTGAATATTTGGTTACAACTGGCAAATTACAGGGAAAGAGAGATCGCGGACGACAAATAAAGATACTAGATAGCTTGGTATTATGGCATAGAAAAACAGTCATCAAAAGAATTGATACAATGTCCAGTAGATAGAAGGTTGTAGTAGGACTTGTCACCTACGCCAACCTGTATTGCACATGATGATGATATTATTGTTAGTAAAATTGCAACCACAATAAAGCGATATAGGCTTCTTCAGTAAAACTACCTGGCTGTACGATGCTCAACAATGTATAGTAATCTCGCTAAGTTCTGGAAGTTGTACAAGATCATTTGAAGACATGCCAGAATGGTTTATATTAACTTTCTTATAATGTCATGAACACAACAAATACAACGTACTTTGTTATAAATATCGTCGGTCTGAATACAACATTAAACGAGTTATAGACTGCTCACGTCATGTTATCCAAAACTGCCCCTGCTTGCAGTGCTACCCTACGACCATCGGGCCTTAAGTATGGTTGGCTGGTAAATTATGATAGACTTGATATCGAAGGAGATTACTTGAAGGGAGATAACTAAAAGACATTTTTTGTCTGGAATGATTGGACAAAATAATTACAATTGTCAATATAAGTGTTTAGCAATACGTTTTAAACTGCAGTGGGCTATCTTATCTTACAGGATGATTTCGCTCGTAATTTTGTAAGTAGCATGATATACACCGTTATAATTGTGAATAATTAACGACCAAACTATATGGTCACAAATAATTCGAATTGAGGAACAGTGAGACAGTTGGTGGTGAGTGTATCGCTTCATCTTCTGGCATCCCCTACAAATGAACGTTCGTTTCAAATGTAATTCTACGCTTTCATTTTGAAATTGTGAAGTGTTATCAAGAGGAAAGGGGAGGGAGTGGGTGGGATAGTGGGGAGGGTAGCTAGAAACGGACACATTGTTACCTCCTTGCCTTCTGTGGAGACAGAGTAAGAAATAAATCAATTCCTGCTCGCTCTATAAACAGCTACTCATCGAAAATGAACCTGAGAAGATCTGATGATAATTAATAATTAGTTGTTACAGATCGTCTGTCGAAGTGACATAGTTCGTTATATCTGCTCACAGTCATAGCCATGTAATGTCATATCTGCTCACAGTCAAAGCCATGTAATATAATATCTGCTCACAGTCATAGCCATGTAATGTAATATCTGCTCACAGTCATAGCCATGTAATGCAATATCTGCTCACAGTCATAGCCATGTAATATAATATCTGCTCACAGTCATAGCCATTGTTATGTAATATCTGCTCACAGTCATAGCCATTGTTATGTGATATCTGCTCACAGTCATAGGCATGTTATGTAATGTCTGCTCACAGTCATAGCTATGTAATGTAATATCTGCTCACAGTCATAGCCATGTAACGTAATATCCATTAAGCACATTTATAATGGTCAATACAATATTAAATTGTTATTTGGTTTTAGTTAAATAGTATTTTGAAAAGTAAGATGTTTGTACAGCATGTCGTGCGATTTTTGTTCATGTAATGCCACGAGTTGATGCGGGCAGGTTGTTCTTGTACTGACAGATGTGGCAGGTTGCCCTTGTACTGACTGATGTGCCAGGTTGCCCTTGTACTGACTGATGTGACAGGTTGTCCTTGTACTGACTGATGTGGCAGGTTGTCCTTGTACTGACTGATGTGCCAGGTTGTCCGTGTACTGACTGATGTGGCAGGTTGCCCTTGTACTGACTGATGTGGCAGGTTGTCCTTGTACTGACTGATGTGCCAGGTTGTCCTTGTATTGACAGATGTGCCAGGTCGTAATGGCTTTCTTGATTTCCCTGCTCTTACTGGAGAAGTTGACGTTCGTGAAGTTCCAAAATATGCTGGGAAACTACATGTCGTCCAGTGTAGAGGTATCGCAATACTAGGTCTTCTGTATCAATAAAAGCCACCCCTATAAGGAACACGGTGAACCTAGGTTCTGTAAACCAGCCGGTTTTTATGGGGATTCCGTAAAGACTCATTAACTTCCAAAGCATTCCTCCGTCTAAACTATCCTAATGCCTTTTCGTAATCTATGAATCTGAAATAAAGTGGGGACTATTTTTTTCAAAACTTTGTCCAACTATTATACGTTGGGTAGTTAATTGATCAGCACATGATCTGTTTTTCCTAAAAACCTGCTTGATCATCTCTCAAACATTTTTCTATGGTCTATTTTACTGTCTCTGTCATTTGAGACGTTTATTTGTTATTTCAATTGAGCAAATTGCATCCTCTATCGGCGCTATTCAATTAGAATTATTTTCTTAATTTTGTTGCCATGACAACCCTCTACAACCACATTTTCTTCGATTCAGAGGTGACTCTCCAAGCAACTTATTTTGCTTCACCAATTTACCCAAATGTGGTTTTACAGAAGAATGTTGTGAATACCATTGACAGCTAAGAAGAGAGATGAACACACTCCTGAAGTGGCCAAAGCAAAAAGAGAGCTATTTTCCAATATTAGGAAGAAATAATCATAATTTTGGCATATGAATTGAGAATAGAAGAGCTGGAATATATTGTAACAACTGCGAAAACTGAGAGACGAAGAAATAGAGGGAAGCAATGAGAAAAGATACCAGGCAGCTTAAGAAGTTGTCTGGCAGAAGTCAACAACAGAAATGATAAATAAATGTCGCGATCGAAAATTGTGGAGATATGATCAAATACGCCAGCAGGCATGGTACTTGATGATGATGATGATGATGATGATGATGATGATGATGATGATGATAATGAATTTACCCTATCGTTCATGTGTCCTGTTTTCCTCAAGGTCGAATTAGCTTTTCACATTGTTTCTTTGAACCTTCATTTGTCAAAGAAGATATCAATATGTAAACTTCAGTAGGATGATATATATAAAACACTTACTTTCCAACTCTTCTTGTATTATATAAAATAATATAATTCAATAAATTGTATACATTTTAATCTTTTTTTTCCATCTTACTTTTTGGAGTTTGAAGAGATAGTGTACACATGTTTAAGCGAAGATTAAAGCCAAAGTCGACACATTTGATGAACAAAATAGAAACATGGCTAACTATTTGGAAAGAAGGAACGGCTTTGAAAAAAAAAACACTGCTCCCCCCCCCCCCCATACATATGGTAAAGTAAAGTAACATACGAGACTTAAAGTAAAGAAAATACGATAATTAAATAAAGTAACATATAATACATAAAGTAAAGTAAAATACGAGACTTAAATTAGAGTAAAATACGAGGCTTAAAGTAAAGTAAAGTACGAGACTTAAAATAAAGTAAAATACGAGACTTAAAGCGACGTAAATACGAGACTTAAAGTAAAGTAAAGTACAAGACTTAAAACAAGTAAAATACGAGACTTAAAGTAAAGTAAAGTGCGAGACTTAAAGTAAAGTAAAGTGCGAGAATCGGTGTCTTAGCACGTGAGCTTTATCCACATGTGCTCGGCAATACATATAAGTGTTCGGAGACTTCTGAATAGTGTCGCTTCAAGCATACAAACTGACGATGCTAGGCAGCATTCCTCAACTTCCCAGAGTACCCCTGACACCCATTTCAGCCAGCGGCTAGATCAACCGCGTGATAATTTTAATTTTTTTTTCTAACGATCAGGACAACTCACACTGCTGCCAGCGGGAATCGAACACGGGTTGTCCTCATGTCGGTAGCTCAGTCGGGTGCTTACCCAACTAGACTACCGATGCCCCATTCAAATGGTATTTGTACAGAGAATATTGTTTCACTTCCCTGATTTTTTTGTATGTTCTGGGACATTGCCACTTTTAAACCTTTGCTTTATCAAATACTTTGTCTCGATAAATGACATGCATGAACAAAACAATAAATGTTTAATGTCATACATAACAAATAGAGCTTGTTGCCAGATACATACATATAATAATAATAATAATCATAATAATAATAATAATAATAAATATTAAACAGATATAACATATAAAAATATAAAAATGTATGTTGTATTTTTAAAATGTATTTTTTATTTAGTTATTTCGCCAATCCAGTATACTAACCACCGCGTTAATGTCACCCCCATTAATGTGTACGCATTGATAATTTCACTCTTCAAAAGAAACAACAAATATAGAGGGAAAATTGTAGAGCAATAGCCACGCCTGTTACGCATATTTCTTTATCAATTTAATTGTTCTCTCACTTTTCATGCAGACCAGTACAGTTTAATGAAACGGTCGGTCACAGGAGATAATGGAGGCAAACAGACTGTAAACATCATCACGCTGTATGGTAGTAATTGATTGACAAAATGGGATCTTACGTTTTGTGACAAGCGGTAGCTGAGTCGGTTACAGATGCAACCACAACAACAGCAGAGGAAGACCTAATCTCCTGGCTGATTCATTCTTAATGCTTAAAAAGAATAAATGAATTAACAAATTCAATTACGCCCGGTGTTATATTCTTTGTTCCTTTGGTTGAGACAGGATAAGCCAATCTAAAACACAAGAGCCACATTTCTAATACATAATTTCCACTATCATCATGTTCATTGCAGAGTGGTAATAAAGTGTCTTCCACAACAACCTCTCTTGTATACTGTTATCTACCTCACTCCAGCCATGTTCCCCATCGCTACTCATGTCCCCAAACACTGCCCACGTTCCCCATCACTTCCCATGTACCCTTTACTACCCATGTCCCCTATCCATACTAATGTTCTCTATCACTAACCATGTTCCCCATCACTAACCATGTCCCACATCACTTCAGCCATGTTCCCTATTACTAACCATATTTCCAATCGCTACCCATGTGTCCCCCTCACTACCCATGTGCACCCTTACTACCCATATTTGCACATCACTACCCATGTGCCACATCACTACCCATGTTCAACAACACTTCTCATGAACCCCATCAATAATCATGTTCCCAATCACTAACCATGTTCACCATCACTACACATGTACGAAATCACTACTAATCATATTCCCCATTACTATCTATTTGGTTATTTGGTTATTTGGTTATGAAAGGCCCCGGTATCACTGCAAACGAATTAAAATCCATAATTGCTCAACCACCCATGTCAGTTGAATCATCCGAATCACTAACTCATCTCCCAAACAAAGAAAGGCAGATGTAGTCCCCATCATAGCAGTCTTAGCACACGCCAACAGACATAAAGCGAAACCGCACAGAAAGTTAACACAGCCAACTGTTCCCTGTCATACGATATCAGCATTCATCGCAAGCAATTGGAATATCGGAACTTGATCAAAACGGATGAAACACACAGCTCACGGTATGCACGGAGCACTCAACTCAGTAGCTCCTGCAAAAAGCCGGACTTGGAATATGAGGAAACTGCAACAAGGAACACTTTTCAGACACAGCCTTCACTGGTTCCTGCCGCCTATCCACCACATTGCCCGGAAGATCACGTCCTCCTGAAAATGATGATCGCCATAGTATTTAAATGTATGGCGCTTGATGATGTTAGGACAACTACGAACATACAAAACACAGTTCGTCGTCAGATTATCCCCATTATACACCAAACAACAGATCGCAAGATTAGCACATGGGCGCTCTTGGACACACGATGAAACAATATGATGATGTAGCACGCACTATATGGCTGCGCCCATGTATTCATGATAACTCTAGTGAATGCAGTCTACAACGAACGAAACATGGTGCAAACTTCCCAAAGAGATACAACTTCGGCTGATTTTGACGGAGCCCACAACATTAATGCGTTGGAAATTGTAAATAACTTGCGGCAAGCATCTCCATCAACCGGTCATTGAACAGCACTCAGTGTGACGTAAAACGCAGATAAACTTTAGAGCGTGTAAGGCGCATTCACAACACTTGATTTGTCAAAACGGAGTATTGCCGTGCGTGCAACGCCAATTCAATGGCGCAGATATGACAAGTAGAACATCATTTCGACTGGAATGCAGAAAATTGTAACTGAAACCCGAAATTGATAGGTTCCAAAGCAATATCTGCAGCGATAGAGAAAACGTGACTTAGTTCCGCCATCATGGAAAAGGAAGTCCCTACTACTATCTATGTACCCATCACTACCCATGTTCAAAATAACTACCCATGTACTCCATAACTAATAATATTCCTCATCACTGCCCATGTTTCCCATCACTACCCATGTGATCCATTAATTCCCATGAACCTCATCAATACCCATGTTCCCCATCACTACCCATGTACTCAATCACTTCCCATGTATCCCATCACTACCCATGTACTCAATCACAACTTTCTTAGAATAGCCAATTTCCTCCTTGCTTTTTGGGTTGCCTTATTTATCTGCTGTTTCCAAGATAGTTTGTTATCAAATGTAACTCCGAGATATGTAGCTTGTATGTCTTCTTTCACAGGCTCATTGTTTATGTAGATGGCTCCTGCTTTTTGTCACTTCCAGTAAACTCCGTCACCATCTTCTACCTTTAAGCTCCCAGTGGAGCATAGGTCTTCAACAAACACTTTCCAAGTCGTTCTGTTGTTTGCAATTCTTTTAAGATCATTCCATGTCTTCCCCATAATCTTCATCTCTGCTTCGATCTGTCTTCTCCAAGAATTCCTTGGTCTTCATCTTTGTCTTTTCCCCGGGGGATTCCAAAAAAGGGCATGTTGTGTAATACTCTCAGTTCGCTTCCGTAGTGTGTGTCCTATCCATCGCCATCGTCTTCGCTGTATCTCTTTATCCACTGGTATTTGACCGGTACATTTTCATAATTTCACGTTAGTGACTTTGTCCTGCCATTTCCATCCCTTTATTCTGCGCAAGCATCCATTAATGAAAGTCTGTACCTTCGTAATTGTCAATTTTGTTATTCTCCATGTTTCGCAGACATATAATAGGACCGACTTAACATTTGTGTTGAAAATTTTTATTTTTGTATTTAGCCTAATTTATTTTTATTTCCATATGTTCCCCAGTGCAATGAAAGCTCCTCTTGCTTTTGATATCCTAATTTTGGTATCATTTTCTGTTCCTCCCTCTTTATCTATATTACTGCCCAGATATACGTAAGATTGTACGTCTAGTAGATGTATTTCTCCTAGTTTTATTTGGTTATTGCCAAACTGTATTAATTCTCATAATGTTGGTCTTATCTCTATTAATCTTTAGTCCTAGCTGTTGTGATCTCTCATCTAATATACTCATTTTATCCTGCATCTGTTGATGGCTGTGTGATGGAGAGCTATGTCATCAGCAAAGTCTAAATTATCAAGTTGTTTGGTCAGTGACCACTGGATCCTATTTCCGTTGTTTTTATTTATTTTCATAATCCAATCTATGGCCAGTAGAAAGAGAAATGGAAGCAGAAGGCATTCTTGCCTTGCTCCTATTCTTATTTCAAATGCTTCTGTAATCTGTCCTTCATGCACCACACTGCATTTTGTTTCTTCATACATTGTTTTTATCAGGTTTTAATCACTATCCATGTTCCCCATCACTATCAATGTTTCCAATCACTGCCCATGTACCCCATAACTAATCATGACCAACTCACTAACCATGTACACCATAAAATCAAATGTTTCCCCATCACTTCCCATGTACAACTTAACCACATATGTACCCCATCTCTATCCATTAACCCCATCACTACCCATGTTCCCCATCACTACCCATGTTTCCCATCACTACCCATTTTTCCAATCACTAACCATGTTCACCATCACTACACATGTTTCCCCACCAATTCCCATGTTCCCCGTCACTACCCATGTTCCCAATCACTAAAAATATTCCCCATCACTTCCTTTGTACACCATCACTACCCATGTTCCCCATCACTACCCATGTTCACCATTACTACCCATGTACCCAATCACTACCCATGTACACCATCACTACCCATTTTCCCCATCACTAACCATGTACCACAACACTACCCATTTTCCCCATCACTACCTATGTTACCCATCACCTCCCATATACACTATCACCACCCATGTACCCCATCACTACCCATGTTCTCAATCACTAACCATGTTCCCTATCACTAACCATGTTCCTCATCACTACCCATGTTCCATATCACTATCCATGCTGTCCATCACCACCCATGTTTCCCCATCACTACCCATGTACCCCATCACCACATATGTACCCCATCACTATCCATGTACCCCATCCCTACCCATGATCTTCATCACTAACAATGTTCCCATTTTTCCCATCGCGACCCATGTTCCGCATCACTACCCATGTTTTCCTTTCACTACACATGTAACCTATCACTACTCATGCACCGGTTCACTTCCCATATTCCCCATCACTACCCATGTACACCATCCTTACCCGTGTTTCCCATCACTACCCATGTACCCTATCACTACCCAAGAACCCCATCACAACCATGTACCTTATCACTACCCATGTTCTCCATCACTAACCAAGTTCCCCATCACTACCCATGCACCCCATCACTACCCATGTTTCCCCATCCATGAAATTCCCCAAGATATGAAATACAATATTACAGACCTAGTGAAGAGAAAAAAAAAACTGGTCTATGTTTTTTTAAAAGGAAATCTGGATGGTAATGAGGGTTTGATTATCTTTTTCTGTATTCAAAAGAACTTTAGTAGTTAAGGTAAAATGTTTCAGGCTGGTGTTTTATGTAACGAAATAAATTGTGGTAGATTGAAGAAGGGATTAATGTGCTCAATTTGTGAAAAAAATGAAGTTCGTTGAATAAAGAAGGAATTAGGAGCCAATGGTGGGGTGTACTAAACACTCCAAGGTATGGTGACAGCTTTACAAATAAAGAACACAACACAATACTGACGTTTCGGCCTGTGGCCTTCTTCAGAATACAGGGACAACGACAACAAGCGGTGAAGCACAATTACTACATGTTAGATGATCAAGTGGGGGGGGGGGGGCGAGGAAAGTAGGATGCAGAAATAGGAAAAGAGAGAAATGAGTATTACATGATGAGAGGTATGATGGGCGTCAAAATATATAAAATAGAAAAGAGAAAAATGTATAATAAATTGTACTTAGCTGAGCTCAGAGCAGGAAAACTATAATCCGTTCTGAAACAAGTCGGAATGACTAAAAGACAGAGAGCGTGTAAAGAAAGCAACCTGTGACCAAGACAGGTCAGTAAGGAGGCAAACGGATCTAATATCGGAAAACCAAAGGGGGGGGGGGAAGGGGGATAGACGAAGACACTCCTGGGACACAACAAGCAATACATATAAATCACTCAACAATGGAAGTGAGAGATCACGCGAGAGGTTAAGAGAAAGAAATTGAATGACACGGCAAAGTAGTGAACTAGGCAACCGTGAGAGAGATGGACTCTACAGAATGGATGGCCTCGAACTGAAAGAGTTGAGAGGTAGGTCAACGAAAGGAAGGATTGGATACTGGAGGAAGAGATAAGGAGAGGAAGAATAATAAAGCTGGTATAATGAGAAGGGCGATAGAGGGGTGGTCCGGAGGAAGTTAGTCTATCGGGAGGTAGGGAAGTATTAGAGGAGGAGGTATGGAGAGGAGGGATAAGAAGCAGGTATGTGAAAACTGGATAGGGGGAGAGGCGGTAGGTCAGAAGTGAATGGAAAAACAGAAAAAGAGAAAGTCTGGAAGAAGTGGAGCAATAGGGGATGGTGTGCAAAAGGTATGAACCATAGGAGGTAAAGAAGTAGGGAAATGATAGAACAAAGGGGGGAATGAAAGTGGGCATCAGGATAAGGGGGATACTGGAATAGTAGGTATAGATGAGTAGTGACTACAAGTGAATAGAGATGAGAGGGTGAGCTAGGAGTAGATCAGCAGAGTGGTGGTAGGAAGGACGAGGTATAATAGAGGTGGGCAGAGAGATCGTACGTACAGTCCAGGTGGAGAGGTGATATAGTGATAAAGAGGTAAAGGACATGAAGGTAGTCAGAAGAGAAAAAGGTGTGGGGAGGGGGGGTTTAGGATGAAGAAGGCAAGATGGGGGTTACTCAAAGAGGATATGAAAAGCAGGGATGGAAGAAGAGAAATAGGAAGAGAGGTCCATAGGTGGGAGGGTGGAGTCGGAGGCAGGAGGGTCCTCAGAGGGACAGGGATACATTGATGCCACGAGGGGTGAGGCAGCCCCAACGAACGATCAGACGGTGCTCAAGAGTGAGCCGACTGTGGTGATCAGAGGAGCATGATATTAGGCCAGTTACCAAGACATCAGTCTTACCTCGATGGCCCCTCGAGTTAAAGTGGGCTGCTACAGGAGTGTCCGCTTCTCGGGTGATGTCATTCAAGTGTTCCCGGCACCTATCGCCGATTCTACGACCTGACTGACCGATGTAGGTCAACTTGCATCGCTTACAAATGATGGCATAAATGATGTTCCGCGATGTGCAAGTGAATCCCTCTCTGATCTCGAAAGGACCATTAGGGAAGAGGACAGTGTCGGCCTGGAGAACGTGGTCACAAGTTTTACATACTCTCCGGTTGCAGCGGATAGTGCCTCGATGGCTGAAGTGGTCAGCAGGAAGACGACCCCTGACAAGAAAGTCTCGGAGGTTCCGGTCACGTCTAAAGGCCACTAGTGGCGGGTCAGGGAAGAGCAGACGAGTAGTAGGGTCAGATCGGAGAATAGGGAGGTAGCGGTGGATGGTCCTAATAGCGGCGTAGTGGTGAGGGTGATGGGTGAGAGCGAGCACTACTCTATCAGAGAGGGATGAGTAGAGGGGGTAAGAGCAGACTGACGTGAGGTGTGGAGAACTCGACGCAGGGCAGGGAGGAGAGCTGATTCTGGATAAAGGCGTCGGCGGAAGAAATCAAGCATGAGGTGGGCATTGTGAAGGAATCTTCATCGTCTCGGCAAAGGCGACGAAGTCTGAGAAGCTGAGAATATGGAAGAGAGTTCTTGCAGGATGTAGGATGAGAGGAGTCGTAGCGGAGGAAACTATGGGAGTCAGTGGCCTTGTAGAAGACCGAGGTGAGAAGATGAGAGGTGCCCAAGGAGACTAGGATGTCCAGGAAAGATACGGAGGAGGTGGAGATGTGGAAGGTGATGTGGATAGAGGGGTGGAAATGTCCGACATATTCGATGAAACGGGAGATCTCATCTTCTGGAAGGTCAGACAGACCAATGCAGTCATCAATGTACCTACGATACATAAGGGGAAGAGGGCCCTGGTAGGTTTGGATGATTTGGTGCTCAAGGTAACCCATGAAGAGACAAGCATAGCTAGGCCCATTTTAGTGCCCATTGCCACACCGCAGATCTGGGTGAAGAAATTGCCATTGAACTCGAAAGAGTTGAGGTTCAAGACTAATTCCGCTAGACGGAGGAGGACGCCAGTGGCGATGGAGGGTTGGATCCTACGGTCCAGGAAAAATTGAAGAGCTTGAAGGCCGTCGGAGTGGAGAATAGAAGTATACAGGGAGCAGACATCCATAACGAAGAGGCGGTAGTGACGATCAGGAAGGAGGGTGATAGAGGAAAAGATGTTAAGGGCGTCGTTAGTGTCTTTGACATACGAAGGGAGGCCCATAACTATGGGTTGAAAGACACTGTCGAGGAAGTCAGAAATGAGAACCGTAGGACATGAGATGGAAGAGACAATAGGACGTCCAGGAGAGTCAGGTTTATGTATTTTAGGCAGCATATAAAAAGAGGGTCTGCCCAAGCAGTGGTCAGGAAGGATCATGCTGGAGGAGCTAGAGGGAAGTAATCCATCCTGAATGAAACGGAGGATCGTACGACGCACCACGGCGTTATTAGAGACAGTAGTGTCGTCGGGGGTGGGGAGGTAGAAAGTCGAGTCGGATAATAGTTTATCCCCTTCCCGGATATAAAGGTCTTTCCTCCATACCACCACAGAGCCGCCCTTGTCAGCCGGCTTGATGACAATATCATCACGTCGGCGAAGATTCTGGAGGGCTGGTACTCTTCACTACTAAGATTAGAGCGTCGAAGTCTATGGGGACGAAGTGCCTTAATATCCCGGTAGGTACTGTTAATGAACTGGTCCAAAGCCTGTGATTCGCCCGAGCGGGGAGTCCAGTCAGATTTACGGGATGAAAAGCGGGCAAATTCGTCTGTAGGAGGAGGTTGAGAGGAAGAGTTCGGATGATTAAAGTAATAGAGTTTGAGTCGTAGTCGTCTGTGATACTCCTGAATGTCCCGTAAGAGAGAGAATGAGTCACTCAAAGGGCGGAGGGGGACAAACTTAAGACCCTTGCTGAGAAGAGAACGCTCATGGTCGGAAAGGGGCAAATCAGGGGGAATACAAGTGACAAGGGAGCTAGAGTCAGAGGCATTGGGAGAGGAGGAGGTGAGGGAGGAGGAGGAGGAGGACGGAGGTTCAAGAGTTTACGTTTGTGCTGAGAGGATAAAAAGTCATACATAGATCGGTTGTGGTGGTGGATGGTATGGCGGATGAAGCGAAGAGTACCAGGAAAGTTAGAGGTGAGTAGATGGAGTTGGGATAGGAGGTGTTGTAGGCGGGTGTTAAGGTGGGATATAAGACGAGAGTGGCTAGAAGCGACAAGACGAACACGTTTCAGGCCATGCTGGAGTTCAAGGTTCTGCAGTTGGCGGCGAAGATAGTTAGAGAGGTGGGGTTGACCGACTTGAGGTGAGAAGTGAGATCGAAACCACAAGGGAGAATTTTACGATGGATGCAGTTGTTCAAGAATTCAGGTGACAGGTAAATCTAGTTTTCTTGAAAGTAGTGAAGGCAAAGTCTTTGGAGATGTTAGAGAGTTCGGGGGGTAGAGTGGAGAATGAGGCGATGATGGAGTGACGGATAGAATGAGATAGATGTTTGAGGGAGGGCATAGTGAGGAGATGAGAGAAGATCGAGAAGAGAAATGAGAGATAAACCAACTAGATGAAGGATACGTGAAGGTATAGAGAAGCCAATAATAGTAAGAGGGAAGGTAGTGAATAGAAAGTATGAGGAGCAAAGTACAAGAGGGGAGGGTAAGGAAGCACCAGAAATGAAGGCGAGGAGAGACTGACGAGAGATAGAATAGGTAGGTGAAAGAACGGAGTGGAAATGGTTCTAACTAAAGTACACAGAGATGAATGACGTTAAACAAACATAAAGTAGCAGCGATATCAATTGAGTAGGGAACAGGCAAATAATTGCAATGCTGCGGTAAAGCTGGTAGCAAGGAGCCAATGGTGGGGTGTACTAAACACTCCAAGGTATGGTGACAGCTTTACAAATAAAGAACACAACACAATACTGACGTTTCGGCCTGTGGCCTTCTTCAGAATACAGGGACAACGACAACAAGCGGTGAAGCACAATTACTACATGTTAGATGATCAAGTGGGGGCGGGGAAAGTAGGATGCAGAAATAGGAAAAGAGAGAAATGAGTATTACATGATGAGAGGTATGATGGGCGTCAAAATATATAAAATATATATAAAAAGAGAAAAATGTATAATAAATTGTACTTAGCTGAGCTCAGAGCAGGAAAACTATAATCCGTTCTGAAACAAGTCGGAATGACTAAAAGACAGAGAGCGTGTAAAGAAAGCAACCTGTGACCAAGACAGGTCAGTAAGGAGGCAAACGGATCTAATATCGGGAAAACCAAAAGGGGGGGGGGGGAAGGGGGATAGACGAAGACACTCCTGGGACACAACAAGCAATACATATAAATCACTCAACAATGGAAGTGAGAGATCACGCGAGAGGTTAAGAGAAAGAAATTGAATGACACGGCAAAGTAGTGAACTAGGCAAACCGTGAGAGAGATGGACTCTACAGAATGGATGGCCTCGAACTGAAAGAGTTGAGAGGTAGGTCAACGAAAGGAAGGATTGGATACTGGAGGAAGAGATAAGGAGAGGAAGAATAATAAAGCTGGTATAATGAGAAGGGCGATAGAGGGTGGTCCGGAGGAAGTTAGTCTATCGGGAGGTAGGGAAGTATTAGAGGAGGAGGTATGGAGAGGAGGGATAAGAAGCAGGTATGTGAAAACTGGATAGGGGGAGAGGCGGTAGGTCAGAAGTGAATGGAAAAACAGAAAAAGAGAAAGTCTGGAAGAAGTGGAGCAATAGGGGATGGTGTGCAATGCCTTCACTACCATCAAGAAGACTAGATTAACATCTCCAAAGACTTTGCCTTCACTACCATCAAGAAAACTAGATTAACATCTCCAAAGACTTTGCCTTCACTACCATCAAGAAAACTAGATTAACATCTCCAAAGACTTTGCCTTCACTACCATCAAGAAAACTAGATTAACATCTCCAAAGACTTTGCCTTCACTACCATCAAGAAAACTAGATTAACATCTCCAAAGACTTTGCCTTCACTACCATCAAGAAAACTAGATTAACATCTCCAAAGACTTTGCCTTCACTACCATCAAGAAAACTAGATTAACATCTCCAAAGACTTTGCCTTCACTACCATCAAGAAAACTAGATTAACATCTCCAAAGACTTTGCCTTCACTACCATCAAGAAAACTAGATTAACATCTCCAAAGACTTTGCCTTCACTACCATCAAGAAAACTAGATTAACATCTCCAAAGACTTTGCCTTCACTACCATCAAGAAAACTAGATTAACATCTCCAAAGACTTTGCCTTCACTACCATCAAGAAAACTAGATTAACATCTCAAAGACTTTGCCTTCACTACCATCAAGAAAACTAGATTAACATCTCCAAAGACTTTGCCTTCACTACCATCAAGAAAACTAGATTAACATCTCCAAAGACTTTGCCTTCACTACCATCAAGAAAACTAGATTAACATCTCCAAAGACTTTGCCTTCACTACCATCAAGAAAACTAGATTAACATCTCCAAAGACTTTGCCTTCACTACCATCAAGAAAACTAGATTAACATCTCCAAAGACTTTGCCTTCACTACCATCAAGAAAACTAGATTAACATCTCCAAAGACTTTGCCTTCACTACCATCAAGAAAACTAGATTAACATCTCCAAAGACTTTGCCTTCACTACCATCAAGAAAACTAGATTAACATCTCCAAAGACTTTGCCTTCACTACCATCAAGAAAACTAGATTAACATCTCCAAAGACTTTGCCTTCACTACCATCAAGAAAACTAGATTAACATCTCCAAAGACTTTGCCTTCACTACCATCAAGAAAACTAGATTAACATCTCCAAAGACTTTGCCTTCACTACCATCAAGAAAACTAGATTAACATCTCCAAAGACTTTGCCTTCACTACCATCAAGAAAACTAGATTAACATCTCCAAAGACTTTGCCTTCACTACCATCAAGAAACTAGATTAACATCTCCAAAGACTTTGCCTTCACTACCATCAAGAAAACTAGATTAACATCTCCAAAGACTTTGCCTTCACTACCATCAAGAAAACTAGATTAACATCTCCAAAGACTTTGCCTTCACTACCATCAAGAAAACTAGATTAACATCTCCAAAGACTTTGCCTTCACTACCATCAAGAAAACTAGATTAACATCTCCAAAGACTTTGCCTTCACTACCATCAAGAAAACTAGATTAACATCTCCAAAGACTTTGCCTTCACTACCATCAAGAAAACTAGATTAACATCTCCAAAGACTTTGCCTTCACTACCATCAAGAAAACTAGATTAACATCTCCAAAGACTTTGCCTTCACTACCATCAAGAAAACTAGATTAACATCTCCAAAGACTTTGCCTTCACTACCATCAAGAAAACTAGATTAACATCTCCAAAGACTTTGCCTTCACTACCATCAAGAAAACTAGATTAACATCTCCAAAGACTTTGCCTTCACTACCATCAAGAAAACTAGATTAACATCTCCAAAGACTTTGCCTTCACTACCATCAAGAAAACTAGATTAACATCTCCAAAGACTTTGCCTTCACTACCATCAAGAAAACTAGATTAACATCTCCAAAGACTTTGCCTTCACTACCATCAAGAAAACTAGATTAACATCTCCAAAGACTTTGCCTTCACTACCATCAAGAAAACTAGATTAACATCTCCAAAGACTTTGCTTTCACTACCATCAAGAAAACTAGATAACATCTCCAAAGACTTTGCCTTCACTACCATCAAGAAAACTAGATTAACATCTCCAAAGACTTTGCCTTCACTACCATCAAGAAAACTAGATTAACTTCTCCAAAGACTTTGCCTTCACTACCATCAAGAAAACTAGATTAACATCTCCAAAGACTTTGCCTTCACTACCATCAAGAAAACTAGATTAACATCTCCAAAGACTTTGCCTTCACTACAATCAAGAAACTAGATTAACATCTCCAAAGACTTTGCCTTCACTACCATCAAGAAAACTAGATTCACCTGTCACCTGAATTTCTTGAACAACTGCATCCATCGTAAAATTCTCCCGTGTGGGTTCCGATCTCACTTCTCACCTCAAGTCGGTCAACCCCACCTCTCTAACTATCTTCGCCGCCAACTGCAGAACCTTGAACTCCAGCATGGCCTGAAACGTGTTCGTCTTGTCGCTTCTAGCCACTCTCGTCTTATATCCCACCTTAACACCCGCCTACAACACCTCCTATCCCAACTCCATCTACTCACCTCTAACTTTCCTGGTACTCTTCGCTTCATCCGCCATACCATCCACCACCACAACCGATCTATGTATGACTTTTTATCCTCTCAGCACAAACGTAAACTCTTGAACCTCCGTCCTCCTCCTCCTCCTCCCTCACCTCCTCCTCTCCCCAATGCCTCTGACTCTAGCTCCCTTGTCACTTGTATTCCCCTGATTTGCCCCTTTCCGACCATGAGCGTTCTCTTCTCAGCAAGGGTCTTAAGTTTGTCCCCCTCCGCCCTTTGAGTGACTCATTCTCTCTCTTACGGGACATTCAGGAGTATCACAGACGACTACGACTCAAACTCTATTACTTTAATCATCCGAACTCTTCCTCTCAACCTCCTCCTACAGACGAATTTGCCCGCTTTTCCTCCGTAAATCTGACTGGACTCCCCGCTCGGGCGAATCACAGGCTTTGGACCAGTTCATTAACAGTACCTACCGGGATATTAAGGCACTTCGTCCCCATAGACTTCGACGCTCTAATCTTAGTAGTGAAGAGTACCAAGCCCTCCAGAATCTTCGCCGACGTGATGATATTGTCATCAAGCCGGCTGACAAGGGCGGCTCTGTGGTGGTATGGAGGAAAGACCTTTATATCCGGGAAGGGGATAAACTATTATCCGACTCGACTTTCTACCTCCCCACCCCCGACGACACTACTGTCTCTAATAACGCTGTGGTGCGTCGTACGATCCTCCGTTTCATTCAGGATGGATTACTTCCCTCTAGCTCCTCCAGCATGATCCTTCCTGACCACTGCTTGGGCAGACCCTCTTTTTATATGCTGCCTAAAATACATAAACCTGACTCTCCTGGACGTCCTATTGTCTCTTCCATCTCATGTCCTACGGTTCTCATTTCTGACTTCCTCGACAGTGTCTTTCAACCCATAGTTATGGGCCTCCCTTCGTATGTCAAAGACACTAACGACGCCCTTAACATCTTTTCCTCTATCACCCTCCTTCCTGATCGTCACTACCGCCTCTTCGTTATGGATGTCTGCTCCCTGTATACTTCTATTCCCCACTCCGACGGCCTTCAAGCTCTTCAATTTTTCCTGGACCGTAGGATCCAACCCTCCATCGCCACTGGCGTCCTCCTCCGTCTAGCGGAATTAGTCTTGACCTCAGCTCTTTCGAGTTCAATGGCAATTTCTTCACCCAGATCAGCGGTGTGGCAATGGGCACTAAAATGGGCCCTAGCAATGCTTGTCTCTTCATGGGTTATCTAGAGCACCAAATCATCCAAACCTACCAGGGCCCTCTTCCCCTTATGTATCGTAGGTACATTGATGACTGCATTGGTCTGTCTGACCTTCCAGAAGATGAGATCTCCCGTTTCATCGAATATGTCGGACATTTCCACCCCTCTATCCACATCACCTTCCACATCTCCACCTCCTCCGTATCTTTCCTGGACATCCTAGTCTCCTTGGGCACCTCTCGTCTTCTCACCTCGGTCTTCTACAAGGCCACTGACTCCCATAGTTTCCTCCGCTACGACTCCTCTCATCCTACATCCTGCAAGAACTCTCTTCCATATTCTCAGCTTCTCAGACTTCGTCGCCTTTGCCGAGACGATGAAGATTTCCTTCACAATGCCCACCTCATGCTTGATTTCTTCCGCCGACGCCTTTATCCAGAATCAGCTCTCCTCCCTGCCCTGCGTCGAGTTCTCCACACCTCACGTCAGTCTGCTCTTACCCCTATACTCATCCCCCCTCTGATAGAGTAGTGCTCGCTCTCACCCATCACCCTCACCACTACGCCGCTATTAGGACCATCCACCGCTACCTCCCTATTCTCCGATCTGACCCTACTACTCGTCTGCTCTTCCCTGACCCGCCACTAGTGGCCTTTAGACGTGACCGGAACCTCCGAGACTTTCTTGTCAGGGGTCGTCTTCCTGCTGACCACTTCAGCCATCGAGGCACTATCCGCTGCAACCGGAGAGTATGTAAAACTTGTGACCACGTTCTCCAGACCGACACTGTCCTCTTCCCTAATGGTCCTTTCGAGATCAGAGAGGGATTCACTTGCACATCGCGGAACATCATTTATGCCATCATTTGTAAGCGATGCAAGTTGACCTACATCGGTCAGTCAGGTCGTAGAATCGGCGATAGGTGCCGGAACACTTGAATGACATCACCCGAGAAGCGGACACTCCTGTAGCAGCCCACTTTAACTCGAGGGGCCATCGAGGTAAGACTGATGTCTTGGTAACTGGCCTAATATCATGCTCCTCTGATCACCACAGTTGGCTCACTCTTGAGCACCGTCTGATCGTTCGTTGGGGCTGCCTCACCCCTCGTGGCATCAATGTATCTTTGTCCCTCTGAGGACCCTCCTGCCTCCGACTCCACCCTCCCACCTATGGACCTCTCTTCCTATTTCTCTTCTTCCATCCCTGCTTTTCATATCCTCTTTGAGTAACCCCCATCTTGCCTTCTTCATCCTAAACCCCCCCCCTCCCCACACCTTTTTCTCTTCTGACTACCTTCATGTCCTTTACCTCTTTATCACTATATCACCTCTCCACCTGGACTGTACGTACGATCTCTCTGCCCACCTCTATTATACCTCGTCCTTCCTAACACCACTCTGCTGATCTACTCCTAGCTCACCCCTCTCATCTCTATTCACTTGTAGTCACTACTCATCTATACCTACTATTCCAGTGTCCCCCTTATCCTGATGCCCACTTTCATTCCCCCCTTTGTTCTATCATTTCCCTACTTCTTTACCTCCTATGGTTCATACCTTTTGCACACCATCCCCTATTGCTCCACTTCTTCCAGACTTTCTCTTTTTCTGTTTTTCCATTCACTTCTGACCTACCGCCTCTCCCCCTATCCAGTTTTCACATACCTGCTTCTTATCCCTCCTCTCCATACCTCCTCCTCTAATACTTCCCTACCTCCCGATAGACTAACTTCCTCCGGACCACCCCTCTATCGCCCTTCTCATTATACCAGCTTTATTATTCTTCCTCTCCTTATCTCTTCCTCCAGTATCCAATCCTTCCTTTCGTTGACCTACCTCTCAACTCTTTCAGTTCGAGGCCATCCATTCTGTAGAGTCCATCTCTCTCACGGTTTGCCTAGTTCACTACTTTGCCGTGTCATTCAATTTCTTTCTCTTAACCTCTCGCGTGATCTCTCACTTCCATTGTTGAGTGATTTATATGTATTGCTTGTTGTGTCCCAGGAGTGTCTTCGTCTATCCCCCTTCCCCCCCCCCTTTTGGTTTTCCCGATATTAGATCCGTTTGCCTCCTTACTGACCTGTCTTGGTCACAGGTTGCTTTCTTTACACGCTCTCTGTCTTTTAGTCATTCCGACTTGTTTCAGAACGGATTATAGTTTTCCTGCTCTGAGCTCAGCTAAGTACAATTTATTATACATTTTTCTCTTTTTCTATTTTACATATTTTGACGCCCATCATACCTCTCATCATGTAATACTCATTTCTCTCTTTTCCTATTTCTGCATCCTACTTTCCTCGCCCCCCACTTGATCATCTAACATGTAGTAATTGTGCTTCACCGCTTGTTGTCGTTGTCCCTGTATTCTGAAGAAGGCCACAGGCCGAAACGTCAGTATTGTGTTGTGTTCTTTATTTGTAAAGCTGTCACCATACCTTGGAGTGTTTAGTACACCCCACCATTGGCTCCTTGCTACCAGCTTTACCGCAGCATTGCAATTATTTGCCTGTTCCCTAATGAAGGAATTAAGGTGGCCAACTTCTGAAAGAAACATAAATTGGTTGATTGGTGAGGTGAACGATTTGGTTAGTTTGTAATATGAAATAACATTTTATTGAGATGGTGAGTCAGTTAAGATGGTTATGTTGTGAAATGAGATGATTCATATTCCCCATTTCAATAATCCCTTCATAATCCCCATGCTCCACATCACCATCCATGTACCCCATTACTACACATGTTCCCCTTTACTAGCTATGTGCACAATCATTACCCATGTACCCCATTACTACCCATGTACCCATGTACCCATGTCCCTCATCACTACAAATGGTTCCCATCACTACCCATGTCACTCATCACTACCCATTTCCCCATAATTACACATGTCCCTCATCACTACCCATGTCCCTCATCACTACCCATGTTCACCATCACTACCCATGTCCCTCATCACTACCGATGTTCCCCATGACTACCCATGTTCCTCATCACTACCCATGTTCCCCATCACTACCCATGTTCCTCATCACCACCCATGTTCCCCATCACTACCCATGTTCCTCATCACTACCCATGTTCCCGATCACTACCCATGTTCCTTATCACTACCCATGTTCCCCATCACTACTCATGTTCCCCATCACTACCCATGTTCCTCATCACTTCTCATGTTCCCCATCACTACCCATGTTCCTCATCACTACCCATGTTCCCCATCACTACCCATGTTCCTCATCACTACCCATGTACCTCATCACTACCCATGTTCCCTCATCACTACCCATGGCCCTCATTACTACCAATGTTCCCCATCACTACCCATGTTTCTCATATTTACCAATGTCCCTCATCACTACCCATGTCTCTCATCACTACCCATGTTCCCCATCACTACCCATGTTCCTCATCACTACCCATGTCACTCATCGCTACACATGTTCCCCATCACTACCCATGTCTCTCATCACTACCCATGTTCCCCATCACTACCCATGTAACCCATAATTACCCATGTCCCCCTTCACTACCCTTGTTCCCCATCCCTACCCATGTCCCACATCACTACCCATGGACCCCATCACTACCCACGTCCCCCTTCACTACCCATAATCCCCATCACTACGTATGTACCTCATCACTACCTTTGTTCCCCATCACTACCCATCTTCCACATTGCAAATCATGTTCCACATCACAACCCATGTTCCACATCACAACCCATGTTCCCCATCACTACCCATGTACCCCATGACAACCCATGTACCCCATTACTACCCGTGTAACCCATCACTACTCATGTACCTTATCACTACCCATTTTCACGATCACTACTCATGTTCCCCATGACTAACCATGTTCCCCATCACTACCAATGTTTCCCTATTCATTAAATTCCCCAAGATATGAAATTGAATATTACAGATCTGGTGAAGAGAAACAAAAGTGGTCTGTTTTTTAAAGGAAATATGGTTGGTAATGAGGGTTTAATTATCTTTTTCTGTATTCAAAATAACTCTAGTATTTAAGGTGAAATGATTCAGGCTGGTGTTTTATGTAACGAAATAACTTGTGGTAGATTGAAGAAGGGATTAATGTGCTCAATTTGTGAAAGAAATGGAAGTTTGTTGAATAATGAAGGAATTAAGGTGGCCAACTTGTGAAAGAAATGAAAATTTGTTGATTGGTGATGAGAACGATTTAGTCAGTTTGTAATATGAAATAACATTTTATTAAGATGGTGCGTCAGTTAAGATAGTTATGTTGTGAAATGAGATGATTCGTATTCCCCATTTCAATAATCCCTTTCAAAATACACATGTTCCACATTACCACCCATATACCCCATCACTACACATGTTCCCCTTTACTATAGCTTGTTTCATAACTCGTGACCAACTTTTAAAATCGATAGCTTTTTAACCGCTTGTTGTAAGTTATTCAAAATCTGCATGTAAAGTTATAATGATTAGAACCCAACAGGGAATTAATTTCATAAAAAAAACATTTGGTTATTATTGTTGCTTATTTGATTTATATAAATTTATAACGACCCATTGATGTAGTCAAAACATAATGTTTACAACATTCTAAATTAAAAATAGCAAGTAAAAATCCATACACGGTACAATTGACGTGTTTGCACGCTTTTACAGTGCTTTTTTGACACAATTAGACACTTGTAGTAAACACGAGACATTGTGTGTTCCATTTCCGTTCATTCATAGGTGCAGACGTGGAACGATAATATTTATCATGAGTCTTAAAATGAAATTCTGCAGTTTACAAAACATCGCAATAAAAATGTATGACTATTTTTGCAAAAAGGCTAAACGAGGTAGATTATTTCATTCTTTAGAAAACCCTGAGAATAGGACAAGACACATTTTGGATTTATCTTCCAAAACGGTCATTTAATCGCTGGATTCAAGCACGTGACCGTCAATGTTCCAAATATACAAAATCACAAGGAAGAGCAAAAATGTTGGATAATTTCGACAGTGAACTTATTAGAAGTGAAATTCGCAAAATGTTGGGTATGAATGAAACTGTTACAATAAGAACATTAAAAGTATCGCTGAAAAAGAACAACAGTATTGAAATATCAAAGTATACATTATGGAGGAATGTGAGAGCTGCAGGCTTTACATTCAGAAAGTATTCCAATGGACGAAACATCATCTGTGAGAAGCCACATATAGTAGTCATGAGAAGCAAGTACTTACGTGAAGTAAAAGAGGTGCGCAAGCAAGGTTATGATATTGTGTACTTGGATGAAACATGGATCAATGCTCACCACACTAACCAAAGGAATGGCAGTCATCAGATGGAAAGATTAATAGATTAATACCTAGCAGCAAAGGACAGCGCTTGATAATTGCTCATGCAGGTAGTCGACAACATGGACTAATACAGAATGCAGAGCTCATTTTTCTTTCAAAATCCATAGACAATCGGGATTATCACTCTGAGATGAATGGTCACATATTTAGACATTGGATTGAAAATTCTGTTCTCCCATCACTAGATCGACCATCTTGCCTAATAATGGACAATGCAGCGTACCACAACATTGTTGCACTTGAAGATAAAGTCCCGACGTCATCCAGTACAAAAGATGCTATTAAGATATGGCTCACAAAGGAGCACATACAATTTAATAACATGTACTTAAAACCTGAATTACTATCTTTAGTAAAGCAAAAACAAAGGACAAAGATTTTTCAAATAGATACGATTATCCAAGAGCACGGTCATATATGATTGAGGCTGCCACCTTACCATGCTCATTTAAATCCAATAGAACTAATCTGGGCAAAATTAAAAGGACAAGTGGCAGATGAAAATACAACATTCAAAATATGCGACGTAAAGACTCTTGCTAATCTCGCTTTATTAAATATAGACAAAGATTATTGGGATAAATGTGAAGACCACGTCTTAAAACAGGAAGAGGAATATTGGAAAAATGATGGTTTGTGGAATGTTCAACCCCAAACAGTTATTAATCTTTTAGACTCGTCTGATTCAGAATGAAAGTATATAGCCCCCAAAATGTTGGCCCCTGTATTACCTTAAATTAGTTCAACAAACGGTCCTTATCAGGACCACACAACTATAAAAATTGGACACACAGGTATACCTTGATATTATCGTCCGTCCTCGAACTGAGAAGACAATAATTCTCCTGGTGTTTTGTCTTATTACAATTTTGCCAAACATCAAAGAAATTCGCCGCTTTAAGAAAACTGCAGCTGCAAGATATTTGTTAAATATATATTTAAGGGGTCTTTTGCGTTCTAATAACATTTGGAAAATTTCAACAGTTTTTAACAAACGGTTAGTGAGTAATAGCGTTTGAAGTTGGGCACATGATTTGAAACGAGCTATAGCTGTGTGCACAATCATTACCCATGTACCCCATCACTACCCTCGTTCCCCATCAATACCCATATTCCCCATCACAAATGCGATCATTTCCCTCAATTGTTATAACCTATCTTTCATGATTTATCTCTTCCTCAAAGATTTCAACTGGCAATTATCGTTTGCTTCTCGCTACATTTTTTATTTGACAGCTTCATTTCTCCAATACATGCGGCTGGCTGGTTGGTCTCGAGAAAAGACATCGATCTAGAGACAGAGAAGATGTGAGTTCAAATCCCGGCTGCACTAGTTAGGATTTGTATTTATGATTTACCTCTGTGACAACCACCCCTGGTCTCAGCAGCGAGGCCTGGTTTGAAATGTATCTTACTCATCGACGGGAAAAATATGAGTACATCCGGAGACGGAGTTATCTGTTTGTGTGGCGAAGGACCCATATTCGCATCTTCCTCTTTTCTTCCTAATTTGCCTTTCAGCATCTGGTGGCGAGCATTAAAAAAAATAGCCAGTACATTAGAATTATTTTGCTTGTTCTCAAATAAAATAAAATATCACAAACAGTGTTACCTGCCAATAACAAGAACTTCTGTATATCATTGGGTTATTACAACTATGAGTTTGAGAAAACAATTTCTTTGATCAAAACTAATGAAACAGTATATTCTTCATGTATAGAGGGAGAGAGAGAGAGAGAGAGAGAAAGAGAGAGAGAGAAAGGAAGAGAGAGAGAGAAATATATATATAGATAAATACATAGATCAAGAGATATGTAAAATGGTAGTTAAAGAGAAAAAGAGCTAGGAAGACATATAATTCCTGAAAAAAGGTGCAAATCATTATGTAACGGTGACTTCATAAAACGTTGTTCTATTAACATGGCGCGTGTATTTGGGGAATAAAAAATGTGCCAGTCATTTTGAGATCGTTCCACTTTCAAAACAGACAGTCACTAGAAGGGTTGAGGAAATAAGTTCTCATATATCTAGTAAATTAAAGAGTGTCGTTACAAATTCCCCTAACTTTGCTCTGGCTTTGGATGAATCTACTGACATATCAGACACAGCACACCCTTTAATTTTCATAAGAACTGTTTCAAAAGACTTTATTATCAATGAAGAGCTACTAGCTTTAGATTCATTGCATAATACGACCAAAGGTCAAGACGTTTATGACTCAGTTATGAAAGTTGTTAACGGTATCGGTGACATAAACATATTCTCAAAAAAAGTGACAGATGGCGCTAAGTAACCTAAAGACCGAAAGGTCAAGACCCCTATGACTCAATTATGAAAGTTGTTAACGGTATCGGTAACATAAAAGACTTTCATCAATAGTGACATATGGTGGTAAGTCAATGTGTGTTACTCAAACAGGTTTAGTTCGATTATTAAGGAAGGCTGGACTCCATTGTCCAGCATTACATTGCATTATACACCAGGAGGTGCTGTGTGGCAAGAATCTAGACGTGGAGGATGTTATGAAAACTGTAATAAAGTGTGTGAATTTAAAAAAAGAGGGACATCGGGCTTTGACACACCGACAGTTTATATTTTTTTCTATCATAAGTTGAGGCGGAATATGGCGATTTAGTGTCTACACACAAGTACGCTGGCTAAGCAGAGGGAATTATTTGAGGCGGTTTTTTGCTTTGAGAAACTAGATAAATCAGTTTTTAGAGAAACATGATACCAACAAAGAACTGATCAGAAAAATGTATGATCCACATTTTAACAGCGTGTTGGCTTTTTTAAATGATATCACCCAGAACATGAATTAACGCAACGTAAAGCTACAGGGACGTTCCCAAACAGTCTCAGATTTGGTAGGACACCTAGATGGATTTATAAGTCAACTAACAGTTTTTAGATTTACCCTGGCCAAAGAAAACTGCATTCATTTTCCTTCGAGCAAAGAATTGATTGAGGAGCGCAGTGACACTGTTTTCAAATTTTCTATACTAATGTTAGACAAACTATTGGAGCAATTCAGTGAACGATTTTCTGACTTCAGTGGTATACGATCCCTCGACGCCAACGGCAGCAGATGAAGGATAGAAGAAGAAGCACAAGAAGGGTGGTATACGACCAGAACTGGCATTGTTTAACAAACCTATGTCACGTGATATTATCCAACAACATGACACTTTTCAGCTAGAGTTATGGAACCTCCAAAGTGACCCCTTTATCCAATCAATGATGGAGATAGGAGTTGACTTTTGGAAACTTGAACAACGGGAACAATATCCCGCATTGAGTGATTTCAGTTTGAAAATTACTTATATGTTCGGAAGCACATATATATGCGAATGCGCTTTTTCAATAAATGATGACGTCATAGGAGATGACGTCATAGGAGATGACGTCATATGAGATGACGTCATATGATATGACGTCATGAGACGCACAAAGATGGAAGCTGTTCGCGTCGTGCCATTGTGTAAACAATGTTTTCTTTGAACATCACGCTGTCTGTCATCACAGCGAGTTGGCGGATTTTTAGAAATGTAACCACTGATATGATAATAAATGTGTGTACATAGTTCGTTAACCACCGCTGTAGATCAAGCCTTTATCCTACTGGCTTCGTTCGAGACCTTGCAAGTTAATAACCTAATTTGTGCAGGCGGTTGGTTTGGGGCAAATTGTACGTTACAATGTCACTGCTATAATGACGCAGTTTGTGATAAAACTACATGGACATGCCCAAACAATGACAGTTGTCAGCACGAATATTTCGGACCCCAGTGTCAGTACTTGGATCTCGTTTACAAATACGCTCATAAATCTGAACTTACTTTCCTGTTTGATAACAACTACACCACATGTTATCCGGACACATATTCTACATCAGTTGAGGCTACTCTCAATCAATTTTTGCTGTTCTCCTGGTTTAGAATTTATCTGAATGACTTAACAGATTCGGACAGTTTCACGGTAAAACTAAATGGTTCTGCCTCATGTAACATTGATTCAAGGTTTGTAGTTAGTTCGCACGAGATTGATGTCATTTGCTCTGGTGATGGGCTGATCAACAAGTTACGGATTGAAGGGCGATCCTGAAAGTGGCAATCAGTGAGTTTCTTTGTGCCGATTTCATCTCCTTCATTGTTGAAAAAGCGCATTCCCATATATATGTGCTTTAGAACATAGAAGTAATTTTCAAAATGAAATCACTCAATGCGGATAATTTTCCCGTGGCACAAGTTTCCAAAAGTCAACTCCTATCTCAATCCTTGAATGGAAAAAAGGGTCACGTTGAAGGTTACATAACTCCTACTGAAAAGTGGCATATTGTTGGAAAATGTCACACTTCATATGGTTGTTAAACAATGCCAGTTCTGGTCGTATACCACTGAAGTAAGAAAATCGTTAATTGAATTGCTCCTATAGTTTGTCTAACATTAATACAGAAAATTTGAAATCAGTGTCACTGCGCTACTCAATCAATTCTTTGCACGAAGGAAAATGAATGCAGTTTTCTTTGGTCAGGGTAAATCTAAAAACGTTTAGTTGACTTATAAATCCATCTAGGTGTCCTACCAAATCTGAGACTGTTTGGGAACGTCCCTGTAGCTTCAAGTTGAGTTCATTCATGTGCTGGGTGATATCAGTTTTAAAAAGGGAATACGCTGTTAAAATGTGGATCCGACATTTTTCTGATCAGTTCTTTATTGGTATCATGTTTCTCTAAAAACTGCTTTATGTCGTTTCTCAAAGCAAAAAACCGTCTCAAACAATTCCCTCTGCTTAGCCAGCGTACTTGTGTGTAGAGCACCAAATCGCCATATTCCGCCTCAACTTCTGATAGAAAATTTATAAACTGTCAGTGTGTCAAAGACCGATTCCCGCCTTTTATTAAACTTAACACACTTTATTACAGTTTTCATAACATCCTCCACATCTAGAATCTTACCACACAGCGCCTCCTGGTGTATAATGCAGTGTAATGCTGGGCAATGGATTCCAGCCTTCCTTAATAATCCAACTAGACCTGTTTGAGTACCACTCATTGACTTAGCGCCATCTGTCACTATTGTTGAAAGTCTTTTTATGTCACCGATACCGTTAACATCTTTTATAACTGAGTCATAAATGTCTTAAGCTTTTGGTCGTATTATGCAATGAATCTAAAGCTAGAAGCTCTTCATTGATAATAAAGTCTTTTGAAGCAGTTCTTATGAAAATTAAAAGTTCTGCTGTGTCTGACATGTGAGTAGATTTATCCAAAGCCAGAGAAAAGTAAGCGGAATTTGTAACGACACTCTTTAATTTACTAGATATATGAGAACTTATTTCTTCAACGCTTCTAGTGACTGTCTGTTTTGAAAGTGGAACGCTCTCAAAATAACTGGCAATTTTTTCTGCCCCAAATGCACGCGCCATGTTAATAGAACAACGCTTTACGAAGTCACCGTCACGTAATGATTTTTTTTTTATTTTGCTATCTATGCGCTTACAACAAACTATGCCATTAAGGAACCTGTTTACTTTGTTGTAAAAACTGATTTCTGAGCACTAACCTTTCTCTTCAAATCGCACACAAGTGTAGAAAGTAATGTACCATTGCAGTCCTTGTATTTAGCGGCGTGATGCTGTGTGTAATGCCGTTGAAAATTATACTTTTTATTTACAGACAACACTTGCAAACACACAAGTCACTGCGGTTTGCTATCCTTATTTTGTGATAAATAAAAAATCATGTTCCTATTTCTCATTTTAAAAATCTGATTTTGTTCATTTAATTGACGTTTATTGCTCATATTATACAACGACCGAAGCAATAAACAATGAAAACATAGATTACACAAATAGCACTGTTTCCTGTTAAAATGGAACTGTTCACTGTAACTCGACCATATCAGAATGATCAGATCGGATATATAATTTTGACTGATGAAAAGAGGATTGGAGATAAATATATTGAAAGTAAAATATATGTGGGGTGATTGTGTTAGGTAGGAGGAGGTGGGTTACTGGCAGTATTTCTTGGCGGAAACTGTTTGAACTCACCGAACTGAGAGTCGCTTCTAGAACCATTCGTCGGCTTCTTCCTTTATTTCAGTCGACCGCAGGATGATCACACACAAAAAAGGATGGGTTGTGAATGACGCGAAGGCGACGTTAAACTAACTACTAGAGTGTTCCGAGTGTTATTTTTATCCGCCGCGGACCTAAAAAGGACGTCGCGAACCACTTGTGGCCCACGGGCACCTTATTGGCCATCCCGGTTGTAGAATATAATCATTTGATATTAATAAAGATAATAACGATAACCACTTGCTGCGCTTCGATCGTGCACCTGTTTTCAGGAATTATATTTCTTCTTCCTAGCTCTTTTTTCTCTGTATCTACCTTTTTACATATCACTTTATATATGTATTTATCTATATATCTTTCTCTCTCTCTCTATTATGTATATATATATATATATATATATGAAAAACATTTGATACAAAAGTGTATAACAGTTTCATTAGTTTTGATCGAAGAAAACTGTTTTCCCAAACTCATAGTTGTAATAACCCAATGATATACAGAAGTTCTTGTTATTGGCAGGTAACACTGTTTGTGATATTTTATTTTATTTGAGAACAAGCAAAATAATTCTAATGTACTGGCTATTTTTTTAATGCTCGCCACCAGATGCTGAAAGGCAAATTAGGAAGAAAAGAGGAAGATGCGAATATGGGTCCTTCGCCACACAAACAGATAACTCCGTCTCCGGATGTACTCATATTTTTTCCGTCGATGAGAAAGATACATTTCAAACCGAGCCTCGCTGCTGAGACCAGGGGTGGTTGTCACAGAGATAAATCATAAATACAAATCATAAATAGTGCAGCCGGGATTTGAACTCAATCTTCTCTGTCTCTAGACTGATGTCTTGTCTCGAGACCAGACAGCCAGCCGCATGTATTGGAGAAATGATGCTGTCAACAGAAAATATGTAGAGAGAAGTAAAAGCTAATTGGCAGTTGAAATCTTTGAGGAAGAGATCAATCATGAAAGATAGATTATAACAATTGAGGGAAATGATCGCATTTGTGATGGGGAATATGGGTATTGATGGGGAACGAGGATAGTGATAGGGTACAAGGGTAATGATTGTGCACACAGCTAGTAAAGGGGAACATGTGTAGTGATGGGGTACATGGGTGGTAATGGGGAACATGGGTATTATGAAGGGATTATTGAAATGGGGAATATGAATCATCTCATTTCACAACATAACCATCTTAACTGACTCACCATCTCAATAAAATGTTATTTCATATTACAAACTGACTAAATCGTTCTCATCACCAATCAACCAATTTACGTTTCTTTCACAAGTTGGCCACCTTAATTCCTTCATTATTCAACGAACTTCCTTTTTTTCACAAATTGAGCACATTAATCCCTTCTACAATCTATCATAATTTGTTTCGTTACATAAATTACCAGCCTGAATCATTTCACCTTTACTACTAAAGCTCTTTTGAATACAGAAAAAGATAATAAAACCCTCATTACCATCCAGATTTCCTTTTAAAAAAAACATAGATCAGTTTTTTTTTTCTCTTCACCAGATCTGTAATATTGTATTTCATATCTTGGGGAATTTCATGGATGGGGAAACATGGGTAGTGATGGGGTGCATGGGTAGTGATGGGGAACATGGGTAGTGATGGGGAACATGGGTAGTGATGGGGAACATGGGTAGTGATGGGGTGCATGGGTAGTGATGGGGAACATGGGTAGTGATGGGGAACATGGGTAGTGATGGGGAACATGGGTAATGATGGGGAACATGGGTAGTGATGGGGTGCATGGGTAGTGATGGGGAACATGGGTAGTGATGGGGAACATGGGTAGTGATGGGGTACATGGGTAGTGATGGGGAACATGGTTAGTAATGGGGAACATGGGTAGTGATAAGGTACATGGGTAGTGATGGGTACATGGGTAGTGATGGGGTATATGGGTAGTTCTGCGTACATGGGTAGTGCTGCGTACATGGGTAGTGATGGTGTACATAGGTAGTGCTGGGTACATGGGTAGTGATGGGTACAAGGATAGTGCTGGGTACATGGGTAGTGATCTGAAACATGGGTAGTGATGGGGAACATGGGTAGTGATAGGGAACATGGGTAGTGATGGGGAACATGGGTAGTGATGGGGGACATGGGTAGTGATGGGTTACATTTGTAGTGATGGGGTACATGGGTGGTGATGGGGAACATGGGTAGTGATGGGGTGCATGGGTAGTGATGGGGAACATGGGTAGTGATGGGGAACATGGGTAGTGATGGGGAACATGGGTAGTGATGGGGAACATGGGTAGTGATGGGGTGCATGGGTAGTGATGGGGAACATGGGTAGTGATGGGGAACATGGGTAGTGATGGGGTACATGGGTAGTGATGGGGAACATGGTTAGTAATGGGGAACATGGGTAGTGATAAGGTACATGGGTAGTGATGGGTACATGGGTAGTGATGGGGTATATGGGTAGTGCTGCGTACATGGGTAGTGCTGCGTACATGGGTAGTGATGGAGTACATAGGTAGTGCTGGGTACATGGGTAGTGATGGGTACAAGGATAGTGCTGGGTACATGGGTAGCGATCTGAAACATGGGTAGTGATGTGGAACATGGGTAGTGATAGGGAACATGGGTAGTGATGGGGAACATGGGTAGTGATGGGGGACATGGGTAGTGATGGGTTACATGGGTAGTGATGGGGTACATGGATAGTGATGGGGTACATGGGTAGTGATGGTGTACATGGGTAGTGATGGGAAACATGGGTAGTGATGTGGAATATGGGTAGTGATGGGGTAGTGATGGGTACATGGGTAGTGATGGGGTATATGGGTAGTGCTGCGTACATGGGTAGTGCTGCGTACGTGGGTAGTGATGGGTACATGGATAGTGCTGGGTACATGGGTAGTGATGGGTACATGGATAGTGCTGGGTACATGGGTAGTGATGGGGTACATGGGTAGTGAGGGGAAACATGTAAGTGATGAGGTACATGGGTAGTGATGGGGAACATGGGTAGTGATGGGGTACATGGGTAGTGATGGGGAACATGGGTAGTGCTGGGTACATGGGTAGTGATGGGTACATGGATAGTGCTGGGTACATGGGTAGTGATGGAGTCCATAGGTAGTGCTGGGTACATGGGTAGTGATGGGTACATGGATAGTGCTGGGTACAAGGGTAGTAATGGGGTACAGGGTAGTGCTAGGTACATGGTTAGTGAAGGGGTACATGGTTAGTGATGTGTGACATTGGTAGTAATGGGTTACATAGGAAGTGATTGCGTACATGGGTAGTGATGGGGAACATGGGCAGTGATGGGGAACATGGGTATTGATGAGGTTCATGGGAAGTGATGGCTTACATCGGTAGTGAAGGGGAACATGGGCAGTGATGGGGAATATGATTAGTGATGGGGTACATGGGTATTGATGAGGTTCATGGGAAGTGATGGCTTACATCGGTAGTGATGGGGAACATGGGCAGTGATGTGGAATATGGGTAGTGATGGGGCACATGGGTAGTGATGGGGAAACATGGGTAGTGATGGGGAATATGGTTAGTGATTTGGCACATGGGTAGTGATGGTGAACATGGTTAGTGATTGGGAACATGATTAGTGATGGGGTTCGTGGGAAGTAATGTTGAACATGGGTAGTGATGGGGCACATTGGTAGTGATGGGGAAACATGGGTAGTGATGGGGAACATGTGTAGTAAGGGGACGCAAGGGTAGTGATGTGGAAACATAGGTAGTGATTGGGAATAGGGTTAGTGTGTTAGGGGAACATGACTGAAGTGATGTGGAACATGGTTAGTGATGGGGAACATGGGTCGTGATGGTGAACATGGTTAGTGATAGGGAACATTGGTATTGATAGGGTCCATGAGTAGCGATGCGGAACATGGCTGGAGTGAGGTAGATAACAGTATACAAGAGAGGTTGTTGTGAAAGACACTTTATTACCACTCTGCAATGAACATAATGATAGTGGAAATTATGTATTAGAAACGTGGCTCTTGTGTTTTAGATTGATTTATCCTGTCTCAACCAAAGGAACAAAGAATATAACACCTGGCGTAATTGAATTTGTTAATTCATTTATTCTTTTTAAGCATTAAGAAAGAATCTGCCAGGAGATTAGGTCTTCCTCTGCTGTTGTTGTGGTTGCATCTGTAACCGACTCAGCTACCGCTTGTCACAAACGTAAGATCCCAATTTGTCAATCAATTACTACCATACAACGTGATGATGTTTAGAAACTGTTTTCCTCTATAATCTCCTGTATCCGACCGTTTGATGAAACTGTTCTGGTCTGCGTGAAAAGTGAGAGAACAATTAAATTGATAAAGAAATATGCATAACAGGCGTGGCTATTGCTCTACAATTTTCCCTCTATATTTGTTGTTTCTTTTGAAGAGTGAAATTATCTATGCGTACACATTAATGGGGGTGACATTAGCGAGGTGGTTAGTATACTGGATTGTGAAATAAATAAATAAAAAAATACATTTTAAAAACACAACATACATTTTTATATTTTTATATTGTTATATCTGTTTAATATTTTTTTATTATTATTTTTATTATATGTATGTATCTGGCAAAAAGCTCTATAGCTTGTTTCATAAGTCGTGCCCAACTTTAAAAATCAATATCTTTTAAACCGCTTTTTGTAATTTTTTCAAAATTTGCATGTATAGTTATAATGATTAGAACCCAACAGGGAATTAATTTCATTAAAAACAAACATTTGGTTATTATTATTGCTTATTTGATTTATATAAATTTATAACGACCCATTGATGTAGTCAAAACTTAGTGTTTACAGTATTTAAGTTAAAAATAGCAAGTAAAAATCCATACAATTGACGTGTTTGCACGCTTTTACCGTGCTTTTTTGACACAATTAGACACTTGTAGTAAACACGAGACATTGTGTGTTCCATTTCCGTTAATTCAGCGGCGTAACGTGGAACAATAACATTTATCATGAGTCTTAAAATGAAATTCTGCAGTTTACAAAACATCGCAATAAAAATGTATGACTATTTTTGCAAAGAGGCTAAACGAGGAAGATTATTTCATTCTTTAGAAAACCCTGAGAATAGGACAAGACACATTTTGGATTTATCTAAACGGTCATGTAATCGCTGGATTCAAGCACGTGACCGTCAATGTTCCAAATATACAAAATCACAAGGAAGAGCAAAAATGTTGGATAATTTCGACAGTGAACTTATTAGAAGTGAAATTCGCAAAATGTTGGGTATGAATGAAACTGTTACAATAAGAAATTAAAAGTATCGCTGAAAAAGAACAACAGTATTGAAATATCAAAGTCTACATTATGGAGGAATGTGAGAGCTGCAGGCTTTACATTCAGAAAGTATTCCAATGGACGAAACATCATCTGTGAGAAGCCACATATAGTAGTCATGAGAAGCAAGTACTTACGTGAAGTAAAAGAGGTGCGCAAGCAAGGTTATGATATTGTGTACTTGGATAAAACATGGATCAATGCTCACCACACTAACCAAAGGGGACGGCAGTCATCAGATGGAAAGATTAAGAGATTAATACCTAGCAGCAAAGGACAGCGCTTGATAATTGCTCATGCAGGTAGTCGACAACATGGACTAATACAGAATGCAGAGCTCATTTTTCTTTCAAAATCCATAGACAATCGGGATTATCACTCTGCGATGAATTGTCACATATTTAGACATTGGTTTGAAAATTCTGTTCTCCCAGCACTAGATCGACCATCTTGCCTAATAATGGACAATGCAGCGTACCACAACATTGTTGCACTTGAAGATAAAGTCCCGACGTCATCCAGTACAAAAGATGCTATTAAGATATGGCTCACAAAGGAGCACATACAATTTAATAACATGTAAATAAAACCTGAATTACTATCTCTAGTAAAGCAAAAACAGAGGACACAGATTTTTCAAATAGATAAGATTATCCAAGAGCACGGTCATATAAGTTTGAGGCTGCCACCTTACCATGCTCATTTAAATCCAATAGAACTAATCTGGGCAAAATTAAAAGGACAAGTGGCAGATGAAAATACAACATTCAAAATATGCGATGTAAAGACTCTTCCTAATCTCGCTTTATTAAATATAGACAAAGATTATTTGGCTAAATGTGAAGACCACGTCTTAAAACAGGAAGAGGAATATTGGAAAAATGATGGTTTGTGGAATGTTCAACCCCAAACAGTTATTAATCTTTTAGACTCGTCTGATTCAGAATGAAAGTATATAGCCCCCACAATGTTGGCCCCTGTATTACCTTAAATTAGTTCAACAAACGGTCCTTATCAGGACCACACAACTATACAAATTAGACATACAGGTATACCTTGATATTATCGCATTGTTCATGCATGTCATTTATCGAGACTAAGTATTTGATAAAGCAAAGGTTTAAAAGTGGCAATGTCCCAGAACATACAAAAAAATATCAGGGAAGTGAAACAATATTCTCTGTACAAATACTATTTGAATGGGGCATCGGTAGTCTAGTTGGGTAACCACCCGACTGAGCTACCGACATGAGGACAACCCGTGTTCGATTCCCGCTGGCAGCAGTGTGAGTTGTCCTGATCGTTAGAAAAAAAAATGCTCACACGTTTGATCTAGCCGCTGGCAGCAATGGGTTTCAGGGGTACTCTGGGAAGTTCAGGAATGCTGCCAAGCATCGTCAGTTTCTATTCTTGAAGCGACACTATTCAGAAGTCTCCGATCACTTATATATATTGCCGAGTACATATGGATGAAAGCTCACGCGCAAAGACACCGATTCTCGTACTTTACTTTTATTTTAAGTCTCGTATTTTACTTTACTTTAAGTCTCGTACTTTACTTTAAGCCTCGTCTTTTACCTAACTTTAAGTCTCGTATTTTATTTTACTTTAAGTCTCTTATTTTACTTTACTTTATGTCTTGTATGATACTTTATTTAATTCTCGTATTTTACTTTACTTTATGTATCGTATGTTACTTTATTTAATTCTCGTATTTTACTTTACTTTAAGTCTCGTATTTTACTTTAGTTCATGTCTTGTATGTTACTTTACTATAAGTCTCGTATTTTACTTTACTTTATGTCTCGTATGTTACTTTTTTTAATTCTCGTATTTTACTTTACTTTAAGTCTCGTATGTTACTTTATTTAAATCTCGTATTTTACTTTATTTTATGTATCGTATATTACTTTATTTAATTCTCGTATTTTACTTTACTTTAAGTCTCGTATTTTACTTTACTTTATGTCTTGTATGTTACTTTACTCTAAGTCTCGTATTTTACTTTACTTTATGTCTTGTATGTTACTTTATTTAAGTCTCGTATTTTACTTTACCATTTGTATTGGGAAAAAGGGGGGGGGGGCAGTGTTTTTTTTTCAAAGCCGTTCCTTCTTTGAAAATAGTTAGCCATGTTTCTATTTTGTTCATCAAATGTGTCGACATTGGCTTTAATGTTCGCTCAAACATGTCTACACTATCTCTTCAAACTCCAACAAGTAAGGTGGAAGAAAAGATTAAAATGTATACAATTTATTGAATTATATTATTTTATATAATACAAGAAGAGTTGGAAAGTAAGTGTTTTATATATATCATCCTACTGAAGTTTACATATTGATATCTTCTTTGACAAATGAAGGTTCAAAGAAACAATGTGAAAAGCTAATTCGACCTTGAGGAAAACAGGACACATGACCGATAGGGTAAATTCATTATCATCATCATCATCATCATCTTCATCATCATCAAGTACCATGCCTGCTGGCGTATTTGATCATGTCTTTCCACAATTTTCGATCCCGACATTTATTTATCATTTCTGTTGTTGACTTCTGCCAGACAACTTCTTAAGCTGTCTGGTATATTTTCTCATTGCGTCCCTCTATCTCTTCGTCTGTCAATTTTTGCAGTTGTTACAATATATTCCAGCTCTTCTATTCTCAATTCATATGCCAAAAATTATGATTATTTCTTCCTAATATTGGAAAATAGCTATGTTTTTGCTTTGGCCTCTTCCAGAGTGTGTTCATCATTTTTCTTTGCTGTCCATGGTATTCTCAACATTCTTCTGTAAAACCACATTTGGGTAAATTGGTGAAGCAAAATAAGTTGCTTGGAGAGTCACCTCTGAATCGAAGAAAATGTGGTTGTAGAGGGTTGTCATGGCAACAAAATTCAGAAAATAATCCTAAATGAATAGCGCCGATAGAGGATGCAATTTGCTCAATTGAAATAACAAATAAACGTCTCAAATGACAGAGAAAGTAAAATAGGCCATAGAAAAAATATTTGAGAGATGATCAAGCAGGTTTTAGGAAAAACAGATCATGTGCTGATCAATTAACTACCTTACGTATAATAGTTGGACAAAGTTTTGAAAAAACAGTCCCCAATTTATTTCAGATTCATAGATTACGAAAAGGCATTAGGATAGTTTAGACGGAGGAATGCTTTGGAAGTTAATGAGTCTTTACGGAATCCCCATAAAAACAGGCTGGTTTACAGAACCTAGGTTCACCGTGTTCCTTGTAGGGGTGGCTTTTATTGATACAGAAGACCTAGTATTGCGATACCTCTACACTGGACGACATGTAGTTTCCCAGCATATTTTGGAACTTCACGAACGTCAACTTCTCCAGTAAGAGCAGGGAAATCAAGAAAGCCATTACGACCTGGCACATCAGTCAGTACAAGGACAACCTGCCACATCAGTCAGTACAAGGACAACCTGCCACATCTGTCAGTACAAGGACAACCTGCCACATCAGTCAGTACAAGGACAACCTGCCACATCAGTCAGTACAAGGACAACCTGGCACATCAGTCAGTACAAGGACAACCTGCCACATCAGTCAGTACAAGGACAACCTGGCACATCTGTCAGTACAAGGACAACCTGCCACATCAGTCAGTACAAGGACAACCTGCCACATCAGTCAGTACAAGGACAACTTGCCACATCAGTCAGTACAAGGACAACCTGCCACATCAGTCAGTACAAGGACAAACTGCCACATCTGTCAGTACAAGGGCAACCTGCCACATCAGTCAGTACAAGGACAACCTGCCACATCAGTCAGTACAAGGACAACCTGCCACATGAGTCAGTACAAGGGCAACCTGCCACATCAGTCAGTACAAGGACAACCTGCCACATCAGTCAGTACAAGGACAACCTGCCACATGAGTCAGTACAAGGGCAACCTGCCACATCAGTCAATACAAGGACAACCTGCCACATCAGTCAGTAGAAGGACAACCTGCCACATCAGTCAGTACAAGGGCAACCTGCCACATCAGTCAGTACAAGGACAATCTGCCACATCAGTCAGTACAAGGACAATCTGCCACATCAGTCAGTAGAAGGACAACCTGCCACATCAGTCAGTACAAGGGCAACCTGCCACATCAGTCAGTACAAGGACAACCTGCCACATCAGTCAGTACAAGGACAATCTGCCACATCAGTCAGTAGAAGGACAACCTGCCACATCAGTCAGTACAAGGACAACCTGCCACATCAGTCAGTACAAGGACAACCTGCCACATCAGTCAGTACAAGGACAACCTGCCACATCAGTCAGTACAAGGACAATCTGCCACATCAGTCAGTAGAAGGACAACCTGCCACATCAGTCAGTACAAGGACAACCTGGCACATCAGTCAGTACAAGGACAACCTGCCACATCAGTCAGTACAAGGACAACCTGCCACATCAGTCAGTACACGGACAACCTGCTACATCAGTCAGTACAAGGACAACCTGCCACATCAGTCAGTACAAGGACAACCTGCCACATCAGTCAGTAGAAGGACAACCTGGCACATCAGTCAGTACACGGACAACCTGCCACATCAGTCTGTACAAGGACAATCTGCCACATCAGTGAGTACAAGGACAACCTGACACATCAGTCAGTACAAGGGCAACCTGCCCGCATCAACTCGTGGCATTACATCAACAAACATCTTAAATTTTCAAAACACTATTTAACTAAACCCAAAAAACAAATTACTATTGTATTGGCCATTATAAATGAGCTTGATGAATATTACATTACATGGCTATGACTGTGAGCAGATATTACATTACATGGCTATGACTGTGAGCAGATATTACATTACATGGTTATGACTGTGAGCAGATATTACATTACATGGCTATGACTGTGAGCAGATATTACAATAGATGGTTATGACTGTGAGCAGATATTACATAACATGGCTATGACCGTGAGCAGATATTACATTACATGGCTACGAATGTGAGCAGATATTACATTACATGGCTGTGACTGTGAGCAGATATTACGAACTATGTCACTTTGACAGTCGATCTGTAACAACTAATCATTAATTATCATCAGATCTTCTCATGTTCATTTTCGTTGAGCAGCTGTTTATAGAGCGAGCAGGAATTGATTTATTTCTTACCCTGTCTCCACAGAAGGCAAGGAGGTAACAATGTGCCCGTTTCTAGCTACCCTCCCCCCTGTCCCACACACTCCCTCCCCCCTTTCCTCTTGATAACACTTCACAATTTTCAAAACGAAAGCGTTGAAATACATTTAAAACGAACGTTCAGTTGTAGGGGATGCCAGAAGATGAAGCGATACACTCATCACCAAATGTCTTATTGTTCCTCATTTCGGATTATTTGTGACCATATAGTTTGGTCGTTAATTATTCACAATTATAACGGTGTATATCATGCTACTTACAAAATTACGAGCGAAATCCTCCTGTAAGATAAGACATCCCACTTCAGTTTCAAAAACATTTATAAACACTTATATTGACCATTTTAATTACATTGTCCAATCAATCCAGACAAAAATGTCTTTTAGTGATTCTCAAGTAATCTCCCCTGATATCAAGTCCATCATAATTTACCAGCCAACCATACTTATGGCCCGATGGTCGTAGGGGATCACCCAACGCTTGTGACGTTTTGAGCACTGCGAGCAGGGGCAGTTTTGGATAACATGACGTGAGCAGTCTATTGCTCGTTTAGCTGAAAACGTCACAAGGTGTTTTCGGAAAAATATCTTCTCCTCAGCTCACGGGCATTATATATAGCTGGCTGTAATTTAACTGTAATTGTGATTGTTACTAGATGTCTACTATTGTTGTATTCGCTGAAAAGTGCAATATATAGGAAATATGTTATGTTCTCACTTCAAGTACGCCCCTTCCATAATTTTCCAGAAAATATGTCATGAAATGTTGCTCATTTAATATTTCAAATGGAAGGACAAACTTACCAACTTAAAAGTAAGTCCCGCAACATGCAAAGACCATAGGAATCATGTCAATGCTCAGAAGCCGAAGGTTAAGATGGATGGGACCCGTTCAGCGAATGAAAGAATCCCGCATTCCGAAGCAAATATATCAATCAATTAATCAAGAGCCCTATCACGCCAAGTGGCGTATATGAAGGATGGTGTTAGTGGTTATAATTTGTACAGACCTTCGTCACATGCTTTTTGGGATAATCTGGTCGGTATTACGCCCGATCCGCTATACTTTCCTAGAAAGAATTCCGTTACCCATTTAAGACTTGATGAACCCGGAATCCGTCGATCAGGATCGAACCAGCTCCTGTCCTATGTTGTCCAGTTCACTAACCACTGAGCTATCGCGGCTCTCTCAAAAACAATATTGTGAACTGATTCATACACGGAAAAAGACAAATCGGCAAACATTAAACTATTATATAGAGATATTTGTACACTATCTCTGAATGACTTCTCCATCTATGTAAATGACTGAGAAGATCTGACAAGAGATCGAACAGCATGGAGAGCCTGTATAAATAATAGCATAACATCATTAACATCAACTGTGCTTATGGCAAAACATGGAAGAAAAAAAGACCAATGAAAAAAAAATATGAAAACACCGTGGATCAGTGGGCCTGACTTGTTCATACTGTGACCGAGTGTGTTTGTCAAACATTTGTATAATCAGCCACGAAAGAGGCTGCTCGACAAAAACAAAACTTCCACAGAAAAACGCACAATATTCTCCGCTAAACCGCCTGACAAGACGAAAAGCGCCATATATGATATTTTCAGAAATGGACAGTTTTATTTACTTTCGTATTTATTTTTACCGATCCATATTCAATTCACAATGATGTAGGCAAACACACACACACACACACAGATAGAGAGAGAGGAGATATGGAGTGTTACTCTGTAATAATGTTTACTTCCAAATATGAAATTAAGTCCCTTCCTCTTAAATGTCTGATCTAGGTTTATGGTCCACACCATAAATTGAAACATTAAAAACATTAAATCTGTAAGGAACATCAGTTTAATAAAACAAATGGGAGATTTGCTATTAACTATTTCAGTAAGGAAGGTTTTCATAGATTTAGCAGTAGAAATTTCGAGGACAAAATGTTTCGTGTTATTAAATATTAATCTACATGTTTATATTTATTTAACACTTCACAATTTATATATGCATGTTTAGATACTTAAACAAGGAATTAGATTTCACCAATACCAAGATGATGCAAAACATATGAAAAGAATATGGTTTGAGGATAGTTTACACTAATCAAATTGATTGAGAGTGACGCATTGTGCGGCTAAACGTACATGACCGAAATCGGCATGACGCCTGATGCGTCGAAACGTACGGTAAGAGTTAATGATTAATGCGTATTTGTCTTTATACAGCTATTCTAAATCGTTCGTAATCACTATTAACCTCTTCCCTCTAGTGTTGATATTTAAAATATGTTAATTTTTTTTCGGATTTCTACAAAAGCTTCTATTTGTAATTGTTATCAGTGAAGATAATTGATTTTAATGTATTTCCTAATTTGCTTGTATTTGTCTCTAATTAGATCAATGTCACATATATCTCCTGCAGTTCTACTCTATTAATAACCTATCTTGAAGAAGAGATGTTTTAATGTTGTTTTCAGATCGACGATATTTATATCAAAATACGTTGTATTTGTTGTGTTCATGACATTATAAGAAAAGTTAATGCCCTTCTGGCATGTCTTCAAATGTTCTTGTACAACTTCTAGGATTTAGCGAGATTACTATACATTGTTGAGCATCGTACAACCAGGTAGTTTTACTGAAAAAGCATATATTGCTTTATTGTGGTTGCAATTTTACTAAAAATAATATCATCATCATGTGCAATACCGGTTGGCGTAGGTGATCTTGTCCTACTACAACCTTCTATCTACTGGACATTGTATCAATTCTTTTGATGACTGTTTTCTATGCCATAACACCAGGCCATATAGTATCTTCTCTATTTGTCGTCCACGATATCTCTTTCCCTGTAATTTGCCAGTTGTAACCAATTATTCAAATTTTCCCATTCTCATGACGTGCCCGAAAAATGTTGATTGTTTCTTTCTGATGTTTCTTATGAGCATTCTTTTTCTGTTGGCCTCTTTGAGATTTTCCTTATTGGTCTTTTTAGCTGCCCAGGGATCAATACTCTTCTGAGAAATCCCATCTGTATGGCTTCTAATCGTGTTATGATTTGTTTGTTTACTGTGAATGATTCGCCTCCCATAGGTAAGAAGTGGTTCTCTATAGCACCGATGAACTCTCTTTCTCACTTGTATTGATTATTAATCTGCTGCATATTATATTGAGTCACATTTTATGTGACATGAATTAGTTGTGATCAATTTAAATTCTTTCTAGCATGAAGTAGTTGTGATCAATTTAAATTCTTTCTAGCATGAAAAAGTTGTGATCAATTTAAATTCTTTCTAGCATGAAGTAGTTGTGATCAATTTAAATTCTTTCTAGCATGAAGTAGTTGTGATCAATTTAAATTCTTTCTAGCATGAAAAAGTTGTGATCAATTTAAATTCTTTCTAGCATGAAGTAGTTGTGATCAATTTAAATTCTTTCTAGCATGAAGTAGTTGTGATCAATTTAAATTCTTTCTAGCATGAAAAAGTTGTGATCAATTTAAATTCTTTCTAGCATGAAGTAGTTGTGATCAATTTAAATTCTTTCTAGCATGAAGTAGTTGTGATCAATTTAAATTCTTTCTAGCATGAAGTAGTTGTGATCAATTTAAATTCTTTCTAGCATGAAGTAGTTGTGATCAATTTAAATTCTTTCTAGCATGAAAAAGTTGTGATCAATTTAAATTCTTTCTAGCATGAAGTAGTTGTGATCAATTTAAATTCTTTCTAGCATGAAGTAGTTGTGATCAATTTAAATTCTTTCTAGCATGAAGTAGTTGTGATCAATTTAAATTCTTTCTAGCATGAAAAAGTTGTGATCAATTTAAATTCTTTCTAGCATGAAAAAGTTGTGATCAATTTAAATTCTTTCTAGCATGAAGTAGTTGTGATCAATTTAAATTCTTTCTAGCATGAAAAAGTTGTGATCAATTTAAATTCTTTCTAGCATGAAAAAGTTGTGATCAATTTAAATTCTTTCTAGCATGAAGTAGTTGTGATCAATTTAAATTCTTTCTAGCATGAAGTAGTTGTGATCAATTTAAATTCTTTCTAGCATGAAGTAGTTGTGATCAATTTAAATTCTTTCTAGCATGAAGTAGTTGTGATCAATTTAAATTCTTTCTAGCATGAAGTAGTTGTGATCAATTTAAATTCTTTCTAGCATGAAGTAGTTGTGATCAATTTAAATTCTTTCTAGCATGAAGTAGTTGTGATCAATTTAAATTCTTTCTAGCATGAAAAAGTTGTGATCAATTTAAATTCTTTCTAGCATGAAGTAGTTGTGATCAATTTAAATTCTTTCTAGCATGAAGTAGTTGTGATCAATTTAAATTCTTTCTAGCATGAAGTAGTTGTGATCAATTTAAATTCTTTCTAGCATGAAAAAGTTGTGATCAATTTAAATTCTTTCTAGCATGAAAAAGTTGTGATCAATTTAAATTCTTTCTAGCATGAAGTAGTTGTGATCAATTTAAATTCTTTCTAGCATGAAAAAGTTGTGATCAATTTAAATTCTTTCTAGCATGAAAAAGTTGTGATCAATTTAAATTCTTTCTAGCATGAAGTAGTTGTGATCAATTTAAATTCTTTCTAGCATGAAGTAGTTGTGATCAATTTAAATTCTTTCTAGCATGAAGTAGTTGTGATCAATTTAAATTCTTTCTAGCATGAAGTAGTTGTGATCAATTTAAATTCTTTCTAGCATGAAAAAGTTGTGATCAATTTAAATTCTTTCTAGCATGAAGTAGTTGTGATCAATTTAAATTCTTTCTAGCATGAAGTAGTTGTGATCAATTTAAATTCTTTCTAGCATGAAGTAGTTGTGATCAATTTAAATTCTTTCTAGCATGAAGTAGTTGTGATCAATTTAAATTCTTTCTAGCATGAAAAAGTTGTGATCAATTTAAATTCTTTCTAGCATGAAGTAGTTGTGATCAATTTAAATTCTTTCTAGCATGAAAAAGTTGTGATCAATTTAAATTCTTTCTAGCATGAAAAAGTTGTGATCAATTTAAATTCTTTCTAGCATGAAGTAGTTGTGATCAATTTAAATTCTTTCTAGCATGAAGTAGTTGTGATCAATTTAAATTCTTTCTAGCATGAAGTAGTTGTGATCAATTTAAATTCTTTCTAGCATGAAGTAGTTGTGATCAATTTAAATTCTTTCTAGCATGAAGTAGTTGTGATCAATTTAAATTCTTTCTAGCATATGAAGTAGTTGTGATCAATTTAATTCTTTGTTATAGTTTATAGTTGAGATGAAAATAAAATTATTTCATATTTTTGGTAGTTGTGATCAATGTAAATTATTTCATTTTTTTGGTAGTTGTGATCAATTTCAATTATTTCATATTGGTCGTAGTTGTGATCAATTTAATTCTTTTGGTATATGATGTAGTTATGATCAATTTAAATGTTTCATTACAGTTGGATAAATCATCATTGAAGTCAGAATCGATTTAGAGAACATAAATACGAGAGTAGCGAAGAAGGGATTGTAATGCACTATCGCTATTCCACACGAAGAGATCCATTAGGCAATATGGCCAGACTGCAAAATTATTCACATCAATACATATAAGGACAATGGTGCAGCAATAAAAGACTAAAGCTTTTAGCAAAGCCGGAGATGGACAAACGCTTTCTAATGACAGGCTCGTATGAAGATTTACAATAGTAATTATGCAGAAGTAAATATATGGCCTCGTGCAGCCTAGTGATATTGGCTGTAAAATGTACGACATGATTGTCCATTTCGATGTGTTTGAGGACTGCTGTAACATTTAATTATTGTTGTGATAAACCACAATTGGTATTTCCTTTTATTATAAAAGCAAATAGGTAAATAATCGTGTCACTTACTAATTGTTTAATGTCTTGATTCTGGAAGAGTAGATATGCAAAATGTAATAATAAACACAAAGACTCAAAATATTGAGTTATTGAGTTATTAGCGGGTTATCATTATTGGACTACGAACATGTTCATAGGTGCTCAGATCCACTGATCAGCAAGTCTCGCAGTGTCCAGCGACTGACGACTCCAGTACTGTTTTGGTTGATTACTCTTCTAACACGCCCACTAACTTTCTCGTTTCTGTCTGTGCCCATCTTAACTTCAACCTCTTCCATCCGAAGGAGTGACATAGACTCGGGATTGTCGAAGTGCTGTGTCCTTCCCACATCTCACAGTAGATATTCCTTAAATTCCATGAGAAAAACTGCTTGAAGTATTCCGGTTTCTGCATGAAGTTAACTTTCCATTTAACGAGTTTATATAAGTGTATACATACTATAAGAAAAAAAAAATGTCAACAGAATAGCAAAGTTTGCCTTCTCATACTATTAAAAACACCACTATCATCAGCATTCATGATCACTGACGCGGTTTAGGCGTTTTCTTCACAATTGGCAATGAGTTGTCAACACTCATGAGGAAGAGATTGTTTCCAAAGTGAGAAGAAATGTCTGTAGATCTAGGAAGACATACACTTGTATATACCACCGTTTATGTTTTCTCCCAATGTTGTCATGGAGTTTCATCTTTCAAGTGGTAACGCGGGTCGCTGGACGCTTCTACTCATGTACTCCTCATTCTCTAATGTTGCTGCAACCAGTATCACTGTAGTTGATAATTTCCCATATCCGCTCAACTTCATGCCCCAGCTCCCGCCAGTGCGCTGTTGACAAAGTCTAGTACCGTGTAGCGCTAACTGGCGCACAGGCAACGACTCAAACGACTTCCTAGGTTAAGGAGAGACGCGCGAGTCACTTCCTTACTCCGGTTTCTTAAAAACAACACACATTAAAAATAACGAAAGTAACGGAAAAGGCTTAAGTAACTACGTTAATCTCTACAAAAACGGAGCGACATGTAGACATTCTGATTAGAGTTCTTTATTGGGTTATGCAATCTACATGGTGTTTATAAAGTCGATGTGCAGCGAAACTATGTTTGTGTACACATAATACCATGATGTAAATGTCAACAATAGGTGACGTCATGTCACAATTATTTGTCAAGACACTGCACGGCGATCCTGTATACACGATATGCAACAATATATATAGAGCATTTAATTTACAGAGATGGTAGGCGTCTGTTAATAAGAAAGTATTTGAACTCGGTTCCTTTAACGCCATTTACATTTCTCTATCTCATGAGATAGCCGTCTAATTCTTGACCACCATTCACGCCTTCTACTACTAAGGACAAGAGGTTGGGTTCCATCCTGATCGATGGCTTCCAGGTTCACCCATCCTTAGAATGTACTAAAATCACCTGACTCCCCCGCCCCCCCCCCCAATCCCCAAATCACCTCGTCTGTGTTTTGTTGTGTTCTTTTTCTAATAAAGCTGTCACAAAACCTGGTATGAGTGTACGTTATAACCCCACGACCTGCTACTTGAACATCTTTAGTTTTAGTCTATGTCAAATGTTTGTGTTTTGTACATTTCTTCAGAGTACAGAAACAGTCAACATTTATCCTTGTTGGCAAGGTTAGATTAACTTGACAGTAAAAAATAAACTGGTTTACTATTGTAATGTTCCACTTTGTTGATGTAGTGTACAATTACTAGCCCAAGTAAATTAGTCTTACTCACATTTACCGACCTTGTAAGTCGATAATGTAACTTACCTCTTCAGCCAGGCTCACGATCTAAAAGAAATGAAGTTTTATATCTGAAGCGTCTGTATTCATGTTTGTGTCCTATCAATAATTTTATTTCATGCAGCGACTCAGTTAAGTTGTATTCAGACTTAACATCTTAAATTACGAAAACACATAAAGATATTTAAACATGGTGAGGTTGTTCATATGTTTACTTCTTATTTAGTTAATTCTACCTAAATCAACAATTACTTTGGATTTAAAGGATTAATGTTAACACAATACATTTGGCAACAAAGCATTTATGAAAGTCCCTTCAGTTCTTTTTGGAGAAAGGATGATAATAGTTGATGGCTGCTGTAAATAACTCTTTATCTCTTATGATTTCAGTATTTCAAAGAAAGCAAAATGTTTTTTTTTTTTTTTTTGCGATATGTGAAGGAAACAATCTAGAGATATCTTTCTACAGTTTATTGTCATTTAGGTCACGTCTTTTGCCCTTCCCAGACCCACAACATCGAACATCAACACCATTCAGGCCGTCCTGTTTGGTGCCATTCTTTTAGGATCGATCTTTCTCTGTCCCATCATCAATCATCTTTACATCTATATATATAGATATATACACACACAGGTAGTTTACGTACTTTTTTCGAGTAAGAATATATCTGAAGATAATGAAATGAAATTTTATTTTAAATATTTAACTCAACATATTTATATCACTCTACTACAAGTCTAGAAAAATAATAGCATCGTTGTTGTTTGTTGCTGACTTTGTGTACCACTATTAACCAGTTTATCAGTTAACATTCTCGTGACGTGAGACTGTACATGATCTGCGCCCAGCCATTTCCTCAGTAACAAAAAGAGATGATGACGATACATCAAAGATGCCACGGTGACGAGGTAGAATAACATACTGTGTTCTAAGGACAAATAAAAATCAATGGAATTTCGTTCTTGTTGTTCTTGTTAGGATCATACTCTCTGTACACCGGTGCTCCGATATCCCCTGGAGAATCTCGAGAAAGTCCGAGAATTGAGGCGGACATGCACACACTTCGCAGAGCGAAGTGCTATCCACAAAGTGGGTAGACCTTTGTATTTAAATATACCCGAGCAGCCGCCGCAAGTTATGGTCTCCACCTTTGGAAGTTAATAGCCACAATTTTTTTTTAACGTGCGTGAGTACACACGTGATTATCTGTGTATTACCGTTATTTGAGTGGGCGACATTCCCACGGTGAAAGAGATTGGAGCCTCATCACGTAACATTCCAAATAAAGTCACGGAGAGAAATTCTAACTACTGTTTTAGGAGCAAGCTAAAAATAGCTCGTCCTATCACTAAGCTTGTTCAGTTTATACACTGAGCAAATCTTTATAAACATCACTGAGATGCCAGGCCTAAACTAAACATTAATGGGAAGATAATCAATAACATAAGATATGCTGATGATACTGTACTACTAGCAGAAAATCCTAAAGATCTACAACAGTTACTTAATGTAATAAACATGGCAAGCAACAAATATGGACTAGATATGAATATCAAAAAGACTAAAACTATGATCATAAACAAAGAAAATTATTAAGACCTACAATTAAATATCAAAGTAGAAGGAATGCATCAAGAGATAGTTCAGAGCTACAACTACCTGGGACATACTATAACCAGTGATGGAAAATGTACAACTGAAATAAATAAAAGAATATGTATGGCAAAAAGTAATTTCAATGTCATGAAAAATATACTAGCATCAAAACAAATAACACCAGGACTAAAACTAAGAATAGCAAAATGTTACATCTTATCAATATTCCTGTATGATGCAGAAACATGGACATTAGACCAGAAAACAGAACAGAAAATTGAAGCCTTTGAAATGTTGATTTATAGAAAAATAGGTAGAATTGGATGGAAAGAAAAGAAAACAAACGAGAAAGTTTTAAAATAACTAAAAATGAAAAGAGAACTACTAAACATAATTAGAGCAAGACAAATGAAATTTGTGGGTCATGTTAAAAGACACAACAGCCTAATAAAAGAAATATTTGAAAGGAAAATACAAGGTAAAAGAGGCAGAGGCAGACCAAGGCTAACATGGACGAGTAACATCAAAAGATGGACAAGCCAATCTATGACAGCCTGCACCATCAAAGCAAGAAACAGAGTGGAATGGCGATCTATGTAGCTAACCTTTGCTGCGGTGATGGCACCCATTGATGATGATGATGATGATGAGTGGGCGAGACCTCGTATTTCACTACCAGTCAACAAAGTTAAGTAATGTTCCATGGGAGCGCATTGTGACTCAGGAAACTGACGATTAATATTTCCTTTTTTTAAAAAATCACCACTACCTGTGTTGATACTACAAAGCTGTTCTCATCAATCTGGGCACAACCTGTGTTGATACTACAAAGCGGTTCTCATCAACCTGGGCACTACCTGTGTTGATACTACAAAGCGGTTCTCATCAATCTGGGAACTACCTGTGTTGATACTACAAAGCTGTTCTCATCATCCTGGGCACTACCTGTGTTGATACTACAAAGCTGTTCTCATCAATCTGGGCACTACCTGTGTTGATACTACAAAGCTGTTCTCATCAATCTGGGCACTACCTGTGTTGATACTACAAAGCTGTTCTCATCAATCTGGGCACTACCTGTGTTGATACTACAAAGCGGTTCTCATCAACCTGGGCACTACCTGTGTTGATACTACAAAGCGGTTCTCATCATCCTGGGCACTACCTGTGTTGATACTACAAAGCGGTTCTCATCAACCTGGGCACTACCTGTGTTGATACTACAAAGCGGTTCTCATCAATCTGGGCACTACCTTTCACTAGTGGACGCTTTTGACTTGTAGGTGGGTAGTAGCAATATGGTAACATGTTTTACTAATAAATATATATAAACTTTTTCGTCTTGTCAGACGGTCTAGTGGGGGCTATTGTGTATTTTTTGTTTTTCTTCAGCAGTTACTATCGTGGCTAATTCTACCAATGTTTGACAAACACACACAGCCACAGAATGAACAAGTCCGGCCTACTGATCCACAGGGTTTTCTATCCGTTTTCATGAGTCTTTTCTCTTCTAAGTTGTGCCCCAGCTCAGTGTCAAATGATGTTATACCATTCATTATATGTGCTCTCCATGATGTGGGATCACTTGCCAGATGGCCCTAGTCATTTTCACAGATGGAGTCATTCAAAGATGATTTACATATATCTCTATATCGTAGGTTAGGTCTGTTGTGTATTACAAACTGTCTTTTTCCGTGTATTAGTTCACCAAATAGTATTTGCCTGGAATGCGCCCTTCTTCCATTCGCTGGACATGCCCCAGCCATCTTAGTCTTTGACATCTGAGCATCGATATGATTGTTGGGGTCTTAGCACGTTGCAGGACAGTTAAGTTGGTTATTTTATCCCGCCGTATCGATATTTACTGATGTGAAATCTTGCATTTCAAACTATAATATTAAAAATCCATAGCAATATTGTTGCTTGTGTACACTGACGGGACGTTATCAATGTTTGACCACTGTCGTGCGTTATTGCTTATTTGAAGGAAAAGATACATGCTACATAGACATCACGTTGGGGATCATTTGAGCAGAAACCTACAATCATCATTATGTGCATCAATATATATTTTGACATGTTATTCGTTCATCAACATTATCATCATTAGCATGTGCCAAACTGGTTGGTGTAGGCGATCATGTTCTTCCACAATCTACAACTGCCTTGACACTAAGTTATCTATAATTTCTCTCTCTGTCGTCCGCGATCTCTCTTTTCCTGTATTTTGCCAGTTGTGATGAATTATTCCAATTTTATTCTTCTCATAACGTGCCCGAAAAAAATGTTGATTGTTTATTTTGAATTTTTTTTTTAATAGCTCCTTATTTGTGTTGTTCGTTCAACTTGTTAAAATGCAAGCATTTAAAATACATTCTCATAGGCTATTGTTGACTGACTCAACATGTTTATTTGTCACATCTATATCTATTATTCTGCTGCGACGACCCGCTATAACATGGACATTGGAACTGTTCGACACAATATAACTGTTGTTATTCCTATTTATTTTGTGTATCTTTTATATGTACTACTTACGCTGAGAATTTGTTGACAAATACTAATGATCTAAGAAGATTCAAATTAAGAAAAAAAATGTAACTGAAAGAAAAGTATACACCAGCTCAGTTTCGTCTTAGACACACACAGTCTGTCAGTTCTGCCACTATATGGCCACGTCAATGTTATATTTGTGTTCTATAATTATTTACAATAAGCCATCTCTTGAAATAGAAATTATTAAATACAAAATGTTATGTAAATTATAACAAAAAAATTAACAATCCATTTTTGACAATAGAAACAAGAAAAAGCGTCCTTAAATGTTATGTAGAGTCAGTCTTAACACATGGATGTGAATCATGGACAATAGGACAATAGACAAGAAAATCACTGGAGTCTGCAGAAATGTGCTTTTACGGAAGAATATTGAGAATACCATGGGCAGCTAAGAAGAGTAATGAAAACGTTCTGAAAGAGGTCAAAGCGAAAAGAGAGCTAATTTCAATATTAGGAGGAAAAATGATATTCTACTTCTTCCTTTCAATTATTTGTGGAACATAGGTCTTCAACAAACACTTTCCAAGCCGTTGTTATTCTTGCCATTCTTTTAAGATCAGTCCATGTCTTCCCGATCATCTTTATATTTGCTTCCTCCTGTTTTCTCCTAGAATATTTTGGTCAACTTCTTTGTCACCTTCTCTGGGGATTTAATAAAGGGCCTGTCGTGTACTGTCAGTTGACTTCCGCAGTGTGTGCCCAATCCAGCAGTATCACCTTTGTTATATCTCTTTGTCCACTGGTATTTGACGTGTACCATTCCATAATTCTACGTTAGGGATTGTGTCCTCCCAATTCCATTCTTTCTTTCAGCACAGACATCCATTAATGAAAGATTTATGAAATCGACAACCTTATATGCACTCTCATTAACGAAATACGAAATATAGGCACCACAAGTTTTTCACGAACAATGAGTGAATGCAATATCTAGTGTTGACAAAGGTTCATTATCAGAGTCTACTGAAGAAAAGCGTGACTATAAGAGGAATGTATGAATATTTTCTCCCCACAAAATAAAATAATGTATTGACGTAACAAACACGGCTAAATAAGGATAGTATTGAACATCCATCAAACGTTCACATACGTTTTCATACCTTCGAGAAGTTCATGAAATATATCAAGAACACATAAACTTCACAATCTATTGCTCATATCAACATCGTTGTTAGATCATATTACTTACCTCAGGGATTAGACCTTTGACCTGAATGAGATGTTGTGAAATCCTATTTAATGAACATATGTCCCAGTACAATAGTAATTGTAATGGCAAGAACATACTAACATGAAAACAAATAACACAAAAGTTAAAACTAAGAATAGGTAGAAAGCTTTATCTTCTCAACATTCATGTATTGTGCATCTTCTGCTACTTCTTCTTTCCTTCCTCATCTGCCTTTCAGCGTCGAGGGGATATACAATTTGCGGTCTTTTGCTCTTCTGTTCGCCTCTGCTGCTGTTATGTTTCCCAGTGCTTCTAATATTCCATCGACCCATCTTTTTCGTGGTCGACTCTTGGGTCTGGTGTTCTCACAACGTTTGTTGAAGGCTCGTTGTGTTGTGTTTTGTTCTTTCTGCCTTGTCACGTGGCCAATCCATTTTATCTGCTGTTTCCTTATATATTCTATGGCGGGGGCTATTCCTAGCTTTTTTCACAGTTCATCATTTCTGATCTTATCTCTCAGACTGTTTCCTGTCATTCGTCTAACACATTTCATCTCTGTAGAGGTTATTTGTCTTATTGTTCTTGCATCTAGGGTCCAGGTCTAGCATTGGTAGCACAACGTTGGGATGAAGATTGTATTGTATAGTGCTCGTTTTGCCTCCAGAGTTATTTCCTTGTTTGACAATAGTGGTGATAACTGTCCAATGATTTGACAAGCTTTGTTGCATCTTGATTCTATCTCTGTTATTTGGGAATTATCGTTTGTCATTAGAATTCCTAGGTATTTGAATTCCTCTACTTGTTTTAGTTGTCTGCCTTCTATAGTTATGTTGATGTTCTGTTTATTTTTTGCGACATTCATGACTTATGTTTTGTTGATGCTGATTTTCACGTTGTATTTTGTGCCTCAGATGTTGAGTTTGTTTAAGTGTTCTTGTAGGTCTTCTATTGTTTCATGTATTAGTGCCTGATCGTCTGCAAATAGAAGCTCGTTGATCTCCTCTGTCTCTGATGGGTTGGCTAGCTTGCATATATGGTCCATGTATGTAATAAACAGTATTGTGCATGAAAATTGATATTAGACAAAAGAAAACAGAACGTTAAATAAAAGTCTTTGAAATGTGGATTTATAGAAGAATAGGAAGAATTGGATGGAAAAATAGAAAACAAACGATGAAGTCTTAAGACAACTAAAATGAAAAGAGAACTATTAAACACAGTTCAAATAAGACAAATGAGATTATTGGGTCATGTTAAAAAAACAACAGCCTACTAAAAGTAATCTTGGAAGGAAAAATACATGGTGCTTGAGGCAGAGACAGACCCAGACTAACATGGATGAGTAACATCAAAAGGCGGACAAGTCAGCCTATGACAATCTATGACACCATCAAAGTAAGAGATAGAGCCGAATGGCGCTCCATGGTAGCCAACTTTCGATGCAGAGACAGCACTCAATGATGATATGCTCCCAGTACAGTTATTTATCACATATCAGTAAACTTGTAATTTACAAAACCCTAACTTACATGAAAAAAAAAGAAACATTCTCACAATAGTCACATACAAGAGAATTAAACGTTGTGGCCTGTTAATGGACATGACGAAACAATTCTGACGCGTTAAATTACCGATATAACAATTGTGCTTTCAAATATCCTCGAGAAGTATCAAGCCTACACTGAACATGCCATCCATTAATTGATCATTTGTCTTGTTGGTATTCTGATGATCCCTATGTAGCATGTCGACACATCAGAGCTTATACAATGAATTCCATAACTCAGAAGAACTAGGCATTTACCAATTCATATGCATCATTCAGAAAAGTCCGCCCTATATTGATGCACTATCAGAAATGGCTGCATGTGTCTCCCCAGTGATTGTTTCTCTTCAATAAATTGTGTGTTTGTCACGGAACACAATAAGTAAGTCATCATTTGACCGTTTACTGTTTTTAAGTTGTCGAAAGATGTACATCTACCTCCGTAACGGACATATGGAAGGAGGATGAGATAAAGGTACCTTATAAGCCGTGCCTCGATTGACTCTATAACACAACCTAGACTAAAACGATTTTGCAGCAGGGGTTATTTTTTAAAGTGATATTTTATTGAAATGGTTTTATGTGTAAGGCCTCACACAAAAAGATAACTATTTTATCTAAAGTAATTAATTAGGTGCATAAATTATACGTGAACAATATTTTAACTGTTAATGTTCATAATACATATTTTCATATACATCAATATATATATATATATATATATATATATATTCACATATATTCACATAATACAAGAATTATGTGTACTGTATCTTTGTGGAAAGACACAAACAAGCAAATCAACAAGAGTATCAATGTTAAACAAACGTGTAGATTATATTGACTTGCCTTCTGTGGATTTCTTCCCAAAAAGATTTTCTGTAAAGACATGGAGATTCAATTTAACAGCTTATACATCACGCATACATTATCATATATATATCACACCTCAATATGTTTTGCAAGCGCAAAAGTGTGTAGCATATTATAATTTTGCATTTCCCACTGAAGCACTTGTGTATGTGTGCTGGCCATGGCTCATATCTTAGTGTGTGTCATGTTAGTCATATCTCATATCTTGGTGTGTCCGTGTTAATCATGTCTCATATCTGTATGTGTGTATGTGTTTAGTCATATCTCATATCTTCTTAGTGTGCATGTTTATGTTAGTCATATCTCATATCTTTGTGTATGCATGTCTGTGTATGTCACATCTAAAATCCCTGTGTGTGCATGGCTATGTTAGTCACATCTCATATCTTTGTGTGTGCTTGTCTATGGTGGTCATATCTCATATCTTTGTGTGCATGTCTTTGTTAGGCATGTGTCATATCTTTGTGTATGCATGTCTATGTCAGTCATATTTCATATCTTTATGTGCATATTTATGTTAGTCATGTGTCATATATCTTGATGTGTGTCAGTGTTAGTCATGCCTCGTATCGCTGTGTGCATGTCTGTGTTGGTCACATCTCATATCTTTGTGTGTGCATGTCTGTGTTAGTCACCTCTAGTGACTCGGGCAGATGGTGCTCGTAAATCTGGGAGGGCCGACCATCTAAGGGCAGAATCACCCTACAGAAAAGATCATCTGCTGCCTTGCAAGAAGATTGGGGACAATCAAAGGCTAAGGAATGCAAACCTGAATAAAAAGCTGGCTGAAATCGGATGCACTGGGCCACTGGCGCAGAACACAGTGCAACGTTTTAACGGGTGTTCAATCAGAGTAGATCTGACAGACTCTAATTGTGATATTCTGTCAGTGGGGGCGATAAACACACTTAACCTGACAGCTGACTTCATGTGAGAGTCTGGAATCCTACTCCGATTGAGTCCTGATCGCAGAGAGAAAGAGAGAGAGAGACAGAGAGAGAGAGAGATTTCTTACCAGTAATATGTGGTGCTGTTGAAGTATTTAAACTGATTTTGTTTACTTAAAAAAACTGTATCTGATTCTATAATGCTCTTTGAGTTATTATCTTGCTAAAACTGATTTCCTAAAGGGTGTAGAATACCGGAACATTATATCCAGGTAAACAATTTGTTGTTGATGTATATTATATATTCCTTTGTCTCTTCTTCGATTTTAAAATGTTTTTATTTCCGATTTACTCTGTTGAAATGTGGTTTTGCAGAAGAATGTCGAGAATACCATGTACAGCGAAGAAGAATAATGAAAACGTCCTGAAAGCGGTCAAAGCAAAAAGAGAGATAATTTCCAATATTAGGAACAATCAATGATCATTTTTGTGGCCATACAATGAGAAAGGAACAGCTGGAATATATTGTAACAACTGGGAAAATTGAGGGACGAAGAGATAGAGGGAAGCAAAGAAAAAAGATACCAGACAGCTTAAGAGAATGGCTTAGCAGAAAGTCAACCATATAAATGATAAATAACTGTCTAGATCGAAAGTTGTAGAGAGACATGATCACCTACGCCAGCAGGCATGGTGCTTGATGATGAATATTTTCATTTTAATTTATGATTTTCTTGGAGACGATCTTTATCATTTGAGTAAAAATGAAATTGTTTATTTATTTTTTTTTTCGTGTAATCGCTGTGGATAGGAATATTATAAATTTACAATAGATGCCACTTGTGACAACAGTGATGTCAGTAAAAAAAAGTGGCAATGGTACTACGGTCGAGATAATTAGTATATTTCTATTATAACTTACAATAGATACCACTTGTGACAACAGCGATGTCAGTAAAAAAGTGGCAATGGTACTACGGTCGAGATAATTAGTATATTTCTATTGTAACGTACAAGACACAGATACTTGAAATAATAATGGTTTTTTTTTTAATTTGTTTAAAAAACTTCTGAAGAAACAACATATACTCGCTCCTGCAATTGAAATATTAAAACAATGTCCGTATCTCTAGACTTTACTGTATTTTAGTTTATTATTTTTCCTTCAATGCATGATTGTGGACTAGGCATTTTCAAAATGCTGTGTGCAAGCCATAAACGGCTTAGTTAAAGAACGTTCCGAACAAAGAGGACATGATAATAGTGTGACAATGTGATAGATGTCGAAATGAAAACGAATGGGATTCTTTCTGAGTCTGTTGCCAATGTAATCGAAGCATCAGTTATAGATTTCATAGACCTGCATATTTACCTGATAAACACAAATAATACAAGCATACGAACAGGGACAACGACAACAAGTTTACATAAATGACGCGCTGAATGTCATGTATGGTAGAAGCTAAACAAATCATCAGAAAGCTCATATGTTTTGATAAAAGACATGCAACGAATATCCGAAGATCATATTATATCTTAATTTATAGAAAAGCATGTGAATATAGATCAGACTGAATTAATCATTATTGCCTTAAGTGAATCTCACAGACTCAGACGATATGATGACTCTATTTCCAACCATCATTTTAAGAAGACAAAACACGTGTTATTCTAATAACAAAATATTACAAAATAAACAGTAACTACTAAAAATGTTTTAATTCATTTCTGAAAAAGAGCCAGTTCTTTTAAATTGACCTACCTCTTTTGAACCTCTATTCACCTTGACGATCTAGAATGACATGCACATTTTAAATGAAACAGTCTTACAGTTCACAGCACGATTATCGTTTTATTGTTATATATTCGATGGAATTATGTCTTCACTTGTCCTATTCTGCTTCTAATTTCTGCAGAACATCTGCCATCTTATGGTATATTGTAATGACTTCCAGGTATTTAAATCTTCTCACTATTTCAGAATGTTTCAATTATGTTTACCATACATTCTTGTGCATTCGTTTTATTTGATATTATCTGTATTATTATCTATAACTCTGTCTTTTTTATGTTGATCATCAGCCTTTTTGTTCGCTTTCTGCCACAATGTTATCTAAAACAGTGTGTATGTTTTCTGCTATTTATACTATGCCATCCACATATCTGAATGCGTTTATGTTGCTTCCCACTACTGTAATGCCATTTTGTCCACAATAGTCATTTAATTATTGTTGCTGTGCAAAGAAAATCTATCTGATGGCAATAGACATACTTGACACACACCAGATGGATTGTAGAAAATCATTAGGGAAATGGCCACTTTTCTTAATGTCTTTCTGTAACATCGTTAAGATGATTTTTTCCTGTCTTACCTAGAGCGTCTAATTCCTCAATTGATATATTATATGTTAATGTCTTACCTAAAGCGTCTAGTTCCTCACTTGATATAATATTTGTTAATGTCTTACCTAAAGCGTCTAGTTCCTCACTTGATATATTATATGTTAATGTCTTACCTAAAGCGTCTAGTTCCTCACTTGATATAATATTTGTTAATGTCTTACCTAAAGCGTCTAGTTCCTCACTTGATATATTATATGTTAATGTCTTACCTAAAGCGTCTAGTTCCTCACTTGATATAATATTTGTTAATGTCTTACCTAAAGCGTCTAGTTCCTCACTTGATATATTATATGTTAATGTCTTACCTAAAGCGTCTAGTTCCTCACTTGATATAATATTTGTTAATGTCTTACCTAGAGCGTCTAATTCCTCACTTGATATATTATATGTTAATGTCTTACCTAAAGCGTCTAGTTCCTCACTTGATATATTATTTATTAATGTCTTACCTAGAGCGTCTAGTTCCTCACTTGATATATTATATGTTAATGTCTTACCTATAGCGTCTAATTCCTCACTTGATACATTATCTGTTAATGTCTCACCTAGAGCGTTTAGTTCCTCACTTGATATATTATATGTTAATGTCTCACCTAGATAGTCTAGATAGTCTAGTTCCTCACTTGATATATCATCTGTTAATGTCTTACCTAGAGCGCCTAATTCCTCACTTGATATATTATGTTAATCTCTCACCTAGAGCGTATAATTCCTCACTTGATATATAATCTGTTAATGCCTCACCTATAGCTTCTAATTCCATTACTGATATATTATCTGTCAATGCCTCACCTAGAGCTTCTAATTCCATTACTGATATAGTATATGTCAATGCCTCACCTAGAGCTTCTAATTCCATTACTGATATAGTATCTGTCAATGCCTCACCTAGAGCTTCTAATTCCATTACTGATATATTATCTGTCAATGCCTCACCTAGAGCTTCTAATTCCATTACTGATATATTATCTGTCAATGCATCACCTAGAGCTTCTAATTCCATTACTGATATATTGTCTGGTATTGTCACCTTACCTTCTTGCATGTGACTGATGGGATCTAGAGTCTACTACTTCCTTTTCAAGTATTGATGGTCCTTCATAATTGATGTTATCTGGTTCTGGTGTTAGTTCTTGTTTTTCGCCTCCATAAAATTCGTTGAAGTATTCCGTGCGTCTATCCATAGTGTTTTCTTTTATAAGTAACACGATATATATATATATATATATATATATATATATATATATATATATATATATATCATCAACATCAATCATCATCAAGTACAGTGCCTGTTGGCGTAGGTGATCATGTCTCTACATAACATTCCGTCTCGACAGTTATTTATCATTTCTTTTGTTGACTTTCTGCCATGCCATTCTCTTAAGCTGTCTGGTATCTTTTCTCTTGGTTTTCTTCTATCTTTTCGGGCCATCAATTTCCCAGTGTTCACAATATACTCCATTAGCTCCCTTATCATTGCTTGGTCACAAATGATACTTATTTCTTCCTAATATTGGAAATTATCTCCCTCTATGGTTTGACCTCTTTCAGAACGTTTTCAATACTCTTCTTATCTGTCCATTGTATTATCATCATGTTTGAGTAAAACCACAATTATACAGAATGTCTTGTCTGTTGTCCTATTGTCCATGGTTCACATCCATATGTTAAGACTGGCCGTACGTAAAATTTAAGAATTCATTTTCTTGTTTCTATTGTCAAAAATGGATTGCCCAGTATCTTCCTTTTTTTTTTTTTTAAAGCTGGTTTTGTCTGAGCCAGTCTGCATCTCACTTATGTTGTACATCTACCATTTAAGGCAAAAACTGTTCCCAGATATTTAAATTCAGTCATATGTTGATTATTATTGTACCAACTTGTCTCCTGTGTGCATTGCGGTGTTGTCGTTTTTCTTTGTTGTTACCATTAATTCTGTATTGTTGCTATTAAGAATGGGTCCTTTATTTGTGATTCCCTTCACTATAATGTCTAACATTTCAATATACATACATATATTTACATAAATTAGAAGTTTAAACTGTGTCCCACTATGTACTTTAGGAAGTTTATTTCATCGTTGACCGCTAATAAATGTTCAATAGTTGCAATTAATATATGCGAACTACCATATCAGAGGTAGCAACCAATAGTTGCCCTCAAGGAAGAAAATCAGACACCCTATTCTCAACCAATGGATCGAGCGGACACCATCAATGACATGCAAGATATGGAACGGGCACAGGACTTCGACAACCCCATGAGTCCAGGTCACTCCTCGGATGACAGAGAGGGGAGTTAAGATGGGCATAGCCAGAAACGAGAAACTTAGTGGACGTGTAAAAAGAGCAATGAACCAACTCAGAACAGACATATATATATTTAGTGCAGCATGACACCAACAAAAAGCTCCAGAAGACTGGCAACAGGCAACCATTTTATCGATATGGAAAAAGATAGGTAGCAAAAGTGGTTGCAATCAATATAGACGTATATCTCTTCTCAGCCATGTAGGAAAGCTGTACGCCACGTGACCAATAATAGAAATACCGTTAAGCGATTCTCAAATGGGGTTTATTGTTACAATTTTTCAAAAACAGAGGATGTAATCACTCTCTATTAATCTTAAAACAGCTGGCAGAACAAAACGACAGAACACAATCGATATTTATATTTAGCTTTCATTGACCAGGAAAAAGCATTCGATCGACAGAGTAAACAGAGGACAACTGTGTGAGATACTAACAACATATCGAATAAGCTAACATCTAACCAACGTAGTTAAAGGTCTCTACATCAACAGCAGCTGCACAGTCAGAACAGCAGCAGGCTACACGGACCACCTTGAAGTTAGATAAGGTGTAATACAGGGGTGCGTAATAAACCCCCCCCCCCCTTTTTGCTGTTTATTACATACATGAGCTATATATGCAAGTTAGGCAACCCATCAGAGACAGAGGAGATCAACGAGCTTTTATTTGCAGACGATCCAACACTAAGACATGAAAAGATGGAAGACATAAAAATACACTTAAATAGATTAAATAGACTCAACAGCACAAACAAAATACAACATGAAAATCAACATCATCAAAACAGAAGTCATCAATGTCGCCAAGAATAAACAGAACATCACAATAACTATAGAAGGCAGGAAACAAAAATAAATAGAGAAATTCAAATACCTAGGAAGTCTAATGACAAACGATAATTCAATTCACAAACAGCAGAGATAGACTCAAGATGCATCAAAGCTTGCCAAATCATTGGACAGTTATTACCACTATTGTCCAACCAGGAAATAACCCTATAGGCAAAACGGGTACTCTACAATACAATCTTCATCCCAAATGTGTGCTACCAATGCCAGTCCTGGACACTAGATACACAACAATGTGAAAAATAACCTCTACAGAGATGAAATGTGTTAGACGAATGACAGTAAACAGTCTGAGAGATAAGATCAGAAATTAAAAAGTGAGAAATAGATGCTAGGAACAGCCCCCGTTATAGAATATATAAATAAACAACATATACAATGGTTTGGCCACGTGAAACGACAGAAAGATCAAAACACAAAAGCAACAAACCCTCAATCAGCATTGCGAGAATACCAAACACAAGGGTCGACAACGAAAAAGATGGATCGACGGAATATTAGAAGCAATAGGAAATATAAAAGCAGCAGAGACGAACAGAAGAGCAAAAGACCGCATAGGACATGCTGAGGACATGATCTGAACATCTATGGATATGTTCGGCGTGATGAACCGCAAATAACGCAATCACTCAATCACAATTTTAAAAAAATCGTGAACTGGAAAATTATAAACGTCAGATGGTATGTTGTTGTTGCGTTCGCCAGCTGTCAACTCTGACGAAGTCCCTAGAGACTAGGAACTGAATTTTGCGTGTTAATCCATTTTTCCCTGGTAGCCGTGTGCACAAGGGTCCCTCGCCGCACAGGCAGATAACTCCGACTTCGGAGGTACTCATGTGTTTTCCGTCGATGAGTAACTGACATTACAAGCCGGGCCTTGCTGCTGAGACCAGGGGTTGGTGTCATAAATAAAAATCCCAAAAGGTGCAGCTGAGATTTCAACCCACAACCTTTCTGTTCCGAGGCCGAGATCTTGCCTCGAGACAAACCAGTCCCCCATGGACTGGGAATATGAGGAAACGCTTGATGATGTTAGGCCATCATTGTTGACTCAATTTAGATTATCCCTGTCGCACATCGAAAATGGAATATCGCCGGCGTACGACATTGTTTTATTGGCGCAGATGTAATAAGTAGATCATCATCTTGACTTTAACACATAGGAGTGCAATTTAGAACCGGAATTAATCAGACATCGAATGCACTTTCTGCAGCGATCGAGAGAACGTGGACTAGATCCGTCATCTCAGAAACTGAAGTCAACGGAAGATGGTATGACAATAGACAACATAAAAGACAATCGAACAACAGACTGCGACCAGAAAATGGAGATGGACTGGACGCACAATAAGAAAGCTTGATGCCAGTATAACAATACATGCACTTTAATGAACTCATAGGCATAATGAATGCCTAGAGGGTGCGTGTATACAAGAAGAGATGCCATTGAAACCCTAATGAACATTGGCCTTGACTGGAGAGAAGTAGGGAACATGTTCCGGAATATGGATTTTTGAGTAAACCGTGGTCTTGATATATGCTTTAGTAAAGGGTCTGAGGGGTGTAATGTCATTGAATTGTTGATTGAATATAATATATTGTTTTCATCACAAATAAAATACCTACAATTTTAATTAAATCACCATATCTCATATACACTCAAGTAATCCATTCACAATGCGTTGAAACCATGCACATCATTTCTTTATCTTGAAAGTATTTACTTAATGTTTCTCCATATTGTGAATGCACACAACCAACTCAATTTTCTCAGATCAGTGTTACTGTTTTGTTTTCTTGTTTTGATTTCTGCTTTTATTTTAGAATAGCTTGTGTTTTGCACCTGATGAAGGCTTATAAATGTCGTAATTTGTATCGTCTCTCTATTAGTTTCGCGGTTTTATACAATTTCGAGTTAGTTTACATTGTTTTCGGCAGTTCTGCTCGCTGCCCCGCATATCACTTAATGCTCTATATATTCTATATTTGGGCGTAGCTTCTCTTATATAAAAAATAGTTTGCTTGTTATATTTATATATATGGAGGCAAGTTATTTCTCAGTGAAACAATACAATAAGATAAAACTGAATACAAATGATGGCGATATTGAAATCATTTTACTAGTGATATTGTATATATCATAATTAGGAGAGCAAGAGGACTATATGATTATTAAAGTGAATACACTGGGATCCTCGTTAGCCTATTTGGGAAAACCACTCCACTGGGTGACCGACATTCGGATAACCGCGGGAAGCAGTGTGACTTGTTCTCGTGGTTAAGGAGAAAAAAATACCCCTCGACTTACCCACCCACTGGCAGAAATGGGTACCAGGGTAGTACTCTTGGAAAGTGAGGAATGCCGCCTCGCATCGTGAGTTTCTATGTTTGAAGCGACACAGTCCAGAAGTCTCCGAATGCTTCTAGATTGACTGTCGAGCACATATGGGTGAAAACTCGCGTGCTACGACGCTGATTCAAGTCACAATTTATCATTACCTATACATGTCAACTAAATAAACAAAATCACGCTTATACTGCGTTGTTATTGTTTGTATCAAGCATACATTAGTTGTGTCTCTTGATCCAAGCATCCGTGCTCCAGAGTATATCATTTATGAGCATTAATTTCCTTCACTGTCGATACCTGCTTCGCTCTCTTGAACAGACTGGCAGTGAAAGTATAGTAGATTATGAATATGTCCGGCTAACGCCTCAACGTTGAAAGACACATGAGGAAGGAATGAGAAGACGAACTCAATCTTCAAAAATTATATATATTCTTGAATGAAGTCGCCTGCTAACACACGTGTTGAAAGTAGTCAGCGACTCATAACCGACTGTTATCACCAGAATAGGTAGTAGCTTCCGGCAGTCATAGTTGTCTTTGAACTTCGCAGCGCTATTAGATATGTTTTTTTTTTTCTTTTGCCGTGTATTTTCTTTGTATACGAATGTGTATGTTTCTTCCTTGAGTTGGAGCTTTAGAGCGTGTTTCCAAAGGCTATGGTCTGCGTCATTTCTTCCCAGGCTGCAAGGTTTATATCCAGTCTTCATGTCACGTTTACACACTTCTCTAAGTCAGAGTTTCGGGCGCCCAAAGTTTTTTTGCCATCTGCTTTTTGTCCATAAAGTACATCACTTCGTAGGCGACAATCTTCCATAAGGAGTAGGTGGCCTAGCCAGCGTAACCTACTTTATTTGAACAGCTTGTAGATGTGCCAGGAGAGGTAAGCCAGACATATCCATAACCTACTGTACTTTCTGTCACTTCCAGTCTGAGAGAAGTGAGCTGAACAGGTGGGAGCGAAAGTGGAGGAAAGTAGTCCTCATAAATGATATCCTCCAGAACACGGATATTTGAACCAAGAGGTACAAATAATGTATGTTTGACGTAAACAACAACAACAACGCAGTACACACGTGACTTCGCTCATTAGTTTATATGTACACACAATGGTCGTCACATAGTCGTGTTGCTCTCCTAATTATGTTACATATATTAACACTGCAGCTTTAAAAAAAAAGAGAAATATAGTGAGAGATTCATTTTTGACAATATAAATCAAAAAAGTTTTCAAATGTTATGCAGAGTCAGTCTTTTGATATGGATGTGAATCATGGACAATATGGAAACAGAGAAGAAAATTACTGGAGGCTGTAGAAATGTGTTTTTACTGAAGACTGTTGAGAATAACAGGAGCTGTTAAAAAGAGTAATAATACGGTTCTGAAAGAGGCCAAAACAAAAAGGGAACTAATTTCCAATATAAGGAAGAAACAATCATTATTTTGTGGCAATGCAATGTGAAGACAACAGTTGGAAAATATTGTGAGAACTGGGAAACAAAAAGGACAAAGAGATAGAGAAAGCAGAGAGAAAAGATACAAGGCAGCTTAAGAGAATGTCTGGGCAGAAGGTCAACAAAAAATGACAAATAATTGACGAGATCGCCACATGGTCACCTAAGTCAGCAGGCATAGTACTTGATTTTCTCCTTTCCCTCTGCTTTCATTCCTCGCTTGCCTTTCAGCGTCGAGGGTAGATATAGTTTGCGTTCTTTTGCTCTTCTGTTTTTGCTGTATTTGGCTAAATTTCATATATATATATATATATATATTATATATATATATAAATATAACATACAAGATATAATATATACTACTCATATATAATATATCATATTACTTACTTCCTTTACCGCGACTCTAATCTGAAAAACAAAAAGCCGTATTATATTTAGTTTTTGAAACATGTTTTACAACACATGTATATGTCACTATGTGAGGTCGTTATGTCTTGACTAAAGCGCACGCATACAAAAATTCTGACCATTGTTGATCTTTGTATATTTTTTTTTAATTTTTAATATGATGAATACTTTTGCCGAAACGTTGTAATTTAGCTCGTCTCTTTAAAAGATTGTTTGCTTGAACAATTTATTTTTTATTGTACATGATCTTTGCACCACTACTCGCGGTCAAGGCTATTATTAAATATATAAAACGTGAGATTATATTCATATATGTATGTTGAGTCACATATCTTACCTTGTTAATCTGTTCTTCCAGGTCCCCATTTACAGTCTGGGCACAGAGAAAATCACATTTTAGCAGATGGATTTGAACATATATTGTGTTAAATCTGCTTCTGTTTTGTGAGGTGTTTGAAATGATAAAAGACATGACTGGCGATTAGAGACCTACATTTTAGTGAACATTGACTGGAAAAAAAAAATTAAAATAAACTTATGTAGAGCCAGTCATAATATGGATGTGAATCATGGACAAGAGGACAACAGACAAGAAAATCAATGGTGTCTGTAGAAATGTGGTTTTACAGAGGAATTTTGTGAATACTATGGACAGCATAGGTGAGTAATGAAAAGGTTCTGAAAGAGGCCAAAGCAAACAAATTCCCAATATTAGTCAGAAATAATCATCATTTTTTGGACATGTAATGAGACGGGAACAGCTGGAATATATTGCAACAACTGGGAAAATTGAGAAACGAAGAGATAGAAGGAAACAAAGAGAAAATATACCAGACAGCAAAAGGTAATAGCCCGGTAGAATGTCAAGATCAGAAATAACAAATAAATGTCGAGATCAGAAATAACAAATAAATGTCGAGATCGAAAGTTGCCATTATCACCTACGCTAGCAGGCCCGGTACTTGGTGATTGTGATTGAAATCAATGGATACTCTAACTTAGTTCCCTTGTATTGTAGTTTATTAAGTTATTTATTCTTTCTTCTGTTATCATGTTCTGTTTCTTTTTATTTGGCCGCAATGCGTTGCATGTTTAATTCAGTGACATGTTTTTATTTTTATCAAGGGCACTTTCTGTGGCTTGGTACATAGTGGCATTGCATTGTTTTATTAAGGCGTTAATTCCCTCATGAGAACATTAATAGAAAAGTACACATCATAGACATGCCAGGCCTAAACATGAATGGAAATATTATCAATCACCGAAGATATGCTTATGATACTGGACTACTTTCACAAAGTCCTAAAGATCTGCAACAATTACTTAATAAAATAAACATGACAATAAAAAAATATGGACATATAAGAATATAAAAAGACTAAAACTATGATCATAAACAAAGAAAATACTCAAAACCCACAATTCGATATAAAATTTGAAGGAATAGACATGGAGACAGTTCATAACGGCAACTACCTTGGACATACAATAACCAGTGATGGAAAATGTACAACTGAAATAAACAAAAGAATAGGAATGGCAAAAAGTAATTTTAATGTCGTGAAGAACATACTAACATCAACACAAATAACACCAGGGCTAAAACTAAGAATAGGAAAATGCTACATCTTCTCAATATTCCTATATGGTGCAGAAACATGAACATTAGACAATAAAACAGAACAGAGATTCGAAGCCTTTGCAATGTGGATATATAGATGAATAGGTAGAATTGGATGGAAGGAAAAGAAAACAAACGATGAAGTCTTAAAGCAGCAGGACCTGACAGCATACAATAGAGATGATACAGGCACTAGAAGATGTTGGCATTGAAGTGATTACATACATATGCAACGACATATGCCACACAGGATACAAACAAACAAAAACAACAACTAAAACTAAAAACAACAACTTTCATTGCATTGCCTAAAAAGAATGGCGCAGTTGAATGCAGTGACTTTAGAACAATAAGCCTAATGAGCCATGTTACAAAAATCTTGCTAAAAGTTATACAAGGAAGGATTCAGAATAAAATCAATACTGAATTAGATGAGCAGCAATTTGGATTTATAAATAATAGCGGGACAAAAGAAGCCATATTCTGCATGAGAACATTAATCGAAAATTGCACCTAAGTAAACAAACCAATATATGCCTGCTTCATAGACTACACCAAAGAGCTTGAGAGAGTACACCACAAACAACTTATGGAATGCCTAAAAGAGATACCTCTAGACGACACAGACATACGACTAATATGCAATCTATACTGGGAGCAAACAGCAATAATACATTATACCAATGAGAACTCTACACCCATTGATATAAAAAGACGAGGAAGACAAGGATGCATCCTATCACCAAGCTTGTTCAATCTATACACTGAGGAAATCTTTAAAAACATCACAGAGATGCCAGGCCTACAAATTAATGGAAAGATGTTTACTGGATGATTGTCTGTAACTTATCTATATTTGTCTTCTTCTCAATATCGATGCTTCTAAATCTACGTGTTTCATTTCCTCGGCATCTTGGATGTTCCTGTCCAATTCTGATAATGCATCAGGTTAAATGCATCATCATCATCATCATCAAATACCATGCCTACTGGCGTAGGTGATCATGTCTCTCCACAACTTTTTATCACGATAGTTATATATCATTTCTGTTGTTGACCCTCTGCGAAGCAATTCTCATAGGTTGTCTGTTATTTTTTATCTTTGCATTCATCTCTTCGTCCCTCTGTTTTTCCAGTTGTTATAATACATCCCAGCTGTTCTCTTCTCATTACCTTGCTAAAAATAATGATAGTTTCTTCCTAATTATGGAAATTAGCTCTTTTATTTTGCTTTGGTCTATTTCAGAGCGTTTACATTACTCTTCTTAGCTGTAAATAGTATTATCAGCATTCTTCTGCAAAACCACATTTTTACAGCCCCCAGTTATTTTAAGACTTGCCCTACATAACATTTAAGAACTCTCTTTCTTGTTTGTCAAAAATGGAGTGCATAATGTCAACCTCATTTTTTTGCAAAAGCTGCTTTTGTCTGAGACATTCTGCATCTCACCTCTGCTGTGCATCTTTCATCTGAGGTTAACACAGTTCCAAAATATTTAAATTCATTTACCTGTTTTAATATTGTTCCACTTGTCTTTATTGTGCACTGAGGTGATTCCTTTTTATTTGTTCTTACCATTACTTCTGTCTGTTTGCTCAAGACTGAGTCCATTTATTCTGTATTCTTTCACTATAATGTCTAACATTTATTGTAACTTATTTTCACTCTAGCGATTAAAACTGTATCATCAGAATACGTTAGATTATTTATATTATGGCATTCGATTGTTATGTTTTAAATACATATGTCTCATTTGCATACTTTATTGGCATCTGTCGATGGCTGGTGATCTATCAGCCAACTTTTTAATGCGGACTTCAAATCAAGATAATTTTTGAATAAAATAAAAATAGAAATAAGTATCCATCTCGACATTTTAGCTAACCGCTGAATTTAAAAAAAAACCAGTATTGTAAAGTGAACCGTGCGATGCGTGGCATCTCTGTCTCACAATCTTAACCTGCACCCTTGTTGGTTTATTAACCTAATTTCCGGATATGTGACAGTCATCTCAAGTTTACATCTATTCCCACCACCATTTCTATACATAGCTAAAATGTTCTTTTCCAAAAAATGTGACCTGTTCTGTTTCTGTAAATGCTTTAAAATGTACTTCTTTTACCCACTGAGTTTACGGGTAACTACAAAGATATATACCCACGTTTATATCTCCTTCTCCCACCATGTGACTATACTATCTTAGTCACATATACCAATAGAAATGCACATCTTAACGCAAGTAAAACAATAAAAGAACACAAAAAGACATAAGTAAATTAACAACAAGTAAAAAATTAAGACATCCGTACTAACAATAGTAGTACACACTAACACAACATTAAAATAACAGAAACACGCATCACACCATAAGTAAAACAACAGAATTAAACATTGGAGAAGAAAAATGGTCGTATGTGACATCAAGACATAGTGCTTAACAACATAAGTGCACATCTGGTCATAATTAAAACAACATAAATACACATCAAGACATAAGTAAAACAACAGACGTATACACCATTAAATAAGTTAAGCAACTTTATAATATTAAGACATAGGCAAGACAGTACAAGTACACATTAAAATAAGTAAAATGACAGCGGTAAACATCAAAGCAGAAGAATAAAGAAAAGAAGCTTCACATAATTTTAAAATCATATAGTCTCCTGTTATGTTCACCGTTTTTACTATAAATTGTTTAAACACAGTCTCAAATTCACATTTACTTACAAATTCCGAGCCTTGATCTAATTCATGTGCCTTTTCCAGTGCATTCTAGTAATGGATGAGGAACATTTAATAAGGTAATTCGAACTTTACAACATCATTTATCATGTACAATTATATACATGGAAACGTTCAAATAAATAACCAAGATAAAGCAACATTTGCATAATATCAATGATTAAAATCTTAAAGTTTTGTACAAATATGTGTGTACTTACCTGCTATTGTATGCAGTAAACAGTACAACCTGTGGCTGCCCTGCTGCCTTGCAGGTAAGCTCGGGAGAGTAAAAGACCAAGGGAGGGTACCCCGAAGTAAAACAACTCCACTGCCTTGTGGGTGAGACTTTTTAATCAAAGGCTAATGGAGACAACCGTAAACAAACCGACGGAAGGCAACAGAAAACCACCGTCGTAATGTCTTTGTATTTTCATGAATCGCCACAACATTAGACATGCAATGATCATCGCACAATAAGCCTTATGAGTCATATGACTAATATATTACTAAGAATCCTCATGCTAAGAGTGCGAAACAAAATCAGTCCAGGAATTGGCGATGAACAGTGTGGTTTTGTTAGAGATGAAGGAACAAGCAATGCCATTTATATCATAAGATCTTTAGTAGAAAGAGCCACAGAGGTAAAAACAGATCTATACCTATGTTTCATAGATTACACCAAGGCATTTGACAAAGTAATGCACAAAGAAATAATGAACATTTTAGAAAGCATAAACATAGACAGCAAATTTCTAAGAATAATAAAGAACATGTACTGGCAACAAACAGCTGGCATAAGAACTGAAAACCAATTGGGAATGTTTCAACAAATAAAACATGGTGTTAGACAAGTTTGTGTGCTGTCCCCAGATTTGTTTAATATTTATAGTGATATTGTTTTAAGATCCATAAGGGGCATGCCTGGAATAACAATTGGAGTTCATAATATAAATAATCTAATGTATGCTGATGATACATTATTAATCGCTAAGAGTGAAAATGAGTTACAAGAAATGTTGGACATTATAGTGAAAGAAAGCAAAAATAAAGGACTCAGCCTTAATAGCGAAAAGACAGAGGTAAATGTAACAACAAAGAAAATGACATCACCTCAGTGCAAAATAAAGACAAGTGGAACAATATTAAAACAGGTAAATGAATTTAAATATTTGGGAACTTTGTTAACCTCAGATGGAAGATGTACAAAAGAGGTGAGATGCAGAATGGAACAGGCAAAAGCAGCTTTCCAAAAAAATGAGGAAAATACTATGCAATCCATTTTTGACAATATGAAACAAGAAAAGGAGTTATTAAATGTAACGTAGAGCCAGTCTTAACATATGGATGCGAGTCATGGACAATAGGGCAACAGACAAGAAAATCACTGGAGTCTTTAGAAATGTGGTTTTACAGAAGAATGTTGAGAATACCATGGACAGCTAAGAAGAATAATGAAGAGGTTCTGAGAGAAGTCAAAGCAAAAAGAGAGGTAATTTCAAATCTTAGGAAGAGACAATCATCATTTTGTGGCCATGTAATGAGAAGAGAACAACTTGGATATATTGTAACAACTGAAAAAATTGAGGGACGAAGAGATAGAAGGAAGCAAAGAGAAAAAATAACAGACAGCTTAAGAAGAGAATGGTTTAGCAGAAGGTCATGTCCATATGGCGCCTTGTTCGTTGGCTTCTTCAGAGTACTCACAGATAAGTGCTGATTTACAGTGAACTTTTCTGTTTATTTGTTTGTTTTATTGCTATTTTAAGGGATCATGTGATTGTACGCGATTTGATTTGATGTAAATCACGTTGCTTCTTTTGATTCATTGCATTTTGTTACAATTTCTTAATTTAATCATTTATACACATCCTTGTTGTAGATTGCACTATTGAACGCGTCAAAAAATGGCGGTTTGTTTACGCCGGTCTGTCCTCAAGGACGCGTAATTCATTTAATTTGTGAAAGGCTCACAGTGTATCCGCGAGCTGCAGAGCTATTTACTGGAGTTGGCCAATTTATATCGTGGAAAAGGGTTCTCGACCGTGCGACTGAGTAAGTGCACGTGAGTCTAGGCCATCCACAGAATCGCCGTTCAGTGACAAAATCATCTATGAGGACAGTAAGTGTAGGTATTCAGATGCAGCCCAAACATCATCGAAGAAGGAAAACAAGACAGGGCAAGCGTGGTAGCATTAAACTGCCGAAGTGTGAAGTATGTGCGCGTTACTTATTGGAAGTGGGGGTCTATAAATCAACGACGGTCCATTCTAGATAAGCAACTGTGCGGCCCCGATATAATGGTTTTGCAAGAACCTCTTCTTGGTGACAGGACAGTAAGTACTCCTGGCCTTCATTGTTTTTACAATAGACGGCACATTGGGCAGGCCATCCTTGTGCGTAACAATATGGTGGCCGCTGAGGTTGATATTTCTGCGTGGAACAATGCAGAATTGCAGGTACATGCGGTTAGGGTGCTGACCCCAGTTCATTTCGTGATTGTTAATGTGTATGCCTGTAATGGGAAGGTGAACACACAACAATGGCAGAAATCTTCGAGTTCATTGAGCAGAACGTCATTTTCTGCGGAGACTTTAATGCTAGAGGCAACCAGTGGGGTAACGTCATAACCAACAAGCAGGGAGAAGACCTAGAGAACGCACTAGTGTCAGTCGATTTAGTGTGCTTGAATGATGGAAGGGCAACAAGAATGGCCACTCGAGCAGGGGACTCTGATAGTGTCATAGACCTGGCACTGGTGTGTTCCACCTTCACACCGGTTTGCAGGTGGAGTGCACTGGGGTTCCACGGAAGTGATCACTATCCATGTGTCCTCCTAATTGAGAAAAGCAGAAATAGAAGCCAGAAAAGAAAGCTCCACACATTCAACTACGAGAAAACAGACCAGGACGTCATTAGCAAAATCAGACATAGGAAACATAGCGCCCATCGTAGGAGGCAGGAGAGATGGACGCAGCCACCCTGGTGGAACGTAGATGTCGAGGAAGCTTGGCGGAGCAAGAGACAAACGGCCAAGACATGGCAGAAAGCCAGAAGGAATGGAAGAACACAACCTGAGCTCTTGAAGCGTCTGAAAGTAGAGGTCGACCAAAAAATGATGCACTTTAAACTATGCGCTAAGCAGGCTAAGGATGAAAAATGGGATGACTTCTGTAAAAAAAAGTTTTCTCAGAAAAAAAACGCTGGCCACATTCTGGCGCCTTCATCAGAGCATGAATGGCACAACACGACACAGATGCATACCAGACTTTCAGAGCACATGCCGGATATGGCACAAATCTGATGAGAGCAAAGGTAAGGCCCTGCCTGCCCGCTACATTGAGCAGACGGACCAAAGAAATGAGGCTGTAAGAATGAGGATACGGGGATCGCTGTCAAAATTGTGTAAGGATGTAGGGCTAGAAGAAGATCTCACAATCACAAACGATACCATTCGCACGACACTTGAAATGTCACTCAACACTGCTCCTGGTCCAGATGGTGTTTGGTATGATGACATAGGCGATTTAGCTGACGACGACTTGACAAAACTGGCCAATGAGTTTATGCCAGTATTCGGAGTGGCCACATTAAGGAGGAGTGGCTACACAGTTACTTACAACCGCCACCGAAGCCAAAAAGGACCATTCTCAAATCAGTGCCTACAGAATCATCACAATGCAGAACACTGCGGGCAAGCTGCTGGAGAAAATAGTTGCCCGTGTCCTCAACTGTCACCTTGAACAGAAATGCGTATTCCCATCCATACTCGAAGGTTATAGATATAACAAAGATACATGGCTTAATGCGGCAGTCTTTGCCTATGACGTCTTTGAAGGCTTCCACAGACGAGAGGAGTCATGTACTGACGCTATAGATCTGGAGGATGTATACAACAGGGTTCCATTTGAATATATCATGCATATGCTCCTCACACTGCTTCCGAGCTAACTTCCATTTGTCCAGAGCTGCCACAAAGCTCACCATTGTCACCAGTTCTATTTAACGTGTACACAATAACGATCACGGAATAACAGCTGGATGGGAGGGGAAGAAATATGACTTTTGCTGATGATATTCTGATATATCGACAGGGAAGAGACAGACGAGAAATCGCCTCCACAATGCAAGATGAACTCGATCGCATTTCTTCCTGGTGTGGGGTTTTAAGTGCCTTGGTTAATCCTAATAAAACATCAGTTTCATGGTTCTCCCTTAACAATCATATCGTTAATACGACCACACCGGTAGTACAAATGGGTGCTCATGGGGTGACCAGGGACAAGTTGATGACATACCTCGGTGTTATGTTTGATCGCAGCTGTGTTTTCGGGACCACGTCGACCATGTGATGACAAGAACCCGCAAAGGATTAGCCGCGTTGAAGGTCATGGCAGCTGCCAACATCGAGCAGAGGCTACTTACTCTTCTGTTCCAGGGATTAGTCCTCGCATCAATCGAGTATGCCCTGGCAATGTTTACTGTCAGTACGACTCAAATTGATAGGCTGGAGAAAATTCAAAATGAAGCCATGCGCATTATCTGGGGATGTACGAGGGACACTCCCTGTGTAGCAATGAGGTATCTTCTTGACTTTCCAACCATGGATGACAGAATCAAGATCTGGAGTGCACGAGCATATCTGAAGATTAGTACATATACAGAGCATCTATTGCACCACGTGCTCAACACAGTGAAAGGTGTCAGGCTAAACAGAGGCAAATCATGGGTGGGCCGAGCAGAAGATGTTATCAAACAGGTATGTGGGCTTACAAATATCAGTGTTGGTGAGGAGTATATATCGGCGCCTACGTCATTCAAGGGGATTTTCTCGTGTATTGTCACACTCGACAGGAAAAGTAGGGAACAGAACCCGGTCGTGGTTAATGATGAGGTCAACGGTCTCATCTGCGATAACACCGACGAGAAAGATGCAGTCATCTATACAGATGGATCTGTAAGACGACACCAAAGAAGTGCATGTTCATTTACAGCACGCTCGGCAGGCAGAATAGTCAAACAAGACAAGAGTGCATACGTCATGACCACGAGTAGCATGACAATGGAGGTGATGGCAGTGACCAAGGCATTCAAATGGTTAGATTCACAAGACTACATCCACGCATGTATACTGAGTGATTCGATGAGCATGATAAAAATAGTGGAGGCAGGCTCTGTACGCATGCAATGGGTAGAGTCGTTGCAGAAATTCAAAATACGTAAGGTCACCTTTGTCTATGTCCCTGGACATGCGGGAGTACGGGGAAATGAAAGAGCGGACAGGATGGCTAGCTGCGCTGTCGTTGAGGACGGGCAACCAATTAATCGGGCCGACATCATTAATGCCCTCCGAGATGTGGGAAGAGCATAGGCCTTCGATAAACACAGATCTACGTCACTTATTCGGATGATGGAAATGGGAGTTAAGGTGGACACAGCCAGAAATGAGAAACTTAGTGGTCGTGTAAGATGACTTATCAACCAACATAGAACTAGAATCGTCAGTCGCTGGACATTAAGGGAATTGCTGAGGAGGGGATCTGAGCACCTATGGACATGTTCGGAGTGCAATGATGATGACCCGCAAATAACTCAATAACTCAATAGGTTAAATCAATTCACATAATAAGATATAGTTAAGTAAAACAAGTTTGAACCGGCCAAACAATGTCAATGTTGAACTGTTCTTGTTTTCATTTATAACTCATAAACGTAAAAGGTCCAGTTATGGTTAATTACAAACATTTAAGATACTTACATTCAAAAATGTATCAAGGGCACGCATAATCTAGAGACATAGTGTATTTATTTTTAACAAACGTCTCTTCTTAAACTTCTTCATTTTCAACATTTGTGCATTTACACCAGCATGGGTTACAAACACGATTCTGCGTTTGAGGTTTTCGTCGCCTCTCCTGATAGTCAGGCAGGATTGGCTCTGTTAGCCATTTGTGTAGTTCTAAGGTATTGATAGTGCAGCAACTATATAGGACATGCTCTACAGTATGTTTGTATGTAGTGCCACTGGGTCCTATCTTGTGTAGGTGTGCTCTGAGACCTCGGTGACCTGTTCTGAGGCAAAATCTTAGTCTGCTCATGTCTTTAGATCCCGTTTCAGCGGTCATGTTTAAGCTACTATTTTCTATATTACTATGTCCTTTCATGTTTGCACAGCGTCTATCATGATTGCGTCGATCTTGTGTTTTCTGACGTTGATTGGAGTTGACAAGGTTCTACCTGTTTTTTTATATTTTAAAATTACAGCTCACACATATATGGTTTTCTGATATATATATTAATTGAGGTATTTTCGCTGAACTAACCGATTTATAATTATTGAGAACAAATTAATAGAATGTCACGGAAAAGGGCGTCTTTCTATCTTTCCACTGAGTAAGTTATGCAGATACTTCCCATCTGTGGTACTTCACTTGCAAGTCCATCTGTGAATAGTTACACTGCAGGTTTGCAATGTTATGCTTTTTGTTTTGCATCTTCTTTACCTTGATCCCCATCTGTGAACACTCGTGACCAGATTTATTAATTTCTCATCTGTATGATGAGCTCACTCTTTTGTCACTGACGTTTTGAAAGCTGCTCGTATTCAAAACAATGAATTGTATTTAATCTGTTTTCGGTACTGGACCATGGTTCGGGTGTAAGGTATTTGCCTGGTACTATGATGTGGTTCATTATGTTTGAATTTCTCAATTGCAAGATAATTTGAGCTATTTTTTAGTGGACTGTTCCTTTTCTGCACTGGAAATTGTTGTTGCAGTGAGTTATCTGATATATTTTTAAATCATTATTAAGTTATTTACGCGTCATCATCATAGCACTCCGGTCATGTCCATAGGTGCTCAGATCCGCTCCTTAGCAAGTCCTGCAACAAGTCCAGCAACTGGCGACTTCAGTTCTGTGTTGGTTGATAAATCTACTTATTCGCCCATTAAATTTCATGTTTCTGGCTGTGCCCATCTTAACTCGCATCTCTTTCATCTGAAGGGGGTACGTGGACTCATGGTTGTCGAAGGCATGTGCCCTTTCGACATCTTGTAGGGCAAGGATGACATTCGTCCGATCCAATTGTTGACCGTCTTCAACAAAAGTGTATCTAGCAAACCTCTCCGCTCTTTCATTTCTCAGCACCACCGCATGTCCAGGGACGTCGACAAAGTTGACCCAACGTATTTTTAAATCGTGTTCTTTCTGATCGAAGTCTCTTTGAACTTTCTAGAGAACAAAAGGATCACGATATGATGTATTTATATAATGATGAAGGTCTGAATTGCTCAAAAGGTTGTTCTGTGTGAAATATTCTGGACTTTGTCCAATTTTCCCAGATTATTTAAATTGCCGCTGCCTTTGCATATTCATTGTGAGCCTGGCTGCAACTGAGTAGACGTGTTTTATGATTTGTTTTCATTTGCTTCCCAGGATGTACCAGCTAGTCCTAGTTTCACCACGGCCAACCTTCGCTCCTCCACTGTTGGGACTCGTTCAAAATGTGCTTCCATGTTAGTCTAGGTCAAAGGATGACTCCTAGTAAAGTGTGTGCTAGTCTGTATTATTGTAAGGTTTCCCGTCTGTATTTGTGAGATGTGTGTTTCTGTGTGCTATTTATTATTTGTGTGTCCTGTCTCTTTGTCAACTTTTCTTCCCTCTTTATGTTTGCAGAAGATAAGAGGTTCCAGTAACTTCTTCTAGAGTTGTATATATTGCAAATTCATTTGCTTGTAGACTTCTTGAAACATGATGATTAATGATGTATTTTAGGAAAAGTGTGGAAGCTATAACACATTTACTAGGGGGACCCCTTCTTGTAAAGACTTGCAAAGATTTTAAGATGTTTTTTTATTTTCACGCTAATGGTTATTTGGAATAGATAATCTTTCATCCAGGAAAACCTGTTATGTTGTGACTGCTGCTTGCAGGATTTTCTGTATCAACCGTTTGTTTCATTGAGTCAAAAGTGCGGGAAAGACCAAAGAAAACAAGTATTACTTTCTTTTTCTATCGAAAGGTAATGTCGTGTGTGTGTATGTGTGTGTGTGTGTGTGTGTGTGTAATAGGCAAGTTGGCCATCTATTATTTTAACGCATCACTGTCTTGTGTGTTTTGCGATATGGAGAGATTTGATTTTCTGGTACGACTAAGCTCGTTGTTATATATTCTCTCTATCAGTTTTCTCACAAAAAGGAGAAAGCTGAAGTGTATGTAATTTGTGATACCTGTTTTGTCCTTTTTCTGGTTTCAAAATTGGCTTTGTTTGGCCTTTCACGTTGATGGAACCTGTCCAGAGTACCAGCTTTAGCTAAAGACACTTTAAACATCTGGAGAAACACGTTCTACACATCCAGGATAAGAAACGGTTTTAATTAAATGAACAATATGAAATATGCTGATGACACAGTCTTAATTACTAAGAATGAAATAAAAACGAGTTACAGTAAGCGGTACACTTTACAGTAATAGGAAGTTAAACAAAATAATATAGATGGACTATGTAGCCTAGTTGGGAAAACCATCCGACTAGACTACCGACGTTCGGACAACCCGTGTTCGATTGCCGGTGGAAGCAGCGTGAGTTGTACTCATGGCTGGAAAATAAAATACACCCTCGGTCGACCAAGCCGCTGACAGAAATGGGTACATGGGCAATAGTACTCCGGGAAGGTGAGGAATAATGCCTCGCATCTTGAGTTTCGATGCTTGAAGCGACACTGTCTAGAAGTCTCCGAACACTTCTGGATGTAGACCGAGCACGTATGGGTGGAAACTTGTGTGCTAAGACGTATTCAAGCCTCGTACTTTAGATTTCCTCTACTAAAGAATATAGCCTGAGCAACAACATACGTTTTGTAAATGTCATGAGCACTGGTTCCAACCATGAAACGACCATCTAGTGCATGGACAATTACAGTTAATTATCCAGTTTTAAAAACAATTAATTCCGACACCAACGATGAACGATGTTAACTTCAACAGGAGGTTCGACTATGGTGAATTGGTAAATACTTAATGCAACTGATACAATGATAATAAAAGTGGTATGCAACCAGTCTCTGTAATGGACACTTAACAATAAATAATTGTTCTAGTCCAGTATAGACATAAAGATCTGAATCATGGACAATTGGACAAAATGTAAAAATGATCGGTACAGATCATGGACATATTATGTTACACATGTGGAGGGAGAAGGTCGTGACGATGTTTAACCACCGTACTTTATATGGTGAACTTGTTGTATCCTTTGTCGTTCTCTTGTGTTGAAGGTACAATTGACGTGTCGAAAGTAAGGGGACTCTAAATTGATGGTTTTTGTTTTGTCTCATTCCGTAAATTATTGCTTTATTTATCATCTTCTATTGTGTCAAAACGAAGAAATTAGAGACATGGCCAATCAACCTCTAATATCTTCAGTAATCAAGAAAAGACGATAGTCAGATGTTGGTCATGTGATGAGGAGAGATAATAACCGAATAACAAAGCAAGCCCTCATGTGAGAAACAACAGGTAAGAGGAAAAGAGGCCGACCCAGAGAGACACTGAGAATAACATTGATCAGAGAGGCAAGAGCAGCAGGAAATCGGCTCCCTCAATGAGATAGAGTTGCTTGCACAGAACAGAGACAAATGGCGAGATTTGTTAAAATATCTTTAGAAGGATTAAAAACTGCTAGAAACAAATTTAGTGAAGAGAAAAGGTATCTGGGTCTATGCCAAATGGGCCGGCTACGGCTCGAAAGGTCAATAGATAGATAGATTGTGTACAGGTGACATATTATTTATACGACAATGGCGTATTGTAAATAACATCGTATATGACCTTTGACCTCTGTTGAAGGGGTTGAGTAGCAAGCAATTATAATCAGTCAGTAGTTTAGTAATATGTAAGTCCCTTATGATGGTGCTGTATTACTGTCCAGCTTCCCTCGTGGCGGAATCTGCCAATATTGGATCTACAAACCCAACCACAGAATGAACATGATGCTTTGATGGTGAGTGGCCTCATTTCCTTTCTTCTGCGCCTTGTGTCTTCTTCAATTTGACATCAACGCTTCCTCGGTGCCTTTCTTACATTTCTTAAAATGCTCGTGCTACGATCTAATGCTAGGCTTTCCATGTTTCTTGTTTCTTTCGCTGATAGAGAGTTCACACCAGGAAGTCCAGTTAACATCTCATCCCAGCAGTAGTCTGCCCTTTAGCCTCTTTAGGCCAACAAGTTAGCTATACAATAATTGTTTGTGATTACCAGTGTTGTTTGTTCTTCTCACATGACACATCCATCTTTGGTCTCTAACTCTAAGTGTTGCTACAATGGATGGGATTTAGTTCGATGTAAGGCTTTAATGTTGGTTACTTTGACCTACCAATTGATGCAGCAAATATCATAAACGTTTGTTAAATAACCACACAATTTATCGTGTCTATTAAATCAGACAAAATCGCCATATACTTTATTTGTCTATTAACACACAAGCGGGTGCACAAACGCCTGCGACCTGCGGTCGCAATAGCAAGGTCGGCGCACCATCAGCCGATCAAGACCTAGCAGTTCTACCTCCTCGTGGTCTCCCCTGGTAACAGTCTGCGTCAAAACAGGCCGGCTAACAGAAGCTAGGATCGCCGTGTTCCCTGTAGTGGTGGCTGTTACTGATATAGAGGACCAAGTATTGCAGTACCTCTGGGCTGGACTAGTAATTTCCCAGCGTTGGCTGGGACAGACGACCTCCAACCTCTCCAGTAAGAGCCGGGAATGTCAAGAAAGCCATTACGACCCGCCACATTCTCTGAGTCAAAGGGCAAACATGCTCGTATCAACTCGTGGTAATCCGTCAACAACATTAAAACACAAATCAGCTCACAATTTGCCTTGTCTCGTGAGACACACACAATCAGCACACAATTTGCCTTGTCTCGTGAGACACACACAATCAACACACAATTTGCCTTGTCTCGTCAGACACACACAATCACCACACATTTGTCTTGTCTCGTCAGACACACACAATCAGCACACAATTTGCCTTGTCTCGTCAGACACACACAATCAGCACACAATTTGCCTTGTCTCGTCAGACACACACAATCAGCACACAGTTTGCCTTGTCTCGTCAGACACACACAATCAGCACACATTTGCCTTGTCTCGTCAGACACACACAATCAGCACACAATTTGCCTTGTCTCGTGAGACACACACAATCAACACACAATTTGCCTTGTCTCGTCAGACACACACAATCACCACACATTTGTCTTGTCTCGTCAGACACACACAATCAGCACACAATTTGCCTTGTCTCGTCAGACACACACAGTCAGCACACAATTTGCCTTGTCTCGTCAGACACACACAATCAGCACACAATTTGCCTTGTCTCGTCAGACACACACAATCAGCACACAATTTGCCTTATCTCATTAGACACACACAATCAGCACACAATTTGCCTTGTCTCGTCAGACACACACAATCAGCACACAATTTGCCTTGTCTCGTCAGACACACACAATCAGCACACAATTTGCCTTGTCTCGTCAGACACACACACAATCAGCACACAATTTGCCTTGTCTCGTCAGACACACACACAATCAGCACACAATTGACCTTGTCTCGTCAGACACACACAATCAGCACACAATTGACCTTGTCTCGTCAGACACACACAATCAGCACACAATTTGCCTTGTCTCGTCAGACACACACAAACAGCACACAATTGACATTGTCTCGTCAGACACACACAATCACCACACAATTGACCTTGTCTCGTCAGACACACACAATCAGCACACAATTTGCCTTGTCTCGTCAGACACACACACAATCAGCACACAATTTGCCTTGTCTCGTCAGACACACACAATCAGCACACAATTTGCCTTGTCTCGTCAGACACACACAATCACCACACAATTGACCTTGTCTCGTCAGACACACACACAATCAGCACACAATTTGCCTTGTCTCGTCAGACACACACAATCAGCACACAATTTGCCTTGTCTCGTCAGACACACACACAATCAGCACACAATTGACCTTGTCTCGTCAGACACACACACAATCACCACACAATTGACCTTGTCTCGTCAGACACACACACAATCACCACACAATTGACCTTGTCTCGTCAGACACACACACAATCACCACACAATTGACCTTGTCTCGTCAGACACACACAATCAGCACACAATTGACCTTGTCTCGTCAGACACACACAATCAGCACACAATTGACCTTGTCTCGTCAGACACACACAATCAGCACACAATTGACCTTGTCTCGTCAGACACACACACAATCACCACACAATTGACCTTGTCACGTCAGACACACAAAATCACCACACAATTGACCTTGTCTCGTCAGACACACACAATCAGCACACAATTGACCTTGTCTCGTCAGACACACACAATCACCACACAATTCACCTTGTCTCGTCAGACACACACAATCACCACACAATTGACCTTGTCTCGTCAGACACACACACAATCACCACACAATTGACCTTGTCTCGTCAGACACACACAATTGACCTTGTCTGGTCAGACACACACACAATCAGCACACAATTGACCTTGTCTCGTCAGACACACACACAATCACCACACAATTGACCTTGTCTCGTCAGACACACACACAATCAGCACACAATTGACCTTGTCTGGTCAGACACACACACAATCAGCACACAATTGACCTTGTCTCGTCAGACACACACACAATCAGCACACAATTGACCTTGTCTCGTCAGACACACACACAATCACCACACAATTGACCTTGTCTCGTCAGACACACACACAATCACCACACAATTGACCTTGTCTCGTCAGACACACACACAATCACCACACAATTGACCTTGTCTCGTCAGACACACACACACAATCACCACACAATTGACCTTGTCTCGTCAGACACACACACAATCAGCACACAATTGACCTTGTCTCGTCAGACACACACACAATCAGACACAATTTACCGTGTCAAGTAATACTCGCGCACTCACCACACAATTTATCTTGTTCATTAAGAAACATCAAAATCACCACACAATTTATCTTGTTAATTAAGAAACATCAAAATCACCACACAATTTATCTTGTTAATTAAGAAACATCAAAATCACCACACAATTTATCTTGTTAATTAAGAAACATCAAAATCACCACACAATTTATCTTGTTAATTAAGAAACATCAAAATCACCACACAATTTATCTTGTTAATTAAGAAACATCAAAATCACCACACAAATTGTCTGTACTTGTAGGATGTACTCATATGCAATCATTTCCTATCCACGCAAGTGTTAATCCTAGACCACATAACTTACTTTTAGTGCTGAATTTTCCACCTGATTTACAAAATATTATATTTTAGCTTCTAAATTATGTTTATTGACATTGATATATATTGTTCTTTGTTCTTCTTTTCTCTTTTCACTGATGCCTAAAGGTTGTCGTGGTTTATATCATATGTCGTTCTTGAGCTGCTCGAACTGTCTGAATTAGTGATTTTCCTTTGTTGCTACATGTTTCTGTCACTGCATCTATCCATCTTCTTCTGGGTCTTCCTCTTGGTCTGTTTCCATGCATTCTCGAGAAGAACGCCCTTGATGGTGATTGGTGAGGATTTATTCTGACCAGGTGGCCAAACCATTTAAGTAATTGTTGTTTTATATATTCTTGGCAGGGTTTTGTTCCTACCATTTGACTCTGTGGTTTCATTTGGTATTCTATCTCTTTTTATGTTGTTTGTTACTTTTCTAAGGCATCGTATCTCACATGTATTAATCTTTCTTAATTGTGATTTATAAAGGGTCCATGTTTGACTTTCATAGCACAAAGTTGGTATTAAAATGCTATTTATCATTTGTTGTTTAGCTGGCATAGAAATGTTTGGATGTCTTAGCAATGGTGAAAGCTGGTATGTGACAGCATTTGCTTTTTGTATTCTCATGTCAATTTCTCTGTCTAGTTTTCCATCTTCTGTGAACATTGTGCCTAAATACTTGAATTCTTCTACTTGTTTTATTTCTTAATCTTTGATCTTAATGTTTAATGGGTGTCTTAATTCACTTATTCTAATAGCCTCTGTTTTTGATGTGTTAATTTTCATACTGTAGTTTGTGCAGCTTTTATTTGGAGATGGTATATGCTGTTGTAGCAGGTTTTCATTCTCATATATTAGGCATTGATCATCTGCGAAGAGTAGCTCATTGATGTTGGAATTTTCTACCTCTATGTTATTATTTGATTTTTCCGTATTGTTGGTTGTTTCCTGATTTATTTTGTCCATATATATGATGAAGGGGAGTGGTGAGAGGACGCATCCTTGTCTTACACTTGTTGTAACCTGAAACCATTCTGACAGACCTTCCGATGTTCTGACGGCACTTTGACTGTTTTTATATAATGCCATTATATTATCTAGTAGTTGTCATGCTACACCGTAGGTTTCTAGAGTTGGCCAAAGTTTGTTTCTGTCCACACGACTAAACGCTTTTTCCTGATCTATAAACACTATATTTAGGTTTATGTCATATTCTATTGTTTTTTCACATAATTGTCTCAATGTAAATATAGTATCAGTACAGCTTTTGCCTTTTCTGAATCTGTATTGACTATTACTCTCCTCTCCAATATTTAGCATACATTTTACCAACTTGACTCAATAGGGATAGTCCTCTCTACATTACACACTCATTTTGCTTCATTTATTCTTCCAAAATGGGACAATGATAGCTTTTTGCCAATCGTCTGGGACTTTTCTTTCTTCTCACGCCATATTGAATATTATAGTAAGCCAATCTATAGCTGTTTCCTTACAGGCTAGTAGCATTTATGTTGTTATACCATCAATCCCAGCTGCTTTGTTCTTTTTATTCTGTTTCAAAGCCCATTCTACTTCTGCTTTAAGTATGTTCGGTTCATGTTCATCATACTGCCTATGTTTAAACTCTGTATTTCCGATTGTATTTCCCTGATTTAAATGTTTCTTAAAGTATTCTCTCTGTCTCATTATTATGTTTTCTAGCTGCTGATTGGTCTACCGTTCTTGTCGTTTATTATAGTGGTTGGGTTATAATCATTATTTCTTACTCTCATTGCTTTTACACTTTTGAAAAATACTCTTGTCTCTTCTCTGCATGGATTTCTAATTCTTCACCAAATGCTTTCCAAGAGTCTGCTTTTGTTTGTTCTACGATCTTTTTGCTATCATCATTTCTGACTTTTCTATAGTGATTGTAGTCTTCTGTTGTTTTTGTCTTCTGCCACGTTTTATACTTTTCTTTCTTGTGTTTCACTGCTGATTTTACTACTTCATTCCACCATCTTGTAAGTTTCTTTCTGCACTTTCCTATATTTTTCAGACCGCGTTTCTCTTGTGTTGACTCTATTAGACCTTCTTTAGACCGTTTCCATGCTTCCTCTATGTTTGTTGGTTGTATTCGGGTTTGGTATTTGTTAGTTACGGATTCTTCTATTTGTTCTTGTACGTTTACATCATTTAATGCTTTTAGATCTATTCTTTGTGCTTGAGGTCTTGTAATATGTTTTTTCCTAACCCATTTTTTTGCCATAGTAAAACAGGCTTATGGTCAGTATCTAATATTGCATTTGGTATAGATCTTGAGTCTGCTATGTCCCACCTCTGATTTCTTCTAATTAAAATAAAATCGATTTGGGAGGCCTTTTCCGTGTCTTTCCATTTATACCAAGTAAGTATTTGGTTCCAATTGTGCTGATGAAACGTGTTTGTTATATAAAGATCATGTTCTGCACAAATATTTAGTACACGTTCACCATTACTGTTTTCCTCTGTTCTAATGTCACTAAATGGTCCTAAGTATAATTCCCATGATGTTCTCGTTTGTCCTACTCTACCGTTGAAATCTCCTAGTACAAACAATTTATCTGCGTCTTTGACTTTATTGTAGCCAGAGTTCACCAAAACATTCTTTTTGCTGTCCTCACTATAGGTGTCGTTGCATGGAGCATATGTTTCAATGTAAGTGTTATTTCCTCATCTTTCTGCTAATTTGATACTTATTATTCTTTCCGAGATGTCATCTATTTCTAGTATGTTTTTGGTAGTATCACTTTCAATAATAAAACCGACCCCCTGGTTGTTTACTTCCGCCATGTTGTTAATTCCCCTCGTGACGAGTGTGCAGCTTTGGTGTATTTCTTTAATGATTTTACCTCTCTTTCTTGTGTCCTCTAAGATTTTTATATTTCTTTTCTTCATAAATTAATCTATTTATGTGCTTTTATCACTTAAACCGCAGATGTTCCAAGTACCTATTAAATGTTCTGATCGTTTTTTTTTGTATTGTTGTAGTTGTAGATTTCCCGCTTTCATTTAGCATTTTCGTTTGTGATCGTAATAGCCATATGGATGGTAATTGTACTTATATCGCACAAACTGTAAGAATAAAGCACAAATAAATCCGTTCGAAATCACACAGAACGCTTGAATTTCTTGTACTACGGGCATTGAAATTCATTTATAACTTAAACTTGACTCCCATCGGAAATTGCATCGTGTTGCCAGCAGTCACACACCGGAAGTCAATATGGATATATGTGTTATCATCACATAATAAACATGAAGAGCAAACATATTGACAGCTGATGTCTAGAACTATATACTAAACCTTCAGCAGGCATTGCCATTAAGTGTTGCTATAGTTGTACAGCATTATCATCATCATCATCATTGATTACCGTCATCGTATCGAAGGTTGGCTACCATGGAGCGTCATTTCATTAGTAGTTCTCTTTTCATTTTTAGTTGTTTTATAACTTCATAATTTGTTTTAGTTTCTTTCCATTCAATTCTGCCTAATCTTCTATAAATGCACATTTCAAAGTCTTCAATTTTCTGTTCTGGTTTCTTGTCTAATGTCCATGTTTCTGCACCATATACGAATATTGAGACGATGTATCATTTTGCTATTTTTCGTTTTAGCCCTGGTGTTATTTGTTTTGATGTTAGTTAATTTTTTCATGGCATTGAAATTACAGTTTATTTTTCATTGCATTGAAATTACTTTTGCCATACCTATTCTTTTTTTTTCTTTTTTTTTTTTTACTTCAGTTACACATTTTCCATCACTGGTTATAGTATGTCCCAGGTACTTAGAGCTCTGAACTGTCTCCAGGTGTATTCCTTCAACTTTGATATTTAATTGTAGGTCTTGAGTATTTTCCTAGTTTATGATCAAAGTTGCTATTCATATCTAGTTCATATATTAAAACCATTACTTATATGTAATAATATATGATTGGTTATAACCAATAACCAATCATATATTATTACATATAAGTAATGGTTTTAGATCTTTAGGATTTTCGACTAGTACAACAGTATCATCAGCATATCTTAGGTTATTGATTACAATTCCATTAATGTTTATGCCTGGCATCTCTCTGATGTTTTAAAATATTTTCTCAATGTATAGATTGAACAAGCTTGGTGAAAGGATGCATCCCTGTCTTACTCCTCTTTTTATATAAATGGGTTCTCCTTGTTATATTTTATTATTGCTGTTTGCTCGCAGTACAAATTACATATTAGTCGTATATATATATATATATATATATATATATATAGATATATATATATAGATATATGTCTGTATCGACTAGATTTATATCCTTTAGGCAGTCTATACGATGTTTATGGTGCATTCTATCGAAAGGTTTGGTGTATTCTATGAAGTAGGCTTATATTTATTTTATTTCTCAACTAGACAGTCGTGTAAATCATTTAAATATATCAGCAAGAGCCGAATAATACAAGCGACCAACACGTAGCCGCCATGACACCGGAATCATCAGATGTTTATATAGTTTTGTATCTTCTTCGTCTACCTTTTTAGCTCCCAGTTGAGCATATGTCTTCAACAAACACTTTCCAAGTCGTTCTGTTTTTTTTGCAATTCTTTTAAGTTCATTCCATGTCTTCCCCATCATCTTCATCTCTGCTTCTATCTGTCTTCTCCAAGAATTCCTTGGTCTTCCTCTTTGTCTTTTCCTCTGGGGATTCTAAAAAAGGGCATATTGTGTAATACTCTCAGTTGGCTTCCGTAGTGTGTGTCCTATCCAGCGCCATAGTCTTCGCTGTATCTCTTTATCCACTGGTATTTGACTGGTAAATTTCCATAATTCTATGTTAGTGATTTTGTCCTGCCATTTCCATCCTTTTATTCTGCGTAAGCATCCATTAATGAAAGTATGTATCTTCGTGATTGTCAATTTTTTTATTCTCCATGTTTCACAGCCATATAATAGGGCCGACTTAACATTTGAGTTGAAAATTTGTATTTTTGTATTTAACCTAATTTCTTAGGATTTCCATATGTTTCCCAGTGCAATGAAAGCTCCTCTTACTTTTGATATCCTTATTTTGGTATCATTTTCTGTTCCTCCCTCTTTATCTATATTACTGGCTGGCTTATCTTTTACGACGTACACATTGTCAAATAGGCCAGCTTGCATGGTGCGGACGTTCCAGCAGCCCAGTCGTAGGTTACGTTTCTTGTTTGTTGATTTCTCTTGTGTTGCAGGTGTGGATGGTAACAGTCTGCCTTTTAGGTTTTCCCTAATCCCATACACCCAATGAGGAAAGCAAGCCGTGACGAAATATCACCTTAGTGGCTTGGGCTGCCCAGATTTAAGCGGCCGGTAGCTATGCGATGACTTTGATAGACTTCTCCCACTATCGGAAACAGCCACTGACGTCATACCCTGCGCCATATGGGCAGACTGATTTGTAACCGGTAACTGCAGCTTACCGTGTTGTTTTGACACTAAAATAACGAAGCTGGGGTGTCTTCTCCAAAGCGCTGACTTGGACAGAAACAGAAAGAGACAAGTTATCGCCCCTGCAACATGTTTCTTCTCTCCACTCAGCAGAGCGATGCAACAGGTCTAGCAGGGCAAGAACAATTTGGTGTCAACTACGTTGCAGGAGTTGTCTAGGCAATGGTGAAATCAAAATTGAACTGCCTTAGGGAATCCATCTCCGGTTTTTTGCCTCAGGGTTTACCCGCGCTGTCTATTCCGTGAAAGGGTAGACCCACTAGACAGTTGGAGTTCAGATCGGAGTTGACCTGAATTCACCTAGATGTGTTGTCACTTTTAGTGTAACCGATTTCATCTGTCGGGGGGACGTGGTTGCGCCATAATATCAAACAACAAGTTATTTTCATAGTTTTGGGTTTTGGTGAGTTTTTTCCCACTTATTTGAAGTCTGTGATATTTTATTGTTGGTGAGTTTTTTTTTTTTCATTTACTATATTCAGCTGGAGTAATGAGACAACTGATGGTAATCTCTGTTTAATGACATTGTTTTAAATAGTACCACGTTTACACTCAACCTTGATAATGCATAACCGACGCCACAATGGAGACCCACATCGATCAGTTTATTTTTTTTTTTTTAAGCAAACTGTAGTCGCCTAACATTTTTGTTGATGTGCATTTTTTTATTACCTCAAAAAAAAAAAAAACACAGTGAAGAAGTGACCATGCAAATACTCCCTTGTTGTTAGAAGTTGTTTGTATTGTTGCTTGTGCTCCGAGCAGGACATGCACTGAAGCCGACCTTGGCAACTGGATTGACCAACGCCCATTGGGAGACACTGTGACAAGAGGTGGAGCCTACATGGTGACGTCAAAACTGTATTGCAAACGGTTCCGTGGATAAGGTACGATTAACATTTTCTAAATGGTCATCATGTTTTGACAGTAAATAGCTGATATGTTATTCTTCCACCTCAAGATAAGCTGTCAGATCAAGTTATTATGTTCTCTTGTTTGTGATGTCTTGTCGCTGGTTATGTCTTCAAGTACGATTACACTTACGTAAATCTGTAATTTATCTTATTTAATCTAAATTAAAATACAAGGTAAACGAGGCAGAGGCAGACCAAGACTAACATGGACTAGTAACATCAAAAGATGGACAAGTCAATCTATGTCAGCCTGCACCATCAAAGCAAGAAACAGAGTAGAATGACGTCCATGGTAGCCAACCTTCGTTGCGGAGAAGGCACACGATGATGATGATGAATCTAAATTAGATACCACAATAAAAAAAATACTGTTGTTAAATCACCTCTTTCTGTCCTTGGCAACATAATCTTCAACTGGTGATTGGTTGTTGGCTCATTAGTTGTGTACGGGAAACTGTTACACGCTTCCTGACAAACAAGTTAGTGACGAATGCACTTATTCACTGTTCTTTATTTAGTCATGATTTTGTATTGGGAAACGTCTGACATAGCCAATATGAGAGAGAAAAAAAAAACAAGCATTGTTTGTCTGTGCATACATACTGTGATTGTGTACACCTCAATTCTAGGTCACATTACTTACGTCTGATAGTCTTTTCATTATCACTAATATATACTAAAAACAAAAATGAAATATTAATTTTGAAAAAGAAACGCTCACACACACATAAACCCACACCACACACACACACATACACCCACCCACCCACCCACACACCCACCCACCCACCCACACACACACATACACCCACACCACACACACACGCACACACACATACACCCACCCACCCACACACACACGCACACACACATACACCCACACACACATACACCCACCCACACACATACGCACACACACATACACCCACCAACCCACACATACACTCAAACCGCACACACACACATACACCCCCACCACACACACACATACACCCACCCACACGCACGCACATACACCCACACCACACACACACGCACACATACACCCACACCACTCACACACACATACACCCACCCACCCACCCACACACACACAAATACACCCACCCACCCACACATACACCCACACCACACACATACACCCCCACCACACACACACACCCACCCACTCGCAAGCACATACACCCACACCACACCACACACACATACACCCCCACCACACACACATACACATACACCCACCCACCCACACACACACACATAAACCTACCCACCCACACATACACACACACACACACACACATACACCCCCACCACACACACACATACACCCACCCACACGCACGCACATACACCCACACCACACACACACGCACATATACACCCACACCACCCACACACACATATATTTACAACTTTCTATACTAATATACATCAACTGTTATTCAGAACGCATGAACCGTGTCCCTCCTTCGCAACACCCACATTAGTAGTCGAGAAGAAACGAAAGTACTTTGGACAGAGCACTATCTCCATTCTATTCGACCAGGCAGAGTAGGTCACATAAGCAGTTGTAAAAAAGTGAAGTACCACGTCACAGCAGGGGGTGTATAGGGAATTTGGTGTTAGTGACCTTAATTTTGCAGACCTTCGGCACATGCTTTTTGGAGTGATGTGGTCGGTATTACGTCCGTGTCACTTTACTTTTCCAGACAGAAATCCGCTAACCATTTAAGGTTTTGTGAACCTGGAAGGTCGACCAGGATCGAATGCGACCTCTTGTCTTTAGCAAAGCTGTTTACTAACAACAGAGCTATCGCGTCTCCCAAAATAAGCAGTTGCACATTTAGAATAACGGGTGGCTATACTGATCATTTCGAAGCTAAAATAGAAGTAAGACAGGGCTGCGTTCTATATCCCATATTGTATTACATATATGAATTACATATGTAGATTAGCCTACCCATCGGAGATAGAGAAGACTAGCGAGCTATTATTTGCAGATGATCAAGCACTAAGAAATGAAACATTGAAAGGCCTACAAGAACACTTGAATAGACTTAACAACACAGATTTAAGGGCCGACATTACAAATGATGGATGGACGGAATATTAGAAACACTAGGAAACATACCCGCAACCGAGGCCAACAGAAGAGAAAAAGACCGGAAATGAGATTCTCCCCTCGACTTTGGCAGGCACATGAGGGAGGTAGAGGAAGAGACTAAATCACGCCATCCACGTTCGTATACAGCAATAAAAAAACAGATATCTCTCAAAATGGAGACATTGCATTAGTTTAAGTATTCTGTAGTAATCAATGTCAATGATTTTGATGCAGTATCATGAAACATGTACAACCATACATGATCCGACACATCCTTATTTAATCCAACGTCTTTGTGTTAGCAATAAAAAAAAGGACAGAAGCTTCATTTCGCTGATGATGCAGCACTGACTACTTACTTTGTAACTATCCGCAGTATATGTGTATCAATCTAACTAGATCATGTGACTTATTATGCGTTCACTGTCAATGCTACAATGAGATCTTTTGACGTGTCCTGTGTTTGCTACGATGTGGTCTACAACTGACATCCTTTGTTTGGACATTAGACGAGATGTTAAGTCGGACGATACCACTGGTACGGACGGCTGAGCAATTACCGATTTCCATTCTTTTGCAGTGATTCCATGCTCATCAAATAAACATAAACGTAATAACGTGTTTGGATTGTCAACAAGTGTCCCAAAGACTGTGGTTCTCCAACAAGATGTAGCTATATATAACATTTGGCGTCTTGACAGACGGTTGGTATCAAGTAATCATGATAAGTCAGTAGTTTTGTAAAATATTAGTGTCTTTTACTAGATGCTGCTTTGCTGAATAACTTCTCTCCTGGCTGAATCTGCCAATACACAGCGTCATCCACGGATCGAACATGATGTTATTGTGGTGATTGTTCTCGTCTCCTTTCTCCTGGACCTTTTGTCTTCCGAATGTGATATCAGCACTGTCTTCATAGTTAATGTCGCATTTATTTTCGTTCTCCATATGATACAATCTGCAGCCATATTTATCTTTTGTTTCACCGATAGAGAATCACTCAAGGAAGTTCAGCAAACATCCTTATATCTCAGCACTGGTCTGTCGTCTTGTCCCTCTCCGTCCTTTAATTCGCGTTACAAAATTTGTTTGGTGATAAGATTGTTTGTCATTCCTCTTAGATGACCATCCACCTTAGTCTACGACCCCAAAGAGTTGTCATGATGGATGTAAGTTTTGGCTCAATATAAGACATTAGAGTTGGTTACTGTGTCCTGCCATTTGAAGTTCACAATGATTCGATTCGATGGCAACACAAGATTCTCTCTCTCTCTCTCTCTCTCTATATATATATATATATATATATATATATATATATATATATTTAGAGAGAGAGAGAGAGAAAGAGAGAGAGAGATAGAGAGAGAGATAAATTAAAAGGTAGATTATAAACTGTATTCAGAACTAATCTCTAATCTCTACTGTTCTAATAAGTTCACATAAATAGGGTCATAACCGTCATCTCATTTGATGAAATGACATGTGCCAATATTTGGAGGATCGCTCCAACATGCCCAAAGCACATTGGAGCATGTGCAAAGAGAAAAGTAATGTTATAGACAAAATAATAATTTGCAAAAAGCTGTGCGTTTAGAAATCTTCTATATAGATTCCCTTTCGTTTGCCTTGTCTTCGCAAGCAAAAGACCGCATATGAAGGACACGGTAACCAACGTGAACGTCTTGCAATGCGGTATCTCCTTGACTTTCCAACCATGAATGACAGAATCAAGATCTGGAGAGAAGAAGCATACCTGAAGTTTAGTTCAGATAAAGAGCATCCATTGCACCACGTGTTCAACACAGAGAAAGGTGCCATGCTAAAAAGAGGCAAATCATGGGTGGGCCGAGCAGAAGATGTCATCAAACAGGTATGTAGGCTTACCAATATCAGCGTTGGTGAGGAGTGGATATCCGTGCCTACGACATTCAAGAAGACTTTCTCGTGTATTGTCACACTCGACAAGAAAGTAGGGAACAGAACCCGGTCGTGGTTAATGATGTGGTCAACGGTATCATCTGCGATAATATCGATGAGAAAGGTGCAGTCATCTATGCAGACGGATCTGTAAGACGACAGCAAAGAAGTGCATGGGCATTTACAGCACGCTCGGCAGGCAGAATAGTCCATGAAAACAGTGGTGCATACGTCATGGCCACGAGTAGTATGACAATGAATATGATGGCAGTGACCAAGGCATTCAAATGGTTAGAGTCACAAGACTGCACCCCCGCATGTATACTGAGTGATTCGATGAGCATGATAAAACAATTGGAGGCGGGCTCTGTACGCATGCAATGGGTAGAGTCGTTGCTGAAATCCAAAATACGTAAGGTCACCTTTATCTATGTCCCTGTACATGCGGGAGTACGGGGAAATGATAGAGCGGACAGGTTTACTATTTGCGGTGTCATTGAGAAACGGGCAACCAATGGGTCGGGTGGACATCAATAATGCCCTGATGTGGGAAGAGCACAGGCCTTCGACAAACACAGATCCACGTCACTTCTTCAAATGATGGAAATGGGAGTTAAGATGGGCACAGCCAGGAGTGAGAAACTTAGTGGCCGTATAAGAAAACGTATCAACCAACTTAGAACTGGAGTCGTCAGTCTCTGGACACTGCGGGAATTGCTGAGGAGGGGATCTGAGCACGTATTGACGTGTTCGGAGTGCAATGAGGATGACCCGCGTTTAATTCAATAACGTCTTGCAATGAGCCAAGCACACATCCATCAAGGCAACACTTCGCTTTCAGAGACTAAAGTAGATGGTCATATGATATGATTGGACAACAATAACATGCACTAAATAATATTGTACAGGGAAATTAGGGAGAAAAGGGAGAGACCAACGCCGAGACAAGGAATGTTTGCAATGCTTACTTGAGAGCATTCTATCAGAGAAAGAAACTGCCATATTTAGGTCTACGAATGTGGCATATGTAGAACAGATATTTAAAAAAACACTCTACCATATCATTGGAGGAAGATATAATGAGACTGGCATACGGTCTTAATAGCAATTTTAATGGAGACAACGATGGTTATGGTAGACCCTGGTATCACTGCAAACGAATTAAAATCCATAATTTCTCAACCGCCCGTGCTAGTGGAATCATCCGAATTAATATCTCATCTAAAGAAAAAGAAAGATAGCTGCAGTCCGCATCATAACAGTCTCAGCACAGGCCAACAGATATAAGGCGAAACATCACAGAAAGTGAACACAACCATCTATTCCCTGTCATAAGATATCCTTATTCATCGTAAGCAATCTGAATATCGAAACACAATCCAGGTGAAACACGCAGCTTAATAGCTCCAGCAGCAATCCGGACTCGGAATATGAGGAAAGTGCAACAAAAACACTTTTCAACTTGAGCCTCAATTGTTCTTGCTGCATGTCCGCCATATTGACCGGTATCCCAATGATAACAATAGTTGTAATGACTAGTTCTACTTGAGAACTATTTCAGTTATCGTCCGTTAATAACGCTATGGTCGTTGTATATTTGATGTTACATTTAGATAGAATTATAATTTCCCCTTTTCATGTTTAAATAAGTATATCATTTAAGTGAACAACAAACCTACATTCTCTATACATTTTTGCCAGGATTGCTCCAGCATGTTTCAATGGCTGTGTGATCGTTTATTGTTGGAACTGATAATGACCAAGTTCTTGTATTAAAAAAAAAAAAGAAATTGCTGTTGTGCAAGCTTTAGTAACGATGCTAATCCTATGTGCCAAGTACAAATTTGAACTGTCTACCATTAGAAGTGCCAAACTATTAGTTGAGGCGGATACAAATTTAAGCAAAATAGTATTTCTTTGTATTGTATAGAAATAACGACAACAACGTTAAGGGGGATTCCAATAGAAAACCCTTGTTCGATAGGGGATATAATGTGCTACAGGTGATACCCGCCGATAGTCATCAAGCTACTGTAAGCAAAATAAAGATAAAACAAACTTTAAAGATAGGTACTTGGAATGTAAGAACACTCATGCAGAAAGAAGGGTAAACTAGAAAACATCATACAAGAAATTAAAAGAATAGGTTTACAATTACTGGGACTTTGCGAAATGAGATACACCGGATCGGGGGAGTTGTATTCTGATAGACATAAAATAATCTATTCTGGAGGTACTGAACACCAAAGAGTAGTAGGTAACATCTTGGATGCAGAAAGGGCAAGAACAGTGAAAGGCTTTACCCAATATCTGACAGAGTCTTTTTGTGAAATTGAATGGAAACCCAATAGACATAAATCTTATACAAGATTATGCACCAACAGCAGACAGTCTAGAGAAAACAATTGATAAATTTTACAACGAGTTAAATGAGGCACTTCATAAATTCAAACCACATGAAAACACCATAGATCTAGGAGATTTTAACGCAAAAGTAATAAAGGAAAGAGTTGAGGAAGTAGTTGGTCATTATGGCTTAGGCGAGAGGAATGAAAGAGGTGAGAAACTTATTGACTGGGCAGAACACACAACATGATGATAGGAAACACCTGGTTTAAGCAACACCCAAGACGTCTGTGGACATGGAAAAGCCCTGGGGACAACGCACGTAAACAATTTGATTATATAATGATAAGCAATAGATTTAGAAACAGTCTGGTGTATGTGAAAACTAGACCAGGGGCAGATTGCAATAGTGATCATGTACCAGTTGTGGGAAAGTTTAGAGTAAAATTAAAAACAACAAAACGAGCCTCAGTTAACATCAAGTTAAATTAAGATTTACTAACATCAGACACGAAGCTGCAAGACAAATATAAAATCACAATTCAGAACACGTACAATGCAATAAAGAAGATACAAAGCATTGATGAACAGTGGAAAATGCTAAAAGAATCACTGCAACAAACATCAAAAGAGTTAATACCACCAGTGAGGACAAATTCAAGAAAGAAATGGATGACATATGACATTTTGCAGCTAATGGATACAAGAAGAAGAAATAAAGAAAATAAAGATGAGAATAAGAGATTTAAAAAAGTAATTGTAGTAATATGCAATGAAGCAAAGAAGCATGACTAAAAGAGAGATGCAAAGAGATTGAAATGCAACAAAAAGGAGATGCTAAAGCTATATACAAACAAATTGAGGAATTAACAGGAAGAAAAACGCAATGGATGTCTAAGACCAAAAGAAGGAGAACTGTTGATTGATCAAGAAAACATAAGGGAACTATTGACATAATACATTAAAGATCTTTATAATGATGAACTAACGGAAGTAAATATTAAGGATAATGAAGAAGGACCACAAATACTCAGAGAAGCAGTGGAAGATGCCTTGCGCAATATGAAAGCAGGCAAAGCTCCTGGACCAGATAGTATAACTAAGGAAGAGATTGAAGCCATGGGCGGTTTTGGAATAGAAATAATAACACAAATATTGAATGATACCTACAATACCGGATATTCACCAGGCGAACTGCTCAAACCAATATTCATAGCCCTACCAAAGAAATCTGGTGCGATTGAATGCGATGATCATCGCACAATAAGCCTTATGAGTCACATGACTAAGATATTACTAAGAATCAGCATGCGAAGAGTGAGAAACAAAAAACAGTCCAGAAATTAGCAATGAACAGTGTGGTTTTGCAAAAGATAAAGGAACAAGCAATGCCATTATATCATAAGATCTATAGCAGAAAGTGCCATAGATGTGAAAACAGATCTACACCTATGATTCATAGATTACACCAAGGCATTTGACAAAGTAAAGCACCAAGAAATAATCAACATTTTAGAAAGCATAAACGTAGACAGCTAAGATCTAAGAATAATAAAGAACATGTACTGGCAACAAACAGCGGCAATAAGAACTGTAAACAAATTGGAATTGTTTCAACAAATAAAACAGGGTGTTAGACAAGGTTGTGTGCTGTCACCAGATTTGTTTAATATTTGTAGTTAGATTATTTTAAGATCCATAAGGGACACGCCTGGAATAACAATTGGATGTAATACTATAAATAATCTAAAGTATGCTGATGATACAGTCTTAATCGCTAAGAGTGAAAATGAGTTACAAGAAATGTTGGCCATTATAGTGAAAGAAAGCAAAAATAAAGGACTCAGCCTTAATAGCGAAAAGACTGAAGTAAAGGTAACAGCAAATAAAAAGACATCATCCCAGTGCAAAACAAAGACAAGTGGAAGAATATTAAAACAGGTAAATGAATTTAAATACTTGGGAACTTTGTTAACCTCAGACGGAAGATGTACAAAAGAGGTGAGATGCAGAATAGCTAAGGCAAAAGCAGCTTTCCAGAAAATGAAGATGATACTATGCAATATATTTTTGACAATAGAAACAAGAAAAAAAGAGTTCTTAGATGTTACGTAGAGCCAGTCTTAACATATGGAGGCGAATCATGGACAATAGGACAACAGACAAGAAAATCATTGGAGTCTGTAGAAATGTGGTTTTACAGAAGAATGTTGAGAGTACCATGGAGAGCTAAGAAGAGAAATGAAGATGTTCTGAGAGAGGTCAAAGCAAAAAGAGAGCTAATTTCCACTATTTGGAAGAAACAATCATCATTTTTTGGCCATGTAATGAGAAGAGAATAACTGGCATATATTGTAACAACTGGAAAAATTGAGGGACGAAGAGATAGAAGGAAGCAAAGAGAGAAAATAACAGACAGCTTAAGAGAATGGCTTGGCAGAAGGTCAGCAACAGAAATGATAAATATATGTCGGGATCGAAAGTTGTGGAGAGACATGATCACCTACGCCAGCATGCCCGGTACTTGATGATGATGATTATTTCTTAGACAAAAATCGCGATTTATTTTATTGAAAATTCGTGCCAGCGTTGTAACCAAATACTTACGCTCGTTTCCCCATTTACAAATTTCGTAGCCTGAGAAAATTACGAGATTTACTTTAGCGAAACATAATCTTGGTCACATGATCTTCTTGATATTTGTTTTCGCCATTTTTGACAGTCTCTAACGAGGTTGTAAAGAAAGCATTCACATGTTTGTTGAAACTTAAACGATATAGAAACAAGAAATGAACAAAATATATAGTCAACAAGAAATAGAAAAAAAAACCGGTATGTTTAAAGGGTTATGTAATAAGTGGACGACACATAATAGAACGACGTTAGGCTCAAGTGGCCTTCAGCAGGAACAAACATATAACACACATATAGAAACGAGGCTAAGATTGATCAATAACAAAGACACATTATTTCCACACGTAATTTGGACAGTTCTCTGTTTCATTTACGGCTGCACGTTAGTCCATGGTTGAGCATACCTTGTTCAACTTCTTTATTTGTGTTCTTCTTGAGCCTCTGTTGTCTAGTTGCGAAAACCACCCAACGGGGCTGGGCTACCGACGTTCGGACAACCCGTGTTCGATTCCCGATGGAAGCAGCTTGAGTTGTACTCAGGGTTGGAAAAAGTATATATCCCCGCGGTCGGCTCAGGCGATGACAGAAATGGGTACAAGGGTAGTACTCAGGGAAGGTGAAGAATGTCGTCACGCATCGTGAGTTTTGAAGCAGTCTCCGAATATTTCTGGATAGTTCACGAGCACATATGGGAGAAAACCCGCGTGCTAAGACGCCAATGCAAGTCTCGTACTTTAACTTTACCTTTACTATTTTCCTTTTTTTAACGATAATTATTTTTAATAAATCTTGTTTAGTTTAGTTAGCATCGGCGAATATATTGAAGATAATATAGCTTGCTTGTCATATTTCTCTTGCTTAATAAATGTGCGTTGTATTTAAATTGCTTGAAGATAATATGCCGTTAGATATTGGATCAACATGTCCTAACAACATTGATCTTTGCTAGAAGTATCTATATTTTCTATGAAGTCAAAAAAAAATTACTTTTCTTTCATTGTCTTTATTGCTTGTCCGAATGTTATGGAAAAGGGAGTAATGGGGTGAACATTTTGTTGTATGATCTACCTCCGTTTTTCACATCTACTGTAGCACTGATCAACACACTTCTATATATATACCTTGAAACCATGTAACGTTGTTTTGATGTTGTGTTGCTTATTTTTGTTTTTCATTTTAAAAGGTAGCGATGAAGTGATGTCTTTTATTATGAAATAGAACAATTATTTACCTACTTTCCAATTATTGTCGTAAATCGTCCTGTTATTCCCAGCTGCCTGTAACTTTACGAAACTAGACAAAACCATACACAAATGTTCTTTTCCAGCGTCTTCCATTGTTATTTTTTTCCACACTCACAAAATTGCAAAATGAATGAGTGGGGACCTCAGTAGCCTAGTTGGGACAACCACCCGACTGGGCTACCGACATTTGAACAACCCGTGTTCGATTCCCGCTGCAAGAACCGTAAGTTGTAATGGTAGTTGGGAAAAAAAAACACTCGCGGTCGACCCAGCCGCTGGCAGAGATGGGTACCAGAGTAAAACTCTAAGAAGCTATGGAATGTGGCGTCGCACCGTAGGTTTCTGTATTTGAAGCGATACTATCCTGAAGTCTCCGAACACTTCTGGGTAGGCTGCCGAGCACATATGGGTGAAAACTCGCGTGCTAAGACACGCCGATTCAAATCGTGTACTTTACCTTTATTCCAAATGTAATTTTGACACGTCAGTTTACCGACATCTCTGACGTAAAAATGGGGTGTCGTATTGTATAATTTTTAAAAAAGACTATTTTTGCGACATTTTTACATTTCTGGAGTATCCCGGAGGGATTTATGGTACTGGAGATCATGCACCACTACTTTAGTCCCGTGGCCAACAGGTGTCTGGGTCTAAGTTTTTATTTCACCCACACCAGAAACATTGGTTGACATCTTCTGGGATTCGAATCCACGTTCTATTGATTTATAGTCCAATAATTTAACTGTTCGGCCACCCGCTCTCACAATTAATTATCTGACTGATTGTTAAGATGATTGTACAGCTAATTGCCCAACTGATTGTCCAGTGGATTGTCCAACTGATTGCCCAACTGATTGTCCAGCTGGCTGTCCAGCTGATTGTCCATTTGATTGTCCAGTTAATTGTCAAATTTATTGTCCAGCTGAATGCTGAACTGTTTGTTAGTTTGATTGTCCAACTTATTGTACACCTGATTGTCAAGTTGATTATCCAGTTAATTGTCCAACTGATTATCCAGTTGATTGTACAGCTGATTGTCCAACTGATTGTCAAGCTGATTATCCAGTTAATTGTCCAACTGATTATCCAGTTGATTGTACAGCTGATTGTCCAACCGATTGTCAAGCTGATTATCCAGTTGATTGCACAGCTGATTGCCCAACTGATTGTCAAACTGATTATCCAGTTAATTGTCCAACTGATTATCCAGTTGATTGTACAGCTGATTATCCAACTTATTGTCCAGATGATTGTCCAACTGATTGTTAAGCTGATTATCCAGTTAATTGTCCAACTGATTATCCAGTTGATTGTACAGCTGATTGTCCAAATGATTGTCCAGATGATTGTCCAACTGATTGTCCAACTAATTGTTCAACTAATTGTCCAACTGAGTGTCCAACTGATTGTCCAACTGATTGTCCAGCTCAATGGCCAGCTGTTTCTCCAGCTGACTGTCTAGCTGATTGTCCAACTGATCATAGATATATACTACGTCATCTTTGTTGGTGACATTTCCTACACATGATCTTCATTTGTGTTCACTTTTCTATACCTAGGGGATTAAAAGAGAAATGCACAGATTCTATGAATCTTAATGTATGATGTACGTGATCCTTCTATCCCATCTATGTCATAAAACACATACATGATATTACTTACTTTGCTTAAAAGCTGCAATAAAACAGTTGACATTATAGCTAAACACGAGGATGATTAAAAACTCAGTTACCTATCACTCCTACCAAATAGCAGTATGTGCGTACAATGAATGTGGAGTGTTTACTTAAAACACACTGACTCCGTTATCATTATCAGAGTAGTATTAATAGATTATCTATTCTATTAATTATCGCGCATGCGCACAGAACAACGAATGTCATTATTATTTTCTTAAATTGTTTTTCGTTCGTCACCTTTTTCCTCTGACGAAGTCCCTAGAGATTAGGAACTGAATTTTGAGTGTTAATCCATTTTCCCTGGCAGCCATGGGCACATGGGTCCGTCGTCGCAAAGGCAAATAACTCCGACTTCGGAGGCACTTATATTTGTTTCCGTCGATGAGTAATTGACGTTTCAAGCTGGGTCTCGTTGCTGAGACCAGGGATGGTTGCCGCAGAGAGAAATCATAAATACAAATCCCAACCAGTGTACCCGGGATTTGAACACACAATCTCTCTGTCTCGAGACAGGCGTCTTGCCTCGATACTAACCAGTCCCCCCGGTTGTCATTATTACATCTGTGTAAAACCTGTAGTAAAGTGATAAACACATTATAGTGAAGGAAAGAAAAATAAAGGACTCAGCCCTAATAGCAAAAAGACGGAAGTAATAGCAGCAACAAAGAAAAAGACATCAACGCAGTGCACAATAAAGACAAGTGGAACGATATTAAAACAGCTAAATGGATTTAAATATATGGGAACAATGTTAACCTCAGATGGTAGATGCACAACAGAGGTGAGATGCAAAATAACTCAAGCAAAAGCAGGTTTACAAAAAAATAAATGAGGCAGATACAGTGCAATCCGTTTTTGACAAAAACAAGAAAAATAAGCTCTTAAATGGTATGTAGAGCCAGTTTTATCAAAGATGTGAATCATGGACATGGTACAACAAAATTGAAAATCAATGGATGCTTTATAAATGTGGTTTTACAGAAGAATAATGAGAATACCATGCACAGCTAAGATGAGTAATGACAACGCTATGAAAGTATACACAACATAAAAGAGAGCTAATTTCTAATATTAGGAAAATGCAGTCAATTTTTTTTACCACGCAATCAAAAGGGAACAGCTGGAATATATTTTTGGCAACTGGGGAATTTGAGGGACGAAATCATACAAGGAAGCAAAGAAAAAAGATACCAGACAGGTTAAAAGAATCGCTTGACAGATGATCAATAGCTTAAATGATAAATAACTGTCGAGATTGAAAGTTGTGGAGAGACATGATCACCCTCGCCAGCAGACATGGTAATTGTGGTCAATGTGGTAAAACAGAGGTGTAAACTGTAAATAATCTACTTATAAATTGTTTCATTTAAAATAATTGAGGAAAACAAATCTTCTTATTGTTTTAAATGCATATTGAAAATCACAGAACGTACCAATGTATACACTTCCTTAATGGTAGCTTTTTCTGCCTAAAGAAAGGAAAATTAAAGAGCATTAATAAAATATAACTGCAAGTTTATCATAAAATTCGATAAGGAACGCTTGTAGACTTTCGACTGTACTGATGACATAGTTCCCATCAGCAGTCAAATAAAAACGATGCTGGAAAACACAAATGAACTGTCATCAATAGCCAGCAAAAGTTGGGCTTGAGATCAGTTATGAAAAAGACGAAAGTCATAAAAAGCATGGTTCCAACATGTGACAAAATATACATGGAAAACAAAACAGTGGAAGAGATTGATCACTTGTTTATCTTGGAAATCACATTGATCGGGAAGGGGATACAAGTAAAGAAGTTAGAATCAGAAGAGCTAAAGCAGCAATGTCCTTCAAAAACCCCGAGAAGATGTGGAAATCAAAACTCGTCAGCACAAGATCCAAACATAGACCATTCAAATCAAAACGTACTACCAAACCTTGCGTATGCATGCGAGGGCTGGAAAACAACAAGAGACATAGATACAAAGTTGAACGCATTTGAAAATAAATGTGTATGGAAAACACTTGGTATAGTCGGAACGAATACAAAACAAATGAGGGAATTAGAGAAATCGTCAATCAACCACTAATATCTTCAGTATTCAAGAAAAGACGATGGTCATATGTTGGACATGTGATGAGGAGAGACAATAATCGAATAGCAAAGGAAGCCCTCAAGTGGGGAACAACAGGTAAGAGGAAAAGAGACAGACTCAGAGAAACACTGATAATAACATTGATCAGAGAGGCAAGATCAGCAGGGATCGGCTTCCTCAATGCGATCGTGATGCTTGCGTAGAACAGAGACAAATGACGAGATTTGATGAAATATATTTGCAAGGATTGAGACTGCTAGAAAGGAAATTTAGAAAAAGAGAAAGAGTATATGGGCCTATACACTATTGGCTCGAATGGTCAATAAATAGATACATGTTTGACACGCATCTGATGTACATTGGTTTGAATGTACAATTATATGACGTAGTTGGGCTTCAACGTGCAGTATAAGTGTGTGACGTAATTAATCTGGAATGCACAAGTGTGGAACACTGACGCAACTGCGCATGAATGAACATGAATTTTGGCACAATTGGACTGACAGTCCAAACCACGACTACACTTGAAGATGAGTGGATTTCATGTTATTGGGTTAATACTAGTTTCGATAATGTAACCATTAGACTGTCTGTGTATGAGTATTTATGTCTTGCGTGTGTTTCTTAATTGTGTGTTTTGATTAAATATTATATTTACCAACATTTCATAATTTAGAGCGGGTCTGCAGGGTATTAACGTGAGTTGATGAAACATAAACGTGAATCAAACATTTAAATATACAAGCGTAATTTGTTTCAACGTCCTAATACAACAGAGAAATAAACAGCAATGATACATTTCTATTCACTTATTTCCTATAATGGACTAGCAAATCAATTAAGTCGTTTGTTTTAAAACTCTATGTCGTAGCAAAATTCTGCTTCTGGGTTAAAGTTGTATTACCAGTGTTTGCTCTAATAATAATAATAATAATCAAGTATCAAACCTGCTGGCGTAGGTGATCATGTCTCTCCACAACTTTCGATCTCGACAATTTATCATTTCTTTTGTTGACCTACTGCCAAGCCATTCTCTTAAGATGTCTGATTTTTTTTTTCTCTTTGCTTCCCTCTATCTCTTCGTCCCTCAATTTTCCCAGTTACAATATATTCCAGATGTTCTCTTCCCATTACATAACCAAAAAAAATAATGATTGTTTCTTCATATTATTGGAAATTAACTCTCTTTTTGTTTTGGCCTCTTTCACAACCGTTCAATTTTATAGTTAAAAGAAACAATAACTTCATGTGTATTGCAACACAGAATCTAAAATTCTTAGATATAGTAAACTATCTAGCCCCAGGGTTTAGCTATAGTAAATATCTGTCAGCTTATAAGATTAGTGAGACAAAGGGTTACTTTTGTTATGAATATATAGACGACCCCCAAAAGTTGGAGGAGACAGAACTACCCCCACACGAAGCGTTTTATTCGTCGTTTAAAAATTCCAATATTTCCAAGGAGGAGTACGCTGTGTGTAAAAAGGTCTGGAAGGAAAATAACATGACCACCCTAGGGACTTTTTGGTGTGGTATAATAACAAAGATGCAGTCCCATTCTTAGAAGCCTTGGAGCAGCAGGTTCGCTTTTATGAGGAGCGGGGTGTGGACTGTTTTAAAGACGCCCTTTCGGTTCCGAGTGTTTGTTTAAAGTATCTTTTTAAGACCGTTGATAGGGGTGTAATGTTTAGTTTATGTTCGAGCAAACAGACGAGTCTACACACAATGATTAGAGATAATATCGTTGGAGGTCCCTCTGTAATCTTTCATAGGTATCATGAGGTAGGCAAAACTTTTATTAGAGGAGGAAAACTGGTCCAATCCATCCAAGGTTACGATGCCAACGCGTTGTATTCTGATGAACCCGATGCCAACAGATTATCCAATTATTAGAAGAATGGAGACCGGGTTTAGGGTCGAAAAAGATAACTATTATGTCCAACAAAGTAGAGAGTGGCTAACGTGGGTCGCTCACCAAAAAGGGGTGGAGTTGAAAACTCAGTTTAACGGGAGGGAGTTTCGGTTAGGTGATAGAAACATCCCCGTGGATGGGTGGGATAAATCCAATAGAATAGTCTATAATTTTCATGGTTGTTTGTACCATGGTCACAAAGACTGCCCCCTCACCAAAGGTAAATATAGAAACCCTGTTAATAATAAGCCCTTGTTCGAGCTGTTTGAAAATACATGTGAGATACACACCTATCTAACTGAGGAGGTCAAAGTCCCAGTAGAAGTTATGTGGGAATGTGAGTGGCAGACTCTGAAAAAGTCTGACCCAACCATTAGGGCTTTCCTTTCTAAAGCCATCCCTCGAGCTAGACCCTCTTTCTCTAAAGAAGGGCTCCCTCTTAGTGATAAACATATTCTGACTTCTGTTTCAGATGGGACATGTTTTGGTTTAGTGGAATGTGATCTACACGTCCCCGATCGCCTGAAGGAATATTTCAGAGAGATGACTCCAATTTTCAAAAATATTGACGTCACGCGTGATGATATTGGCTCGTTTATGGGTGAATATGCCCTCAAACATAATTTGTTGTCAACCCCTCGTCGCTCTCTAATTGGTAGTTATGTCGGGGAAAAAATTGTGTTGGCAACACCACTGTTAAAATGGTATTTAGATCATGGGTTAGAGGTAACAAAAAATCTATCAAGTGATAGAATATCAACCGTCTATTTGTTTTACAAAAGTTTGGAGAAATGGTTTCTGACGCTAGGCGGGCTGGTGATCTAGACGAAAATCAATCTATAGTAAGTGACACGATGAAACTGCTTGGAAACTCAGCCTATGGGAAGACTCTAACCAATAAGGCCAATCATAGCGCTGTCTCGTACGTTCAGGGGGATGAGATATCGAAAATGATAAATAATTCCCCATTTAAAAATATGACTGAAATAGGGGTGGCTCTTTTTGAAATTGAGATGAAGAAAAAGAAAACAGTTTGGAATTTACCCCTACAAATCGGTTTCTTCGTGTATCAATATGCAAAACTTCGTATGTTAGATTTTTATTTCGAGTTCTTAGATAAGTTTGTAGATAGATCCAACTTTCAGTTATGTGAAACAGATACTGACAGTTTATACTTGGCTTTAAGTGCACCTAAGTTGGCGAATATAGTTAAGTCAGGTCTGCGGAATAAGTTTAATAGCGTATATAAAGACTGGTTTCCTGCTGAGTTTTGCGATGAACATATTAGCAAGACAGATTGTATAAGCTGTAATGGTGTTAAAGCGTACACAAAACGAACGCCAGGTCTTTTTAAACTAGAGTACGAAGGGACAGCTCTTGTTAGCTTATGTAGTAAGACGTACCATTGTAGTGGGGATTACGATAAAATCAGTTGTAAGGGGTTAAGCAAGCAACACAACAAATTAGATAAAGATATGTTTTTAGAGGTTCTCGCCACGCAAAAGGCCAAGGGTGGGAAAAATGTAGGTTTCAAAGTCTTAAATAATTCCATATTTTCCTACAGTCAAACAAGAAACGCTCTTTCCTATTTCTATATAAAAAGAAAGGTAGCTGATGATAACGTCTCGACTACGCCCCTAGATATTTAACTCTTTACACTACCAGCTTAGACTAACCGGGAATCTCTAACAGTTTCACCCCTTATGATTCATCGATGACACATAGTTAAGCAGACACCCAACTACATAGCTAGAAATAAAAGTTATCCTTGTACTATATATTTACTCAATGTCCTGAATGTGTTTGTAATGATATATAATATCAATGTATGTTATACACATATTGAGATAATAAAAGAATAAAATATATCTTTGTCTTCTGTTTTATATTGATCGTTTTTCATTGATATTGTATAATCTACTAACCTATCACTATCGCTCAAGTACACCAAGCACTCCAAAGTCAGCACACACCAGACATAAACAGGGCACTTCCGGGGTCACCAGGACTAGAGGTCAACACGCCGACCGCAAGAGCGCCGAGGGGTCACACCGCCCGCCGCACGAGGGGTCACACCGCCCGCCGCACGAGGGGTCACGCCGCCCGCCGCCGCACGAACGATTAACTCCCCTTGTCTCTCGTGTACATTAAGCGTAAAATACGCCTACTATATATCTTTGTGAATTTACAGCCAAATGCGACACAAATGGACCCTTGTATAATACTAACATCTAATCAACCAATTAAAAGTCTCTACGCAACAGCAGCTACAGGGTTGGAACAGCAGCAGGCTACACAGACCAATTCGAAGTTAAATCAGGCGTAAGACAGGGGTGTGTACTATCTCCCCTACTGTTTATTACATACATGGACCATATATGCAATCTAGCCAACCGATCAGAGACAGAGGAGATCAACGAGCTTCTATTTTCAGACGATCAGGCACTAATACATGAAACAATTGAAGACCTACAAGAACACTTAAACAAACTCAACATTATAAGCACAAAATACAACATGAAAATCAACATCAACAAAAAAGATTTCATGAATATCGCCAAAAATAAACAGAACATCAACATAACTATAGAAGGTAGACAACTAACACAAGTAGAGGAATTCAAATACCTAGGAATTATAATGACAAACGATAATTCTCAAACACCAGAGATAGAATCAAGATGCAACAAAGCTTGTCAAATAATCGGACAGTTATCACCACTATTGTCCATCAAGGAAATAACTCTGGAGGCAAAACGAGCACTATACAATACAATCTTCGTCTCAACGTTGTGCTACCAATGCCAGACCTGGACCCTAGATGCAAGAACAATAAGAAAAATAACCTCTACAGAGATGAAATGTGTTAGACGAATGACAGGAAACAGTCTGAGAGATAAGATCAGAAATGAAGAACTGAGAAAAAAGCTAGGAATAGCCCCAGCCATAGAATATATAAGGAAACAACAGATAAAATGGTTCGGCTACGTGACAAGGCAGAAAGAACAAAATACAACACAACGAGCCTTCAACAAACGTTGTGAGAACAGCAGACCCAAAGGTCGACCACGAAAAGATGGATCGATGGAATATTAGTAGCACTAGGAAACATAACAGCAGCAGAGGCGAACTGAAGAGCAAAAGACCGCAAATTTATCTCCCCTCGACGCTGAAAGGCAGATGTGGAAGGAAAGAAGAATAAAAAGAAGAAAGATACATGATTCCGTATACATACTCACTCTAGCAGATCTATATTACGTTACTTACTCTCGGGCTGTTTACTTCTGATTCCTAAAATACATAATAAATGAAAGAGCAATGTAATTTGAAGTACATCCATCTACCTTTTCTATTGTACTGCACATCAAGGGGAATATTGCAAATCCTATTAATTCTAGTGCGATACTTATTATCACTTGTGTGTTTGGTTCCGTGAATCTATAGTTATTTGATATGTCAAGTAAATAGGTTGGCACCTATGGAAGTGAGCCTTCGACAATCACACAAAAGATAGATAAAGAGGTCATGTAGCTGTGGTTATCAAGAATAATGATAACACTATGACAATTTTAACGAGTATTAATAATGTTATTGTAGATGCCAAGAGAAAATGAAGTTTATAGCTAACATCTGGAGCACACCATCTTTGTTCATTTGCCTGTAAACAATATTGAAATATAATTCATAATGTGTTAATAACAAGACACAATTTAATGTGGAAAAAATACATAAATAATAGTTACTAGAATGTTAAAATAAATAACACGTTAGATCTTCCTCATGAGAATTTATAAAAGAAAGAAATGACATAAGAAATATATTGTGAGACGTGGAAACCAACGTCCGCAGTAGTGATAAATAGTGATCATACGTTTATATAGAAAGAGGAGTACGACAGGGATGCATCCAATCACCAAGCTTGTTCAATTTATACACTGAGCAAATCTTTAAAAACCTCAAAGAGATGTCAGGCCTAAACATTAATGGAAAGATAATCAATAACCTAAGATATGCTAATGATACTGTACTACTAGCAGACACTCCTAAAGATCGACACTTAATGAAGTAAGTATGACAAGCAAAGAATTTGGACTAGATACGAATATCAAAAAGACTAAAACTATGATCATAAACAAAGAAAATCCTCAAAACCCAGAACTGGATATCAGAATTGAAGGAAACCTGGAGACAGTTCAGAACTACAACTACCTTGGACATACTATAGCCAGTGATGGAAAATGTAAAACTCAAATAAACAAAAGAATAGGAATAGCAACAAGTAATTTTTATGTTATGAAGAGCATACTAACATCAAAACATATAACACCAGGGCTTAAATTAAGAATAGCAAAATGTTATGTCTTCTCAACTATCATATATGGTGCAGAAACATGGACATTAGACAAGAAAACTGAACAGAGAATGGAAGCCTATGAAATGTGGATATATATATATAAGAATAGGTAGAATTGGATGTAACGAAACGATGCAGTCTTAAAACAACTAAAAATGAAGAGAGAACTACTAAACACATTATGAAGAGAGAACTACTAAACACATTATGAAGAGAGAACTACTAAACACATTATGAAGAGAGAACTACTAAACATATTATGAAGAGAGAACTACTAAACACATTATGAAGAGAGAACTACTAAACACATTATGAAGAGAGAACTACTAAACACATTATGAAGAGAGAACTACTAAACACATTATGAAGAGAGAACTACTAAACACATTATGAAGAGAGAACTACTAAACACATTTTAAAAAAGACATGCGATTTGTGGGCCATGTTAAAAGACACAACGGTCTACTAAACGTAATCTTGGAGGGGAAAATACAAGGTAAAAGAGGCAGAGGCTGGCCAAGACTAACATGGACGAGTAATATCAAAAGATGGACAAATCAGCCTATGACGACCTGCACCATCAAAGCAAGAGACAGATCAGAATGGCGCTCCTTGGTAGCCAACCTTCATTTTGGAGATAGCACTCGATAATGATGAACGTTCAAAGCCCAATTTATCCTTCTTTTCTCCATCAATTTAATGGTAGAGTTATTCTGATTACAGCACAATCCTTCTTTCTTTTAAGGACATTCGTATCAAAAAAGAATTCATTCATGTATTATATACAGGTGCCACATAATGTGTAAAACCTAACATTCTTACTCTTTAATATGGTTATATGTCATCTGTTTCCAAGTTTATGTCGTTGAAGGAGTATGGATGGTCGAGGCGATAACTTGGAGTACTTCAAATCTGGAGAACACCGGTTTGAATGTCCAAGTTGAGTTTAATTTTCGTTTTCACTTATTGCATAATTTTCTCTCGGAGACAAAATAATAACTCAGTTCCGAACACTTCGTCCAATTACCTAAAACTACTTTGGATCCATTGTTTCAGATATTTGCAAAAGAGTGGATATCCTTTTAAAGGCAAAATGTATGACCTCATTAATATCCACACTGTATGTGCATTGTTTGAAAAAAAAATCATGCTGACCATTAACGCTAATGTCCATAACCGATTGAATTTGTGATCAGTACTTTAATCTGTGTCGATGATTTTTAGACTATGTAATCGTAACAAGAGAACTACGTTAGCCTTTCACATGCACCGCTAGGAACGCATAGATCAGGCCTCCTAAAAGATGAATAAAATGACAACAAATAGCATGAAAGATCGTATAGGAATTCCAAACCTATCTATTGTCCTTTCGAGCCGAAGACGGCACAGGGCAGAACCACAATCTCAGAAATAGAAACCTTGCATGCCAAAATGGCACATATTGCAGAGATCACTGCTCTAAAAGATATGTCGCTGTTTCCATAACAATACTTTTTACAATGACAGCTTGTCAAGCCATCGATCAATCTCCTTAGTCGCCTCTTACGACATGCCTGGAAGGTCACAGTGTCACTATTCTTTACCTCCCTCATAATGAGGCCCCGGTAACACACGGGATTCCAAACCTAGTGGTAATTTATTTCTATGACATAGCCTATGATCATTTCATAACTGATATGAGTGCTAATGACATCTCATAAACATATTATTTAAATATTTATTAAAGACCATATTTCAGTATAAACGATGAGACGTATCATAACATAACATTTTAGAAAACACGTTTTGTTTCCTTTTAAACTGTAACTTGGAACAGAAGTTAGTATGATAATACAATAAGTTCAACAAAACAAGGGGAAACAATCTACGGTGACGGACCAATCCCAATTGGCAGAGAGTTTACCTCGGAAAAATTTAGTTTCGATGTGGGCATGTCTAATACAGCCTAGAAAATAAGATGAACATATTCCATTAATTACATATTTGTAGTATTCAATATTTGTAGTATTCAATTGTTGTAGTGCTAGATAGTTGTAATATTAAATGTGTGTAGTATAAAACATGTGTTGTGCAAGATAGTTGTAGTATTAAATATGTGTTTTTTTAAAGTACCCCCCGTCACGCCAAGTGGCGTATAGGGAAATATGGTGTTAGTGACCCTATATTTTACAGACCTTCAGCACATGATTTTTGGGGTAATGTGGTCGGTATTACGCCAGTGCTGCTTTTACTTTCCCAGAAAAAATCCGGTACCCATTTAAGGCTGGGTGAACCCGGAGCCGTCGGTTTGGATCGAACCCTACCCCTTGTCCGTAGTAGTCCAGTTCACTAACCACTGAGCTATCGCGGCTCCTACTAATTTTTAGGGAATTAGTAAAACCCAGGTGTCCTCGCCAGGGTACGAACCCCGGCTGTTGCCGTGGTAAGCCAACCGCCTATCGATTGCGCTAACCGGACACCCATTTAAAATATGTGTAGTATTCAATATTAGTAGTGCTAGATAATTGTAGTATTAAATATGTGTATTATTCAATATTTGAAAAAAAACTCTTATTTTACATGTCAATATCAATAGAAGTAAGAAAGAGAGTTAATCGGTGCTATATAGAGCCAATTCTGACCTATGGAAGCGAATCACGGACAGTCGACACACACGTGAAAAGACGATTAAAGGCAACAGAGATGGGATTTCTCAGAAGAATGTTGGAAGTTTCCTGGTTAGCTAATAGACCAAAAGGGACATTCTCAAAGCGGCAAAAAAAAAACAACAACAAAACGGAAGATCCTATAAAACATCAGAAAGGAACACAATTCCAACATTTTTCGGGCACATCATGAATAGTGAAAAGTTGAAGATCATAGTTACAACAGGCAAAATACAGGGGAAGAGAGATCACGACGACAGAAAGAGAGAAGATACCAGATTACTTGGTGTCATGGCATGGAAAACAGTAAACAGAATTGATACGATGCACTGTGGATAGAAAATTGTGAAATGAAAATTCTGCCAACTGGTATGGCACATAATAAGTGCAGAGTTTACCTAAATATTGTTTGTGGATCGATGGAACGTACAATGGGTTAGACCATGAATGATTGTAGACCCAGTTAGCATGTGGGTCTAACGTTCTGTACGTCAGTCAATGGAACAATGTAAGGTTACAATCTATTGTGTAAACAAGCGAATCTACATACTTGTACATGTGTGATTTGGTTATAACTAGTTGGAAACAATCGTTGGCTTTTATGTCAATTGCAGTTAGTTGGAGTGCAATAGCTGGCTGTACAGCTTGATCTTTGAAAACATTTAGTGAGTTAAGAGTTCTTCAAATATATAAACCTGTCTAGAATACCATAGAGCAGGATGAGAGGTTCAACATGAACTCCAAGAAAGTATGGTGGAAACATTACCAATAAGTAAAACAACAGATAATGACGTTGCGGCGACATGTGGCCTTCTTTAGAAAACGAGAACAACACAAACCAAGAACAAAATAAGGATAACTCTACTACATCTAGAGTGAGCGTTATAAGTAAGGAAAAGAGAGATTTAAAGAGGGTTAAGAAATGAAAGGATAATTACAAGGGCAGTGTACTATATATTAAGAGAATCATCATCATCCTCATCATCAAGTACCATGCCTACAGGAGTAGGTGATCATGTCTCTCCACAACTTTCGATCTAGACAGTTATTTATCATTTCTGTTGTTGACCTTCTGTCAAGCCATTCTCTTAAGTTGTCTGGTATCTTTTCTGTTTGCTTCCCTCTATCTCTTCATCCTTCAAGTTTTAACAGTTGTCACAATATATCCCAGATGTTTATTTCTCATTGCAAGGACAACAAATGATGATTGTTTCTAACTGAAAAACAGTTTAAAATTAATATTAGACATAGCTGAGACTCGAGCCTGAAGCTCAAATTTTAAAATTAATATGAGACTTAGATTAGAATAATATTGTTTGGAATCTTCATACCCGTGAATTACCTCCACTAGGTTGCTTTGGCAAAACGGAGCGTTTGATTGTTAAATACAAATCCAACAGATTCACAATATTTGAAGCGGTATAAGAAGACCACTGGTTCTTCAGTTCTCTTTCATATATCATTACTTGATAGTTGAATGTGTATAATTCCACGTTTGTATTTGTATGTCAAATTATCTTTCTCTTGCCAGGGAAAATGTGTTGGGAATAATAGAACAAAGGAGTATGTGTTAGCACTCGGAAAAATTGACAGACAAACAACAATAGAAAAAAAAGAACAATATATGGTCCGAAGCGGGATCGAACCCGTACTCAGTGGCACCGCGCCTTGCCACGAGAAGCCGAACGCTTGGCACACTGCCACGCAGCCAACTAAAAAAATGGCTATTGTAGCAGTGTCTTACACGAAGGCGTACTCAATGACTATAGCATAGGGTAACTATCACAGACCGGAAATAAATTGTATATTTGTACTTTCCTATTAATGCAAGTATCTCCCAGTAGGGCTGAATACTTGTGTTGTAGACAAACATTTATTGGACGAAACAGCACGAATAGTAGTTTCCAGTGGTTATGTTTATGTTCCAGTTATATTCTAGTGGTTATATATCTCGCTACGGGTTCGATCCCGCTTCGGACCATATATTGTTCTTCGTTTTTTTTTCTATTGTTGTTTGTCTGTCAATTTTTCCGAGTGCTAACACATACTCTATTGTTCTATTATTCCCTATTATCGCCTCGGAAGTTCCCCATATAATAATATTTATGTATTATTATTTGTATCCAGTATATAACCACTGGAAACTACTATTCGTGCTGTTTCGTCCAATAAATGTTTGTCTACAACACAAGTATTCAGCCCTACTGGGAGATACTTGCATTAATAGGAAAGTACAAATATACAATTTATTTCCGGTCTGTGATCGTTACCCTATGCTATAGTCATTGAGTACGCCTTCGTGTAAGACACTGCTACAATAGCCAATTTTTTAGTTGGCTGCGTGGCAGTGTGCCAAGCGTTCGGCTTCTCGTGGCAAGGCGCGGTGCCACTGAGTACGGGTTCGATTCCGCTTCGGACCATATATTGTTCTTCTTTTTTTTCTATTGTTGTTTGTCTGTCAATTTTTCCGAGTGCTAGACATACTTTGTTCTATTATTCCCTATTATCGCCTCGGAAGTTCCCCATATAATACTATTTACGTATTATTATTTGTACCCAGAATGTGTTGGCTATTATTTACCAATACCCAAGTGCAACCACTGGGTATTAATTGGGGTCAAACAAGGATGTATTTTATCGCCCTTGTTATTTGGAATTGTTATGGACTTCATAATGAAGAAATGATGCACTGGTAATAAAGGCATCGAATGGATACAAGGAGACTATTTGGAGGACCTCGACTTTGCTGATTTCATAGTTCTCATCAGCAGTCAGATAAAAACGATGCAGGAAAACACAAATGAACTATCATCAATAGCCAGCAAAATTGGGCTTGAGATCAATGATGAAAAGACTAAAGTCATGAAAAGTTTAATTCCAACAGACAAATATACATGGCAAACAAACTAGTAGAAGAGATCGATCACTTTATCTTGGAAGTAAGTCACATTGATCGAGAAGGGGATACAAGTAAAGAAATTAGAATCAGAATGGCTAAAGCAGCAATGTCTTTCAGAAGCCTTGAAAAGTTGTGGAAATCAAAACTCATCATCATCATCATTGAGTGCCGTCTCCGCAACGAAGGTTGGCTACCATGGAGCGCCATTTTGCTCTATCTCTTGCTTTGATGGTGCAGGTTGTCATCGGTTGATTTGTCCATCTTTTGATGTTACTCGTCCATGTTAATCTTGGTCTGCCTCTGCCTCTTTTACCTTGTATTTTCCCCTCCAGGATCACTTTCAGTAGGCTGTTGTGTCTTTTAACATGGCCTAAGAATCGCATTTGTCTTGTTCTAATTGTGTTCAGAAGTTCTCTTTTCATTTTTAGTTGTTTTAAGACTTTGTCATTTGTTTTCTTTTCCTTCCATCCAATTCTACCTATTCTTCTATATATCCACATTTCAAAGGCTTCAATAAATCAAAACTAATCAGCACAAACACAAAACTTAGGCTATTCAAATCAAACGTACTATCAACCCTAACGTATGAGAGTGAAAGCTGGAAAGCAACAAGAGATATAGAAACAAAGTTGAACGCATTCGAAAATAAATGTCTAAGGAAAATACTTGGTATGCGTGGAACGAATTCAAAACAAACAAGGAAAGTAGAGAAATCGCCAATCAACCACTAATATCTTCAGTAATAAAACAAAGACGATGGTCATATGTTGGACATGTGATGAGAAGAGATAATAACCGAATAGCAAAGCAAGCCCTTATGTGGGAAACAACAGTAAAAGAAAAAAAGAAGGAAGACTCAGGGAGACACTGAGAAGAACATTGATGAGAGAGGCAAGAGCAGCAGGATTCGGCTCCCTCAATGAGATAGAGCTGCTTGCACAGAACAGAGACAGATGGTGAGATTTTATAAAATATCTTTAAAAGAAAACTGCTAGAACAAAAATTCAGAGAGGAGATGGTGTATCTTGGTCTACGCCCTATGGGCCGGCTACGGCTCGAAAGGTCAATAGATAGATAGATAGAAGTGCAACAAAGTGATAATAGTGGATAAACAGATAATCTAAGACGATGGCGCTGGATAGGATACACACTGCCGAAGACAACTAAGAGCATTACGCAACATTCATTTTCTGGAATCCCCAAGGAAAAAAGACAAAGAGGAAGACCAACATATTCTTGGAGAAGACAGATGGACACGCAGAGATGAAGATGATGGGAAAGACATGTTATGAAATTAATAGAATGACAAGAAACAGAAACGGCTTAGAAAGTGTTTGATGACGACCTATGTTCTACAAGAAGCTGAAAGGTAGAAGATGAAGAGGTGCAAAAAAACATGTTGCCTTTATTTGGGACCCATTCTTCTTATAACATAAAATAATGCGTTGTTATCATGTGCGATGCTTAAACAGTGAACAACATTCGTATTCCTAAACAATTATTGTCTAACATAACTTGAATACGGAAGGAGGCGGAGGAATGCCATAAGGATGTCATTATGAGACATAGGAATGTGTGTGGGGTTGTAACCGTAGATGTTAGGATATAGGGAAATGATGGATTTTGGGGACAGTGTAAATATAATTGAGAGAACCATCGTGTATTTAGGGAAAGTGACATTCACGGAATAGTTATGAGATAGTTGTTTAGGTAAGCAGGGTTATGAAAATCTAGTGATTATGAGAAATGAGGTAGGATCACAATTTGGTGATTACAGTTAAGGGAAGTGTTAAGTTTGAGATAGAGACTATGACGTGGCAGATTGCATTGGCAGGGGAGATACGGCAGTTAATTTTCCATTGATTCAAATATGAGATACTTAAGAGCCGGCGCAGAGAGAAAACGGCAGGAGATCACATGTAAGCTAAGGAGGTAGCAAGGTCGAAAATCGGTCTACATTAGTAGAGAAGTGGATATATGTTAATGGTAACAAGGCGAATGATCATATCAGCTAGCCGTGTGTAGGGACAACCATAAGGTGGACATTTCGTTTACGTAGTTGAATGTAGTTAAAGGAACGAGTGAGACTAAATCCTTTAGTATAGGAAACTCGATATTCTGTAAACATACTGTGGAGTGACAGTAAGCAGACTAGTGAGGAAGTGTCTGTAATTAGATGTTTCATGGATTTATGACGTTGACATTATGTTGGTTGTTAAGTTCTGTACCCTGTTCAGGGAGTGTGGGCAGAGATAAGTGATCTCATTGTGTGATGAGATGTTTTATGACATGGATTTATGACGTTGACATTATGTTGGTTGTTAAGTTCTGTACCCTGTTCAGGGAGTGTGGACAGAGATAAGTGATCTCATTTTGTGATGAGAGAGCCCCGTGAATTCATTACAAGAGTTCGGATGTAACTGGAACCTCCTTAGCATTTGCTTTGATTCACGGGCGGTAATCAGTGCCGCGGGGCTGTTTATATAGATAATCTCTGTTTAGTTGATTAGCTGATTTAGTTGGTTAAGTAGTGTGTACAAGAGGCATCGTATGTGCTTATTTCATTTAGATAGGTTTGACGTATTCCGACCCAACAGACGAACCAGAACACAACTCAAAGTACGAAGATTGACTGTTTACATTTAACGACGGAAACATTGAAGAGGGGAGTGAGGGGTCACGGTTAAAATAACGCCCCAAGGCATGTCACTGCACACGGTTTCTTTGAGTGAATTCTCCTTGGCGAAAGAAAGTTTGAAACTTGGCGCTATGTCGTAGCACATGAAGAACAACAAATACAAATTAAAGGCACAACAACCTTTTTGGAAGAGGTAATAAGGAAACCAGAAAGAGATCAATACAAAATTAGCAACAACAACACAAACATTAAAAGCCAAGAAGAACGTGGGGTTCAATACCAACAAGGCAGTACAATGAGAATTACTAAAGACATGTCTTCCCCATTTCAACATCTGGTCGTGAATCATGTAGAATCTCACAAGACGCAAGGAAGACATTCGATTCATGCCAGATAAAGTGTAACAGAAACATCATTAAAGTACTTTAGATATTTAAACAAATCAATGAAGGAATATTGCTAGATTTAAACATAACACTAACTGACTTATAAACACCACTTTACAAAAGAAACTAAAATACTTTGATCACCTAAAAAAGACAGCACTGAAAGAACAATAATGTAAGGCATGGTTTGTGGGAGACAAAGAAGAAGGTGATTTCAAGATATTAAGGTAACCTTGAACATGACAACAGAAGAAGTGGAAGAACTGACTAAAGAAAGAGATTCTTTAAGACGGGCTGTGGTGAACGAAACGTTCTGTATAGGACATGCGACCTGATGATGATGATGAGGAAATATTGAAACCTGGCGATAACAGGCATAAGAGAAAGGAGATGAGACAAGCTCCACGTAAGCGACTTATTCATCCCTAAGTCGAATCTGTCTATATTGAATATATAGATGCTGCCATAAGAGCAACTGCTCAGCTAAAGAGTAGGAATATAATAAGACACTAATAAAGTACCAATTACTGATATAAAGATGAGTTATTGGTATTATAGTATAGTATAGTATAGTATAGTATAGTATAGTATAGTATAGTATAGTATAGTATAGTATAGTATAGTATAGTATAGTATAGTATAGTATAGTATAGTATAGTATAGTATAGTATAGTATAGTATAGTATAGTATAGCATAGCATAGTATAGCATAGCATAGCATAATATAGTATAGTATAGTATAGTATAGTATAGTATAGTATAGTATAGTATAGTATAGTATAGTATAGTATAGTATAGTATAGTATAGTATAGTATAGTATAGTATAGTATAGTATAGTATAGTATAGTATAGTATAGTATAGTATAGTATAGTATAGTATAGTATAGTATAGTATAGTATAGTATAGTATAGTATAGTATAGTATAGTATAGTATAGTATAGCATAACATAACAGTAATAGGAAACTCTTTATACGGAGCTTCGCAGCAGAAAGCAATCTGATCATCAGAAGACCCTCGCGCAGGAAATTTGTTGTCCCTTTAGCTTCGTGACACTTGACAAGGGAGGTGGGCCCGCCAGGGTCATGACTCCCATGCGTTGGTAGTATGATATGGCGGAGTAACGAATAGTATATTATAGTGTAGTATACTATAGTGTAGTAAAATTTAAAGTACCCCCATCACGCCAGGTGGCGTATAGGGAATATGGTGTTAGTGAACATAAATTTTACAGACCTTCGGCACATAATTTTTGGGGTAATTTGGTCGGTATTACGCCCGTGCCGCTTTACATTCCCAGAAAAAAATTCCGATTGATGGCTGGGTGAACCGGGCCCCGTCGATTGGGATCGAACCCTACCTATTGTCCTTTGTAGTCCAGTTCACTAACCGCTGAGCTATCGCGGCTCCTAATAGTATAGTGTAGTGTAGTATGTTTAATTACTATACTTACACCCGTTATGTCATGTAATATATCTGCCATCTGCAAAGCGTTAATGTTTTCAACTATAAACATTATTTTTAAAATACTTTAACCAGTGATACTTATTCCGTCAGTAATTAAAGTCCGCACTACAAGTTGGATCTTTGCAAACACACAGGAATTACTTGTCTTCACATTATCAATTCTACTTTTGTCTTAGATCGGTACAATACAATCTATACTGATTTCTTCAGTACAATACAATATATATTGATTTCTTCAGTACAATACAATCTGTATTGATTTCTTCAGTACAATACAATCTGTATTGATTTCTTCAGTATAATACAATCTGTATTGATTTCTTCAGTACAATACAATCTGTATTGATTTCTTCAGTACAATACAATCTGTATTGATTTCTTCAGTACAATACAATCCGTATTGATTTCTTCAGTACAATACAATATGTATTGATTTCTTCAGTGCAATACAATCTATATTGATTTCTTCAGTACAATACAATCTATATTGCTTTCTTCAGTATAATACAATTTGTATTGATTTCTTCAGTGCAATACAATCTATATTGATTTCTTCAGTACAATACAATCTATATTGCTTTCTTCAGTATAATACAATTTGTATTGATTTCTTCAGTACAATACAATCTGTATTGATTTCTTCAGTACAATACAATCTGTATTGATTTCTTCAGTACAATACAATCTATATTGATTTCTTCAGTACAATACAATCTATATTGATTTCTTCAGTACAATACAATCTATATTGATTTCTTCCGCACAGTACAATATTTGAGCCTTTCCTAACACACACACACATCACACACACTCGCGCGTACACACACGCACACACGCACACATGTATATACATATATTAAAATCAGTGCAAAAACAAAATCAGCCTTCAAATTAGTGATGAACAGTGTGATTTTATTAGAGGTAATGGAACGAGCAATGCCATATACATCATAAGATCTTAAGTAGCAAGTGCCATAAAGGTGAAAATAGTTCTATACTTATGGTTCATAGATTTACGCCAAAGCATTTGACAAAGTAAAGGACCAAGAAATAATCAACATTTTAGAAGGCATAAACGTAGACAGCAAAGATCTAAGAATAATAAAGAACACATACTGGCAAGAAATATCGGCCATATAAATTGGAAATCAATTGTTAATGTTTAAACAAATAAAACATAGTGTTAGGTAAGGTTTCATGCTGCACCAGATTTGTATAATATGTATAGTGATATTAATTTAAGATCCATTAGAGGCATGACTGGAATAACAATCGAAGATCATAATATAAATAATCAAACGTATGCTGAAGATACAGTCTTAATCGCTAGGAGTAAAAATGAGTTACAAGAAATGTTAGACATTATAGTGAAAGAGCAAAAATAAAGGCTTTAATAGCAAAAATACAGAAGTAACGGTACCAACTAAGAAAAAGAAATCACTTCAGTACAAAATAAAGACAAGTGGAACAATATTAAAACAGGTAAATGAATTTAAATATCTGGGAACTTTGTTAGCCTTAGACGGAACACGTACAACAGAGGTGAGATGCAGAATGGCTCAGGCAAAAGTAGCTTTCCAAAAAAACAAATGAGGAAGATACTGTGCAATCTATTTTTGACAACAGAAACAAGAAAAGAGCTCTTAACTGATTTGTTGAGACAGTCTTAACATACGGATGGGACATATATCATGCACAATAGGACAACAGACAAGACAATCACTGGAGTCTGTAGAAATGTGATTTTACAGAAGAATTTTGATAATACCATTGACAGCTAAGAAGAGTAATGAATGCGTTCTGACAGCGGTCAAAGCAAAAACAGAGCTAATTTCCAATATTTTGAATAAACAAGCATCACTTCTTTGCTATTTAATGAGAAGGGAACATCTGGAGTATATTGTAACAACTGGAAAAAAATTGAGGGACGAAGAGATAAAGGGAAGCAAAAAGAGAAAAGATACCAGACAGCGTAAGAGAATGACTTGTAAAAAGGCCAACAACATAAATCATAAATAACTGTTATGATCGAAAGTTGTGAAGAGAAATGTACACCTACGTGATCAGGCCTTGTACTTGATAATGGTATACATATAAGATACGCAAAAGTCAGCATATACAATGTTATTTTGTTGAGACTGAAGTAAAGGGTTTATTTTTATTTTTATAATATGTTTACAATTCCTATAATGTGGTCTGCAACGGGTCTTGGACAATTTACGATAAAGACCATTTATTATTGTAGGAGATAACTCAATATGTCGATGCTCAAATGTCGAAGATTAAGATGGCTGGGGGCACGCCCAGCGAATGGAAAAACGCATCTCCAGTCAAATACTATATGGTGAACTATCACACGGAAAAAAACAATTCCGAATACCTAAAATACGATATATAGATATAAGTAAATCATCTCTGAATGACTTCTCTATCTGCGAATATGACTGGGAACATCTGGCAAGTGATCGCACATCATGGAGAGCATATATTCTGGACTATGCTAAGTCAAAACTTAGTAGAGAAAACACTCATGAAAAAGGCTGGAAAACCTGTGGTTCAGTGGGTCATTCTGTGGCCGCGTGTGTTTGTCAAACATTGGTAGAATTAGCCACGAGAGAAGCTGTTCGACAAAAACAACATTTTAAAAATATACAATAGCCTCCACTAGACCGTCTGACAAGGCAAATTAGGCCATTATAGATAACTCAATAGCATGTGCATCTATACTTCTGATTGTGATTGTACTCTTTGCTATATTTCTCGCGGACATTGACCTTTATTCAAATGAGACTGTTTGTATACTCTGGGTACACTATAACTAACTTTCGCCTAGGTTATGGTTATTCCATTTGTGTTTGAACTGTTCCTACATCAATTCATTTTGCCTGGAATAAAAGTTAAAAAAAAGTAAAGTGCCCCCGTCACGCCAAGTGGCGTATATGGAATATGGTGCTAGTGACCATACATTTTACAGACCTTCAGCAGATGATTTTTGGGGTAATGTGATCGGTATTACGCCCGTGCCGCTTTACTTTCCCAGAAAAAAATTTCCGGTTCCCATTAAAGACTGGACGAACCCGGAACCCGTCGGTTTGGATCGAACCCTATCTCTTGTCCTTTGTAGTCAAGTTCACTAACCACTGAGCTATCGCGGCGTTAAACTATAAAAAAACTGAACTTAATAACACTGTTCAATATCAATTCAAGAAAGTAATTACATCTGTGTATACAGGTCATAATGCAGTATATTTACAATTTGCTGTATCTAAACCTTCCATTTAAGGTATGCATACATGTTTCTTAACAGAGCTTACCCGATACAAGTTAAATAGAGCTTGAAAATTATTTTTGGGAATCTAGAAATACCGATTTGTAAATTATATTCACAAAAGTGGTTAATACAAGTAAAATGTGATAAAAATGTGATATTTCAAAATAACTTTCAGGTACACACAATATATGACATGGCTGGAAAAGACTAGTGGATAAGTACGCGATTAAAGAACGGAGAAAAAGGGTTAGAAATTGCCACCGCCGTTGAATACATAAAGAAACAAAAGATACAATGGTTTGGCCTGGTGATAATACATATTTCTTCATCATTTACATTCTCACACTGTTTCTCTTTGTTTGTCTCTCTCTCTCTCTCTCTCTCTCTATATATATATATATATATATATATATATATATATATATATATATATTTATATATCTTACACACACGCTAATCAAAGGTTGTTCAGCAGGAAATGGAATAATACAAATCGCGTTTACGACCGATATCATCATCGGGCTACCATTAGATGACGTTGTCACTACGGCGACATGCACAAACCTAGGATTTCCATAAGATTAATGTAACCTTTCATCAGGGTCTCACGCGAAACAACGTAGTAGCACATGCCATTTGTTTGAGGAAGGCGTGTCAACTGAAGAGATTCACCATCGAATAAGACTTCAGCACGGCTGCACGGCTACACGCCTATGAGTCGTACATAAGTGTCTGAAAAGAATTAATTATTCGAGATCTGTATCACTTTACTTTTGAGTAGAAGGGGGGGGGGGAAGAGAGCAGTAAGACAAATAAAGACTACATTGGGATCGTTGAGAAACGTTTTCGGGAAAATCTTCGAGTCGTGGGCAAGGAGATAAAACTCCTATTGAGCATTATTATTTCAACAAAACATCACAGCTCTCATGATGAGCTGAACTTTCAAAAAGCTTGTAAGACAGTTACCCGAGCATTGGCGCACGAGCGGCTGTGTATCCATCCGAAATAAAGTATTTTCACAGGGCATTTATGTGATTGTCATTTACTGGCGAAAGTGCATATGTGTGTTTTTATTTTTGTGTACAACCCCTCCCTAGGACTTTCTCTATAATTGATCATTTTTTAATGAATGTCATTTACTAAGTGCACGATATTTTTAGTTCTTTAATTATTATTTTAAAAATATTATTTCCATATAAATAAAATATCACTATTTATTGATTAATATGCCACTGATTGACATCCGCAATATAGCTTGAAAATAGTGATGACTAGACAAGTTAACCATCAATATGTGCACGCGTGCCAAATTCCATACAAGGTTAAAACATTACGCTCAAAACGCATTTTAAAAAATTGTTTCTACAGCTTTGATAATTAACAGACATTAATTATATACAATTTATAAGTGTTTTGCGAATACGGTAGCAAGGTTCACGTTTTCCCTGTAAGATTTACGTTTTTTTTTTTAATTTTACGGTTTACGTTTCTTTTCCCCTTTAAATATTTCTGTTTTTTTTTTTTTTGCATTCACAAAATTATTGTATTGGGTAATATTTTTTATTCACATGAAATTATAAATATACACCAATCTTGGTGTATATAAATATTTATTCATTATGTTTTAGTGGTAGTAGTTGAGGCAGTAGATGTAGTAGCAGTAGTAGTAGATAGCAGAACTAGTAGATTACATATCCCAGTGTAGCGCCAGTCCAAAAGCATAACGTGTCACTAACGGTTTACGATTTTTTTAAAATCCTCATTTTTTCCTGAAAAAATTCCGTAAGACAATATTCTTTTCCATTACTTAACACAATCTTGGCAACCCTCCTTCCAATTACAACTAAATTCATGGGTCAACACAGATGTGTAAGCTCATGATGTGTAAGCTAATGGTGTGTAAGCTAATGATGTGTAAGCTCCTCAGCTTCGAGCACTGTTCTCTCATCACCGTTACAGTTTTGCTTGTTAGTTAGTTGTTGCTAGTTCAGAATACCATGGACAGCTAAGAAGAGTAATGAAAATGTTCTGAAAGAGGTCTACGCAATTTCTAATATTAAAAATAAAACATCATCATTTTTGTTCATGCTCTGAGAAAGAAACAGCTGGAATATATTATGAGAACTGCGAAAATTGAGGGAAGCAAAGAGAAATGGTACCAGGCAGCTGGAATATATTATGAGAACTGCGAAAATTGAGGGAAGCAAAGAGAAATGGTACCAGGCAGCTGGAATATATTATGAGAACTGCGAAAATTGAGGGAAGCAAAGAGAAATGGTACCAGGCAGCTGGAATGTATTATGAGAACTGAGAAAATTGAGGGAAACAAAGAGAAATGGTACCAGGCAGCTGGAATATATAATGAGAACTGCGAAAATTGAGGGAAGCAAAGAGAAATGATACCAGGCAGCTGGAATATATTATGAGAACTGCGAAAATTGAGGGAAGCAAAGAGAAATGGTACCAGGCAGCTGGAATATATTATGAGAACTGCGAAAATTGAGGGAAGCAAAGAGAAATGGTACCAGGCAGCTGGAATATATTATGAGAACTGCGAAAATTGAGGGAAACAAAGAGAAATGGTACCAGGCAGCTGGAATATATTATGAGAACTGCGAAAATTGAGGGAAACAAAGAGTAATGGTACCAGGCAGCTGGAATATATTATGACAACTGGGAAAATTGAGGGAAACAAAGAGAAAAGATACCAGACAGCTTAAAACAATGGCGTGGCAGAAGGTCAACAATTGAGATGATAAATATATGTTGAAATATCAAGTTGAAGAGAGACATGATCACCTACGCCCGCATGCAAGCTGCTTGATGACAATAATGAAATAAGAATACCGATTCAGCTGTTATCTGATCATATAATGAAGTACTTTTGTTTTTGATTTATATTTGCTGGTGTTGATTTATTCTGCGGATTTGTTAACCTCATCAACAGCATGATACTGATTCAGTTTACTTACAAATACGGTTAATATCAGCAGTTATCAGCCCGCTACTCTCAAGTCGTCAAATAAGTCGGCACAATAATAACATCAGATGGAAGATGCAAAACATAAATAAAAAACAGAATAAATAGCTAATGCCAAATTACAATTTATAAAATGAAAAACGTCTCATGTAACAAGTCTGTGTCAATAGAAGTGAGAAAGAGAGTTCATCGGTGCTATATAGAGCCATTTGTGACCCATTATGTGAATCACGGACACACATAAATAGAGAAACAAATGAAAAGACGATTCGAGTCCACATAAGGTTGCATTTTTTGGAAGAATGTTGAAAATTAAGTGAAAGCTAAAAAGTCCGATGAGGACACTCTCAAAGAGGCTAAGATAAAACAGGAACGCCTAAAAACCATCAGAGAGAAACGATCAACTGTTTTCGAGAAATGGCATGAGAAAAAAAGTTGGAATACTTTATTACAGCTGGCAAAATACAGGATAAGAGAGATCGCCGACGACAAAGAGATAAGATACTAGCTTGATTTCATGGCATGGAAAACAGGCAACAACATAATTGATACGATGCACTATCAATAGAAAATTGTGGAAGGACATTATCGCCATGCCAACCGGTATGTTACATGATGATAAAGATTCCGTTGTTATAGCTCAGTGCAGAATATATCTCGCAACTGAAAATAGTGTATGTTTCATACACATGCAACTTCTCCTTACAACGAATCTTGATAGTTTTACTTACTTTCAGTTTTTCAATCGGTTTATAGCTAAGCTAAGAAGATATGGATTATTTGTTATTATGTTCTCATCACATTTATTTATTGTTATTATTATTTTTAATATTATTATTGTTGTTATTATTATTATTAACCGTTTAATTGCAACTGCAATATAGTTCAAGTTTTTACTTTTGTTTCTGCCGATTTCTTGAAAATACCACAACCAATTTATTACCACAGCGATCTGTAACTGATGTTCAGGTTTTGAAAAAAAGCATAAAAAAAAAATAAAAAAATAAAATACCCCTGTCACGCCATTTTACGTATATGGAAGATGGTGTTAGTGACATAAAGCCTCAAAAACAAAAGAATATTTATGTTCAGCACTTCGTCTTGACCAAACTCACGAGCATCGATATTAAAGGAATACATGTTGGTGGTTTAAGTGAGTAATTGTGATATTATGAAAGAAAGGAATTAAAAGAAATAATTGGATTACAAAGTTTCGAAAAATAACTATAAACCTGCATTTATAGCCTACATTTAGAGACTGAAAAATTCTAGAATATGTTTTTTTTTTAAACAAATAGAAGTGACAACACACACATGAATTACAGATAGAGATGTAAACAGTTGCCTTGATAAACAAATGTCGAGACATTAAGTTGTGAAGTTGAAGGGTCATCTATGAAATAACACAAGGTACTAGGTGAATATCCCGCTGCTCTCACTATGATTTCGCATACCTTTGTCGATGTGCGCTGCTCTCACTATGATTTCGCATACCTTTGTCGATGTGCACTGCTCTCATTAATTTATATCGTTTCACTTCTACTAGTTTTTTTTTCTTTTTGCTGCACAATTTATTACATTCATTCCTTCCTATCTCCGTGTATATAGTTATTTCAGTTTGTTTTATTAATTGTACTTTCATTGACAACCTCTAAACAATTAAGTGTTTTCTGTCTTTTTTTTTCTTTAATTATATATCAATAAAATTGCACTGCGTATGTGCCCACCCTCTATTCATTACTCGTGAATCAGCCACCGTTGATGGTTTTGGCTGTGGGTACAGGTTCTACTTAAAATTCAACCACTTTCTGTCATTTATCGTCACTTCATTTCTTCAGAATATCTAAGTAGTCTCATCAATCAAAGCACATGCACGCAAAAAAGCCAACATTTGTACATTCTTGTCAGGTGTTTGGAGTCCCAATTCTTCAGAATAAGGTTGATAGTTCATTGAATAAAGAATGCATTGATATAAGCTAGAGTTTAATTTTGAACCAGAAAAAAGCGAACATTTGTCTACAGCTACACTCATTTATCCGATCTTAAAGCGCGCAGGTGTAGTTCGAGAAATAACAATATTCGGATAATCAAATAACTCATCACTATCTTTAGTTCCGTAATATTGGCTGTCGATGGGATAAGCTTTACAATTCAATCTTTATCCCAACGTTGTGCTAGTCCTGGACCATTGATGCAAGAACACAAAGAAAATGTTAGATGATGTGTTAGACGAATGAAGGCAAAGAGCTTGAGAGAAAAGATCAGAAATGAAGAACTCAGATAAGAGATAGGAATATATAATATTAAGTCTCGCCATAGAATATATAAAGAAACAACATATAAAAAGGGTTTTCCACGTGACAAGGCAGAATGATCAAAACACATAATTTCGGATAATGAAATAACTCATCACTATCTTCTAACATAACTCATCTGCCTTAGTCTCCGACTCATGAAATAACATTTTTATGGACACCAGCGACAAGGCTTGGTGGTTTTACTTACTTCAAGTGCAAACTTGATCACCTAAGTAGCACATATTATAATTTTGTTTAGAAAGCTTGTATGTCAAGAAAGTAATAATTAACATAACACTTTCAAATAAACAATAGCCTGACGTCTTCTGATGCGTTATTATACAAATAATGGATCTACTTCTGTACTTTAAATGCCGATAACTGTTACAGAGGATGGGAATTATTTTTCTTTATGTCTTTCATCTCATGCGACTAGAATCAGTGACGGCGATTAGAATGAATATCATTAAGGAGAAATGACAAAAATAGAAACGAAATAATGGTTACAACTTTGCGTGACTACACCGCGTATCCTGCGGCATTCGTTCATTATCTATTTTTATTATGTCAATTTACATAGTATGAGGGTTTACATTAAAATAGTCAAAGAATAAGAAGTGTATAGCGCATATAAATGGAACGTATATATTCATAATAAAGAAGGACCGAGCAATGAAAATAAAAAGGTAAAGTGACGATTAGGAAGAAGAAATGTAAACGGGCACGAATGATGGATTCACTGGTTATTCAGAAACAGGTGAGAGAACACGGGCAGGTCCAAACTGAAAGGAGAAAAAGGAGAAGTAATGTCAGATCGGATTAGATATAGCAGACGCATATTTAAATCTGGTGTGATAGTTAGATTAACAGTTTCAGTTGAGGTAATTGAAAGTGTTTATCAGAGACTTAACTTCGAAAGGATAATGTAATATTGTTGAAGGCCAATTCGAATCAATCCAGAAATGTATGCCCAAACTCAACACACATTTTCTCAGAAACTATTTGGCATACCGTCGTCATTTTTGACATGCAGTTTTATATTTTCCAGAACCTTAGAATTTGTAAAAATTAGGTCCAAATGTAAAATGGATTTTGCAGATATGACTATTTCTTATAAAAATTGTGTACAAAAGAAAATAGTGTACAAGAAATATGAGACTTTACATTACTACACACTACAATGTCACTATAAAAATGTAATTGTCTGCTCTTAAAGACGTTACCCTTTTTTTTTTTTTACATAAGCACGCTAGTAAAATGCAAAACATAGTCCCTTTCTTAATATAAACGCATGGTATTAAAGTCCTAGAAACTAAAACGATTGCACGGAAAAGTGTACAACAATCCACAATATAATTTATGAGTAAATTGATTTTGAGCTTGGGCAACGATTTCTATACGGACTTTAGTTCAGGGTGATAGCTAGATCAGATGTTTCAGTGGAGAGGCGTGAAAGTGTTTCTGAGAGAGATAACATTGAAAGGAGAATGTGTACATTATAATAAGATGGATTGCTATAGTGAGATAAGGTGGCAGTTAAACAAGCTGTGCATTCAATGTCTATTAACATATACATGATATTTACAACCATATTGGAAATCCATTATATTGAAATAAACAATTAATCTTTTCGTAGTAAAATTTGATATATCTAATTTCACACAATACAATTCACTATATAATTGACTGTTTATAGTTATTTGTATTGTGTGAAATTAGATATGTCAAATTTATATTTATATTATGATAACTTGTTCACAACTTTTAATATTATGATAAGCATCCTGATTTGGGGCTTGTGGTCCTCTGATTGATTTGATTATCTGTTTCTTATGATGGTATGTAACCGGTATATCTAGTTGTGTGCCTGTTGAACTTTCCTTTGCCAACGGATCTGCTTTCTCATTTCCTGGTATTCCACAGTGAGAAGGGATGATCCACTGCAGTGCAACCCTGTGGTGCTTGCAGAGTTTAGTCAATAAGGTCAATAAGGGAGTACTGATCTTGCATCTGTCAAAAATACTACAGGCTGCGGGCTAAGATTACTTGTCAGCAGTTTTTCTATTGCCAACTTTATTGCTTGTATTTCTGCATCATAATTGTGACAATATTTCCCTGTTACTATTTTTATTCATATCCCTAGTTTTATTTGGGTACTCTATATATGCACCTGCTCCCCCAATTTTTTAATGCATTCTGTGCTGATCCATCTGTGTACACATGAATCCATAGGTCTTGTGGGTATTCTTCATCCAGGAAACTGAGAGTTATTGTTTTTCGCTGTAGACTATTCTGTTCCTCTTTGTCAACTATTCCTTTCACTGCTGTCCGTATTTGAACTGATAATCCTGATTCATCTGTCCAGGGAGTCTGTTCTGGTATGGGCAGTAGGGGGCTAACAACTCTTGGCATGTCCGGTGTTTGTCAACTAATACGATTGGCTTGGTGGATAAAACTGCTTCTCTTAAGTCGTCCCAGTGCAAGATTTTGGAATCGGTCCTTCATTTGATGTCTCGGCACGCAAGCACATTTTTCTGCCTGTATCAGCACCTTTGTGTCCCTCTGTTCACTCAGTGCTGGTATCCTCCACAATTTCTCCATCTCCAATATTGTTGTTAATTTCATTGCTCCTGTGATGACCCTAAGTGCCTGGTTAATACTTTATCCAGTTCATGCAGTGTGGTGTGGTGTTTGATGCTGAGCTCCATGCAGATGATCCATATTCTAAAGTGTGCGTATACTCTGTTGGTAAACTTTATTGAGTATTTTCCCACTCGCACCCCATGTGGTTCCACTCATCTTTCTTAGAATAGCCTATTTCCTCTTTGTTTTTTTAGGTTGCCTTATTTATCTGCTGTTTCCAAGATAGTTTGTTATCAAATGTAACTCCGAGATACGTAGCTTGTATGTCTTCTTTCACAGGCTCATTGTTTATGTAGATGGTTCCTGCTGATTGTTTTGGCGAGAGAGTGAAAAGTGTAGTGCTGCATTTGTCTGTATTGATGCTGATACACCATCTATTTGTCCATGAATTCAGTGCATTCATAGCTCTTTGTAGCAATTTGGAGGCCACTGTTGCATACTCCTCTGTGCACCACATTACCAAGTCATTTGCACACATTGTCACGTTGATGCTATGTGGTAGTTCAGTAACTAGGTCATTGATGTAGATCAGAAAAAAGTGTTGGAGATAGTACCCCTCCCTGTGGAACGTCCTGGCGCAGTAAGACCGTCTTACTCTTAAGACCATCCAGTTGCACACTGGCTCTCCTGTTATGCAGGTATGCTTTGACCCATTTGTACATCCTGCCATTTACTCCATAATTTCTCAGTTTCTTCAAAAGCCCTTCCTTCCATACTTTATCAAATGCTTTCTTTCGGTCTATCCATACTGCCAGTACCAGTTTCTTTTCTGGAAACGCATCTTCAATTTCCTGGGAAAGATAGGTTGTTGCCTGATTTTCGGAAGAGTAACACAGTCTAAAGCCTGCTTGTTGTGGGACAAGAAGATTTTCACTTTCCAGGTACCACGGCAGTCTGAGATTGATTATACGTTCCATTGTTTTACACAAACAACTTGAAAGGGTGATTGATCTATAGCTGGATGTCGTTGAACCATCTCTTCCAGGCTTTAGTAATGGTATCATAATTGCTTTTCTCCATGCCGTGTAGAGCAAATTGACTGGAGCTGGCCAGTCTATAACATGGAAACGCGTTCTGGATCATGTGACTGAGTGAGTGCACGTGAGGCTAGACTATCCACACCATCTACGTTCAACGACAAAATCAATCATGACGACAGCAAGTATTCAGATGAAGCCCAAAGACAATAACGTAGGAGGAAACTAAAAAAGGTAAAAGAGGAGGTATGAAATTTAAGAAGTGTGAGAGGATAGCCCTAAAGTATGTGCCCGTTACATATTGTAATTGTGCATCTATAAAACACCGTCTACCCATCCTTTATAAGCTACTGTGCGGCGCCGATATAATGTTTTTACAAGAAACACTTCTTGGTGATAGGACTGTTAAGGGCCCTGGATGTCATTGTTTCTGCAATAGACGATACCTTGAACAGACCATCATTGTGCGAAAGAACATGGTGAAAGCTGCGTTTAATATGTTTGCTTGGGATAATGAGAATTGCAGGTACATGTGATTAGGGTGTAGACCACAGTTCCTCTCGTGGGTGTAAATGTGTACGCCGGTAATGGAAAAGTGGACACACAACACTGGCATAATCTCTTCGCATTCGAGGAGGAGAACGTCATTTCCAGCGGAGACTTTAATGCTAGAGGAAAAAAGTGTGTAACGTCATAAACAACAAGCAGGGAGAAGACCTAGAGAACTCACTGGTGTCCGTCGATTTAGTGTGCTTGAATGATGGAAGGGTAACTAAAATGGCTACTCGAACAGGGACTATGATAGTGTCATAGACCTGGCACTGATGTCTTCCTCCTTCGCATCGGTTTGCAAATGAAGTGTACTGGGAGTCCACCGAAGTGATCACTATCCAAGTGTCCTCCTAATTGAAAAAAAAAACAGAAATAGAAGCCAGAAAACCAAGCTCCGCACATTTCACTTTGAGAACACAGACCAGAACGTCATTAGGAAAATCAGACATAGGAAACAGAGCGTCCCTCGCAGGAGGCAGGAGAGATGGACGCTGCCGCACTGGTGGAACGAAGAAGTCGTAGAAGCTTGGCGAAACAAGAGACAAACGGCCATGACATGACAGAAAGCCATACGGAATGGAAGGACACAACATGACCTCTTGAAACGTATGAAAGAATAGGTCGACCAAAAAAATGATGCACTTTAGCCGACGACGACTTGCAAAATCTGGCCAATGAGTTTAATGCTGGCATTTTGAATGGCCAGATTAAGGAGGAGTTACTACATATCTATTTCCTACCGCTACCGAAGCCAAACAAGGACCAATCTCAGATCAGTGCCTACAGAATCATCACAATGCAGAGCACAGTTGCTGTCAAACTACTGGGGAAAATAGTTGCCCGTGTCCTCACCTGTCACATTGAACAGACACTAAACGCTTTCCCACACACACTCGTAGGTTATAGATATAAGAAAGAAAATGGTTCTTTGCGGCAGCTTTCGCCTACAACGTCTTCGAAGGCTTCCACAGACTAGAGCAGACATATGCTGCTGCTATAGATCTGGAGGATTCATACAACAGATTACCATTTGAATACCTCATGCCTATGCTTCTCAAACTGGCTGTGCACCCCTTCCATATTAGATGGTTCGCTGATGAACTGTTTCAGAGGAAAGTGAAACTCACATGTAGAAGTTGGTCATCCAAGCCAACATCCATTTGTCCAGTGCTGCCATAAGGCTTATCATTGTCACCAGTTCTATTTAACATGTACACAATAACGATCATGAAACAACAGCTGGATTGAGGGGGAGAAATAGAACTTTTGCTGACGAATTTTGGTATATCGACAAGGAAGAGACAGAAGTGAAATCGCTTCCACAATGCAAAACGAACTCGGTCTCTTTCTGATGTGGAGTAGCAGGTGCATTTGTTAATCCTAATAAAGCATGCGTTGCATGGTTCTCATTTAACAAATATATAGTTAACGCGAAAACACCGGTGAAACGAATGGCAGCTGATGAGGTAACCATGGAAAGGGTCATATCCTGCCTCGGAGTTAATTTTAATCGCAGCCTGTGTTTTCGGGACCACGTCCACAATGTGATAACAAAATCCCGCAAAGAATTAGCCGTCTTGAAGATCATGGCAGCTGCCAACATCGAGCAGAGGCTGCTTATCCTTCCGTTCCACGTACTGGTCCTCGCACGAATCGAGTATGTTCTGGCAATTATTATTATCAGTAAGACCAAAATTGACAAGCTGTAGAAAATACAGAATGAAGCCATGCCCATTATTTTGGGGTATTCTAGGGACACTCCCTGTGTAGCAATGAAGTATCTTCTTGACTTTTCAAACCATGGATAACAGGATCAAGATCTGGAGGGTACGAGCATACTTGAAGATAATTGCAGATAAGGAGCATCGATTGCATCATGAGCTCAACACAGGGAAGGATGTCAGGCTAAAAAGAGATAAAATTAGGGTAGGACGAGCAAAAGATTTCATCAAACAGGTATGTTTGTTAACCAACATCAACGATGGCGAGGTGTGTATACCGGTACCTAGGTTATATATATATAAACTATATTTAGGGCATTTTTGCATTTATTCAGTCGCCCGGGAAGAGGGGGGAATTGTAAAACCGGAGAATAAAGGCCGCTTGCCCAGTGCAATCGCCCAAGGTGTTCGGGTCTGAGTTATTGATTATATTTTTTTTAAAATTCAGTGCAACGCCATCACAAGGCGCTATGGCCTCACGGTGTTTATTTTAATGAGCGGATGTGGTCATTGTTGGGCAGAATTGGATCTCGCTTATAATTATATCCATCTCTTGCATTGAGGCCATGGCATATATGTCTGCTGTTTGCACATATGTGTTAATGTGTATGTGTTAATTGTGTATAGCTGTCATGAAGACGGGAACTGGGACATTATTAAAGTTCAGGGTTAGAGCAATGTATTGTTAGATGGCTGCTGAAGGATCAGAGAAGAATAGTTTCAAATAGGTCATACGTCAAGGTCACGATGTATGGATTATTATAGGGAAGACGCTAAGTCACCAATACCAATAAAAACGTGGGAAAAGGACATACCTAAACTCGTGAAAGAGAGGAGCACGAAATTTTGCACAGAGAACCAGAGAGAGCAGGGTCGTGTAACGCCGAGAAGGCTTTCGCCCGAACCAGACGGGCCGAGTTCCCAAGGAACCTCAGGATCGAGCAAAGGGCTCACATATTTGAAGGATATATCTGCCGGAGAGGGCAAAGCTTAGTTAACCAGAGACCAGAAACGCTCTCTCCCAAAGAAGCGAAACGCTTCAAGACCGAAACTCTTACTTAGTTAAGCTGAGAGAGAAAGCTGCCGAAATGGCAAGGAGCTAAGTCAACCAGAGTCTAGAGCTTAGATAAGCAATGGACACTCAGATGAGTTGAGTAACAATCCGGAATAGCATCCGCTAAGTCGACCTGAAACAAAGTACCGTTTGGAGAGAGAAACACGTTCTCAAGCACACGGAGAGAAAGACAGAACCAATGAGCAAGAGTAATAATATTCACGTCAATCGCTTCACCGACCACAAGATCACATTTCAGATTCCGAGATGTATGTTATGTATAGATCACTAGTTTTGTGAGCTGTTGACTATTTTGATTTTGTGTACATAGATACATTTGTGATTAGTGACTATGCTGCTGTTTCAGACCTTCAAGCAGTTGTGTCTTGTGAATTCCTTTGGACTTTTGTAGTAGAAGGAGGTTAGTGTGTTGTTACACCTTACGCCTTGTACATATATATATATATATATATATATGTGTGTGTGTGTGTGTGTGTGTGTGTGTGTTTTGTAGACATGATATTTACATAAGGAAGTATTCACTTGGACAAGAGTGCCTAACAATAATAATAGTAATAGTACAAGAATCACAACGCGAAACAATTAATTTAAACCACTATATGATCACAATGTCAATGAAAATGAGAAAGAGAGTTCATCGGTGCTATATAGAACCAATTCTGACCTATGGAGCGAATCAAGGACAATAGACAAACAAATGAAAAGACGATTAGAGGCCACATATATGAGATTTCTAAGAAGAATGATGAAGGTTCCCTGAACAGCTAAAAAGACCAATGAGGAAGTTCTCAAAGAGGAAAACACAAAAAGGGAGCTTAAAAAAACATCAGAAAGAAGCAATCAACATTTTTCGGGCACATCATGAGAAGAGGAAAGTTGGAATACTTGGTTACAACTGGCAATATAAAAGGAAAGAGAGATCGCGGACGAAAAAGAGAGAAAATACTGGATAGCTTGGTGTCATGGCATGGAAAATGATCAACAACAGAACTGAAACGATGCACAGTATATAGAAGATTGTGGAGGGGCATGATCGCCTACGCCAACCGGTATGGAACATGATAAGTATAAGATCACAAAAGGCAAAGAGATAATAACAATAAATCGAAAATCAACTCATCGCCATCGGCCTCAAACGTGTATAGTTGGTGCCGTGATATCATCCACTTTCAATCAGTCTCCATTTTCAGTCGTTGTAGACTTCTTGATATCACACACACATGACTTTCGTTTCCAAGATGGTGGAACAAAGTTTATGTTCTCTCGATCGGTGCAGAAATTACATTTGGAAACTAATTAATTTCGGCTCTCCATTGTAATTATCTGCGTTAAAGTCAAAATGATGTTCTACTTAACACATCTGCGCCGATGAAGCGGAGTCGTACACACGGCAATATTCCTTGTTGACAAGTCAAGTGTAATGAATGCAACCTTCCACCGTCTAGAGTTGATCTGCGGTTTATGTCTACACACTGAATGCTGTTCAATGACTGTGTTGGAATTGTTTGACGCAAGTTATTTACAGGTTACAACTCATTAATGTGGACTGCTACGTCAAGTCAGCCGAAGTTTTTTTTTTATCTTTAGGGAATTTGCACCGTGTTTCCATCCTTGTAGGCTGCATTCACTAGAGTAATCGGGAATCTATGGGCGCATCCATTGTTGTGTGTGCAAAGTCATCAAAATGACTCATCGTATATCCCTAGACCGGCCATATGCTAATTGTATGGTCTGCTATTTGATGTACAACGGGGATAATCTGACGACTAACTGTGTTTTATATGCTCGGTAATGTTTTGTTGTCAACAACGATGTCGTAACATCATCTGGCGCTATACATTTTATAAAATATGACGATCATCATTTTCAGGAGGACGTGAACTTCCGGTCAATATGGTGGATAGGCGGCATGAAATAAAGACCCATGTCTGAAAAATGTTCCTTTTTGCAATTTCCTCATATTCCATGTCCGGCTTGTTGCAGGAGCTACTGAGTTAAGTATTCTGTGCAGACTGTGAGCTGTGCGTTTCATCCGTTTTGATCGTGTTTCGATATTCTTATTTTTTACGAGGAAGAATGATATCGTATTATGGAGAAAAGATGGATGTGTCACTTTATGTGCGGTTTAGCCTTATGTCTTTTTAGGCGAGTGTTGAGACTGCTATGATGGGGACAGCAGCTGCCTTTCTTTGTTTGGGAGATGAGATAGTAATTCGGATGATTCCACTGGCACGGACGGTTGAGCAATTATGGATTTTAATTCGTTTGCAGTGATACCGGGACCTTCCATAACCAAGAACCAAAAACGATGATATCACACATCTACTCCAGACACGCACTTTAATATATTTTATTGATTAAAAAATATTATAATGAATCGCTTCTTAGATAAATGTTATGAATACTTATTTACATTCGTAATGTTTTCATATCACTGTACTCACTGAAATTACGCTCATTGTAAAAAATCGAAGCTAAGAAGATACCAAGGTTAAAATTGTAGTACAAGTACAAGTGTTTTTGCGGTTATTTTTAGACACTGTGAAGCAACGTAAAAACACTTGGAAAGAATATATAGAAATGGCTCGCACAGAGAAAGTATACAGTATACCGAAAGTATATATATATATATATATATATATATATTGTTATTGAGTTATTTGCGGGCCATCATCATTGCACTCCGAACATGACCGATGCTCAGATCCCTCCTCAGCAAGTTCCGCAGTGCCCAGCGACTGACGACTCCAGTTCTGTGTTGGTTGATAAGTCTTCTTACACGCCCACTAAGTTTCTCATTTCTGGCTGTGCCCATCTTAACTCCCACCTCTAACATCCAAAGAAGTGACGTGGATTTATGTTTGTCGAAGTTATGTGCTCTTCCCACATCTCGGAGGGCACTGATGTTGTCCGCCCGATCCATTAGCTTACCGTCCTCATTGACAGTGCAGCTAGCCAACCTGTCCACTCTTTCATTTCCCCGTACTCCCGCATGTCCAGGGACATAGACAAAGGAGATCTTAAGTATTTTTTTACTTCTGCAACGACACTATCCATTTCATGCGTACAAAGCCCGCATCTCCTTTTTTATAATCATGCTCATCGAATCACTCAAAATACAGGCGTTGGTATTGTCACCCACTGTCACTGGTCACTGACATCGCCTCCATTGTCATGCTATTCGTGGTCATGACGTATGCACCACTACCTCTATGACTATTCTGCTTGCTGAGCGTGCTGTAAAAACCCATGCCCTATTTTGGTGTCGTGTGTGTGTGTATATATATATACACAGGGTGTTTTTAAAGTTGCAGTGCAGTGAATATTTCTAATATTCAGTAAATGACGTAATCATCATCTACGTACCACAATTTTGTAAACCACATTTATGAACAAACCGCTGCTTCCTTTAAGGTTTTATTTACGTAAAGGACGGGCACTACGCTACTTTCACTGTCTCATTGCTTGAAGGAAATGGTGTTGACGATTGAAAACAGGGTATTTCTGGTTGAGCATGTCTTTCGTAATGGCGGTAAATATACGGATGAGGTCATTAGACAATTCGTGAGGACATTTCCAGACTCACAAGTCCCTCACCGAAATTCTGTGACAAAATTGATCAAAAAGTTTCGTGAAACCGGTAGTGTGGTAGATGCATACCGATCTGGAAGACCTTCAATTTCACAAGACCAAATTATGGAACTCCAAGACAGAATTACAATGAGTCCAAATGCATCTTTAAACCACTTGTCTCAACAGGTGCAAATATCTAAGAGTTCTGTTCACAAGGTTTTAAGAAGAGAACTACACTATCGTCCAAACAAATTAACTGAAGTGTCTCAACTCCAAGAAAGAGATTATGAATCCCGTTTAAACTACTGCATGTGGTTTCAGAATTTTATTTATAAACATGGCGCTGCCATCCTTGACGTCACTTTTTTTCACTGATGAGGCCTGGTTTCATTTATCCGGTTATGTGAACAGTCAGAACAATCGGCTGTGGAGCAGTGAAAACCCCCATGAATTTCATCAAGTGCCGCTTTACGATCAAAAAGTCGGAGTGTGGTGCGCTATAAGTCGTATGCGGATAATATGACCTATATTTTTTAATGAAACAATAAATGCAGAACGTTACCGTACTTTAATTCTGGAACCGTTCATAGCACACCTTACAGAACGGGAAATTATGGAATCCTGGTTTCAGCAGGATGGGGCAACAGCACACACAGCCACAACAACACTCAATTATTTAGAAAGCATATTTGCAAATCGCATTATTTCACGTGGAATCTGGCCTGCTCGTTCTCCAGATCTAACACCCCCAGATTATTATCTGTGGGGGGCATTGAAGGGGAAAGTTTATGAAAATAATCCGCAGACAATTAATGACCTAAAGACTGAAATAGTAGACAAGATTAAACAAATATCACCAGACATTATTCTGAAGGTTTTCGCAAATATGGAAAGACGAATCACGACATGTCTTGAGGCCCGTGGTGGACATTTTCAACATATGCTTTAGGCACAACTTTATTGTGTTAATACCAACATTACCCATTATAAGCTCGCCGATAGCAGTCAAGTATATTTGAATAATACCATTTATTTTACAATTTGTGTGACGCATTAGTTAACCGCATTACTGGTGACGTTTTTTCTTTAGAGAGTATAAATTCACTGCACTGCGACTTTAAAAACAACCTGTATATATACAGGGTGTTTTTAAAGTCGCAGTGCAGTGAATTTATACTCTCTAAAGAAAAAACGTCACCAGAAATGCGGTTAACTAATGCGTCACACAAATTGTAAAATAAATGGTATTATTCAAATATACTTGACTGCTATCGGCGAGCTTATAATGGGTAATGTTGGTATTAACACAATAAAGTTGTGCCTAAAGCATATGTTGAAAATGTCCACCACGGGCCTCAAGACATGTCGTGATTCGTCTTTCCATATTTGCGAAAACCTTCAGAATAATGTCTGGTGATATTTGTTTAATCTTGTCTACTATTTCAGTCTTTAGGTCATTAATTGTCTGCGGATTATTTTCATAAACTTTCCCCTTCAATGCCCCCCACAGATAATAATCTGGGGGTGTTAGATCTGGTGAACGAGCAGGCCAGATTCCACGTGAAATAATGCGATTTTAAATATGCTTTCTAAATAATTGAGTGTTGTTGTGGCTGTGTGTGCTGTTGCCCCATCCTGCTGAAACCAGGATTCCATAATTTCCCGTTCTGTAAGGTGTGCTATGAACGGTTCCAGAATTAAAGTACGGTAACGTTCTGCATTTATTGTTTCATTAAAAAATATAGGTCCTATTATCCGCATACGACTTATAGCGCACCACACTCCGACTTTTTGATCGTAAAGCGGCACTTAATGAAATTCATGAGGGTTTTCACTGCTCCACAGCCGATTGTTCTGACTGTTCACATAACCGGATAAATGAAACCAGGCCTCATCAGTGAAAAAAGTGACGTCAAGGATGGCAGCGCCATGTTCACAAATAAAATTCTGAAACCACATGCAGTAGTTTAAACGGGATTCATAATCTCTTTCTTGGAGTTGAGACACTTCAGTTAATTTGTATGGACGATAGTGTAGTTCACTTCTTAAAACCTTGTGAACAGAACTCTTAGATATTTGCACCTGTTGAGACAAGTGGTTTAAAGATGCGTTTGGACTCATTGTAATTCTGTCTTGGAGTTCCATAATTTGGTCTTGTGAAATTGAAGGTCTTCCAGATCGGTATGCATCTACCACACTACCGGTTTCACGAAACTTTTTGATCAATTTTGTCACAGAATTTCGGTGAGGGACTTGTGAGTCTGGAAATTTCCTCACGAATTGTCTAATGACCTCATCCGTATATTTACCGCCATTACGGAAGACATGCTCAACCAGAAATACCCTGTTTTCAATCGTCAACACCATTTCCTTCAAGCAATGAGACAGTGAAAGTAGCGTAGTGCCCGTCCTTTACGTAAATAAAACCTTAAAGGAAGCAGCGGTTTGTTCATAAATGTGGTTTACAAAATTGTGGTACGTAGATGATGATTACGTCATTTACTGAATATTAGAAATATTCACTGCACTGCAACTTTACGAACACCCTGTATATGTGTATATACATATATGTTATAGTATTTATTTAAATGTTGAAACGATCGCACACATTTCTATGAACAGGTGAAATTATTATAGAGACAAATTATCATCTTCGACAAACGGTTAGTGTAGGTAATAATCTCTTGCAAAACAATAGCCAGCCCTGTACTATCTACATATACATTATTGTCTGGCTATATATTCTCACGGACAAATGATGCACAGACCAGATACACAAATATGCTTGCGTTCTAACAGTCAGTCACCTGATCAATAATCCAATCACTCACTCACAAACTCTCGCTTCTCTCTCTTTCTTTCTCTCTCTCTCACATACTCATCGATCACCTTATCCTTCACTTACTCTCTAACCCACTCATTTCTCTCACTCACATACCCATCGATCACCTTATCTTTCACTTACTCTCTAACCCACTCATTTCTCTCACTCACATACCCATCGATCAGCTTATCTTTCACTTACTCTCTAACCCACTCATTCTAAAACTAACAAAGCCTTGTTCACTCAGTTATTCTCTAAATCATCACTAACTCATGTCTCCAGTACTTCTCTCATTCAATCATTTCCTAATTTAAAAACCCACCACCCTATTAGATTTCTATTATAAACGAATGCGACCTAGGACAGGCGTGGACAATCCTGGAAGGCCGAGGAGGAGAAGTCCATAAGGAGGGTATGAGATTGTGTAGACATTAGGGCTGGCAACGATTGACTAGAAGTAACAGCGTAGAAAATAGGCTAGCCAAAGTAATCATTCAACTCGGCAGGGGGTGTTGTAATATGACCTGTGGAGCTGTCGTGGTCGTAATAAGAGAATTCATAGAAAAATTATCATTACATCAGGATAATATCATCTATACGGATGGTTATGTCGCCAGCAGACAGTGCAATAGTTGGGGTTAGTGGCATACAAAGATAGTAGAGAAGTGGCTAGGGAATCCTGGAAGTGTAGCATAACGATTGTTCAGCATGAGAGTGAAGATATAAGTAGCAACTGTGTCTATAAATTGGTTGATTGTAATATGGGGATGCACGACTGCAATGATTTTTTTCCATCAATAGAATAGAATAGTACTTTTAATATTTCTTTATTATCACAGAGAACTCATAATTACAAACTACTCGCGTGAATAATAAATGCAAGTTAACATTTGGTGGAATAAGGTACCAAACAATGGATTACTTGTGAGTGTAAAGACTTTAAACATATTTACTACTGTATAGAACCACAATCTTAATATCTATGACTAGTCTGTCGATGGAACTATGACGCATTTATGTCAAGAGAATTTCCCTCCATTCAAACAAATATCAATATAACACATAGACAAGAAAGAGGTGATTGTCTCTGGCTTGAATGAAACAACCCAAGTTAGAGCCACACATTAAATGCTTCACTGAATGTCGAACTGACGCAATCCGACGAATAGAAACAATCTCAAAGGAGGGAATAGCAGCTGCTAAGAAAATTCTCACACAGGAACTAAGTCTGTGACTCTCAACCACAGTCTCTGACGTTTTGTTTACTTTATGAGTGGGTATTACTGACAGTTTCATAATCATGGAAGCTGTAACAAGTTCTGAACACTTTCATCACGGCTGGAACCTCTTAGATTTTGTCTCATAATCAAGTAACATCAGAATCAGATAAAAAGTGAACATTGAATATCTTACAATCAGAAAATAAGTCGCTGAATCGTCTATTAGATCATGAACAATGTGGGACGTGTACGCGTTTCATTTTCTCACATAAAACGTCACACCAATGCTGTATCACATAACTTACTTTATATATAAAATACGACAGCTGAAATAGAAAATATTCGATTTTAATTTCCTTATATGCTTATATTATACACTTCTTTTTCTGTTCTTCCTCATTTGTCTTTCAGCGTCGAGGAGTGATATAATTTAATGTCTGTTGCTCTTCTGTTCATCTTTGTTGCTGTTATGTTTCCTAGTGGTTCTAATATTCCATCAATCGATCTTTTTCATGATCGGCCTGTGGGTATGGTGTTATCGCATGGTTTATTGAATGTTCGTTGTGTTTTGATCTTTCTGTCTTTTCACGTAGCCAGACCATTTTTTTCTGTTGTTTCTTTATAGATTCTATGTCAGGGGTTGGTCCTAGCTTTTTTTATCAGTTCTTCATTGCTTATCTTATCTCTCAGACTGTTTCCTGCCATTCGTATTTCCTCACGTGAAATCAAAACTTGCCGTTGGCGATTATCCTGAGTAGATAAAGTAGTTAACAGAAAGGACTTTTCTGGAGTAATCCATTCAATGACTTTTAAAGATCTTAAGATACAAGTTATAATACATTTGACTAAACAACAATATGTGGTCTAGCATACCACAATCTGCATTTTGGCATTATATTACCTGTATGTGAGCATAGGTTTAATGACGTTAGTAAATATGTTTGTTCACAGAACCTACCCTTGGCAAATTTTCTGGATAGCCAGGAAGGGGATCCTAGAAATATGAGAAATCGAATTTGAAGAATTAAGTCAAACATTCATTGGGTCAGGAATCGTAATGAAGTAGGTGGTCATGCCCAAATAAATCAACATAATAATTTAATCTTCTAGACTTCATGAGTATGTAAGGTGACCATATTTTTGAAATCCCATTCCGGGACGGAATAATTTTACTTCAATTTTCCACCAATAAAATTACATTTCTTCTTGCTGTCATTTTCAAGTGAATAATACATACATTTTAAAACATCTAATAATATAGACATACAATACGCTATCAGAATAATCAGGAGATAAAAAAAAAACAGTGATACTCACTTAAATTGAAGGTGAAACAGGGATGCTGTACTTTTCAGATGAGTGAATTTTCTGTAAAATGTCCTTCTTTGTATGCAGCATCTTATAAAATTCGACACATGTTCCCTCATAGTTCACTTTGGTGATCAACATGGCTTTTAAAGTTTCAACACCTAGTTGTGTTTTATCATTTGTCCACAAACTGTTCATCAGAGAAAACACTCGTTCTGTTGCAGCATTTTTTCCAGGTAGACACAGAAAGAACTCTGCCAACTTCAGAATATGTGAAACGGGCACATGATTGTTTCTGAAGTGGGAAGCTAGTTCAACACAACGCTGCCCTGGTAATGTTTTATTCTCTTTATAAGACTCCACTCACTAATTTGTTGTGAAGTAACGAACTGTTTCATGTAGACATATTCGTCACACATTTCATTTTCTGGAAAGTCGACTGAAGGCACTGTTTGACTCACTAATGATGAAGACTTCTCAATATCTTCCCAATTTGGTGTTCTGTTCAGCATTACCCAGCTGTAAGACTCTAGGTTTTGAAAATTATTTGCAGCCCATTTCTTCGAATAACTTAAAGCTGTTTCATAAAATGAAGAAACACTGGCGTTAAACTTTTTCACATCATCACGTGGAAATCCTTCCATTTCCAGCTTTTTAAGGATTATCTGAACTCTTGATGGCAAGAAGCCGTCTTCCAGCTTGGACTCCAAGATAGCTTTCAACCTATTGATGTTGTCAATGACTTCAAATACAGTGACCATCGGTCCCTCTACTTTCTGCACTCCTTCGTGGAAAGAGGATGCCTGACTGTTAACCAAAATAAGCCATGCTTCAGACAGTGGGTTTTCAAAGAATTCCTGTATAAAAACTGGGCATCTGTCTTGAGATTGAAAATATGATTTTAGAGGCAGGAACATGTAAAGAACCCTTTCAACAGCAGGCAAGAGCGCAAGCCACCTAGTTTGTGCATAACCTAAAATCATCTGGAAGTCTGTGTCGACAAACTGACAAAACTCCTTGAGACTTTCAACTCTAACTGTGTATGATTTGAAGTACAGATACATTTTTGCAATAGTCATTTCAACATCAACAGGCAATACGTCTGCAGCTGCTCGAACAGTGTTGTGGAAAATATGGCAAGCACACCCAACACCTATCAAACTATGTCCAATGTTTTCTTTCAGTTTTGTGAAAACATTGTTCTGTCCTTTTCTTTCAGCGCCCCCAAAATTAGAATTTGTGTTGTCTGCACATAATCCAACTACTTTCAGTTCTAAACCATTTTCAGTTAGACAGTCAATAAGAAAACTACTTACTATATCAGATGTTTCACCCGGCAATGACTTCAACTCTAATATTTTAACTTTCAGTCCCTTATTGCGATCAAAGTATCTGACAAGCAAAGGAAAAATCTTGATTTCTTTGTGGTTGGAGGCATCTGTCAGTATGGAGATAAATGTTACGTTTTCTATGTCACACCTCAACTCGTTTAGAGCATGGGGTGTGAACACATTCCGAATAATAGCTTCTGTTTTCGTACGTGCACAAGCAAATTTTGGTTCTAAAGTTACCTGAAGCCATTTTGATGTGCAGTCCATAGATCTAAACGTGTGATTGTGCATCACTGTATGATATGCAAAGGCACCTTCTGTAGCAGCTAACTGTTCTTCTTTGTCACCACCCTGTTCAGCTCGAAAAAAATTTGTCAACGACGAGCTTGAAGTTGATGCAGCAGTAGCGACGGCTCTCTTATGTTTATCACTATGTATGTGGCTCTTAATATCACCACGTCCACTATGGTTAATAGTAAACCCGGATGAACATATATTACATCTTACAGTGAAGTCGGATGACGATGTAGACTTTTTTATAAAAGGGTATTCGTTTTGTAAATCTTGATTAAAACTACAATTACGCTTCGGTGCCATTTTTTGCCAAAGTGAAAGTGGAAGTTAGTAACACAACGAATATATACGAGATTTAAAACTAGGAGCGCATTCTACTGTTTTGATATTAAACAAAATTGTCTACACAGCAACGGAATAATATTTTTTTTTAATTGAAGAAATGTACGCCGTATACCAAAATGGCAAAATTGGTAAACGTTTGTGTTCCAAATTATTTTTTATCAAATCCGGGACAAAAGCTAAAAAATATGCCAAAATCGGGACAAAACCGGTACGGCAGCTAATCCGGGACAAAGGTTCAAAAAATGTCAAATTCCGGGACTGTCCCGGACAATCCGGGAAGAATGGTCACCTTATGAGTATGTGCTTTAGTGTAATGAACATGGCTCGTATAAATCATAATCGTCATGTTTCTTATTTTACGTTACGAAACTTAGAATCTTGCCCTGTTCTGGCACCTCCACTTTTCAGAATGGACTTTGCATGCTAGAGCCGATGATACGTGACTAATATCGAGATAGGTCTAGAATTACAGTGCAGTCTCGATTATTTGGGAGTGGATTAATCGGAAAGCGGATTATCCTGAGACCTTCATCAAACACTTCCCCAATGTTAAAATACAGGTATCAAACTGACACAAACATAAGAACACTTCTTGATTACTTAGAACACCAAGACGACAGTAACTGCGAGGACAAATTAATCCAGAGAAACAAACGCATCACCATTGGACGAAAGTCTATTGACAAGACGAAGGAGACGAGTTGAGTGTCTAATTTCAAGCGGTAACAAATGAAGTAAGTGCTAACTTTGTTGGACAGCTACCACCACTATTGTCTAACAAGGAAATAGCTCTAGATGCAAAACTAGCACTATACAATACAATCTTCATCCCAAAGTTGTGCTACCACCACTATTGTCTAACAAGGAAATAGCTCTAGATGCAAAACTAGCACTATACAATACAATCTTCATCCCACAGTTGTGCTACCACCACTATTGTCCAACAAGGAAATAGCTCTAGATACAAAACTAGCACTATACAATACAATCTTCATCCCACAGTTGTGCTACCACCACTATTGTCTAACAAGGAAATAGCTCTAGATGCAAAACTAGCACTATACAATACAATCTTTATCCCAAAGTTGTGCTACCAATGCCAGACCTGCACCTTAGATGCAAGAACAATAAGAAAAAATAACCTCTACTGGGATTAAATGTGTCAGACGAATGACAGGAAACAGTCTGAGAGACAAGATCAGAAATGAAGAACTGAGAAAAAAAAGCTAGAAATAGCCCCCACCATAGAAAATGTAAAGAAACAACAGCTAAAATCGTTTGGCCACGTGACAAGGAAGAAATATCAAAACACAACGAACCTTCAATAAACGTTGTGAGAATACCAGACCCAATGGTCGACCACGCAAAGGATGGATTGATGGAACATTAGAAGGACTTGGTAACATAACAGCAGCAGAGGTGAACAGAAGAGCAATGACCTGAAATTATATCTCCCCTGTACGCTGAAATGCAAATGAGAAAGGAAAGTAGTAGAAGATTAAGCTAACTTTTTAAATACCGTACATACTCCTTCAGTTTCCTATATATCATTTTGTTTAATCGGGATTTTTGTTATCCCGTATTTCCCATTGATTCTGGATAATCGAGGATGTACACTTTGTATAGACATGCATAGATTAACTATATTGGACCATTATTACACATTGGCGGCTACAGTAGCTTCAATCAAGTTTAATGTTCCTTTTAGGATGGTATCACACACAATCTAAATAGTGGTACACAAACTCTCTCCTTTACCTACCCTTAAAGAGAAAACAGTCACAATCAGTTAAGTCCAGTGATCTCGTAGACCGCTAGCAGATCATCTGGTCATTTTGTTCAAAGCGGCTTCTCTTTGGCAGTGTCACTTATCTGCCGTCTCCAGATTTACAAATTAATTTTAATCTGTTTTGATCTCATAACTACATGGAACCAAGGAATGTTTTTTTCGACACTGTATATGCCACTCAAACCAGTATTAAGAACTGGCTAGGGGAGATATTAATCTTGAACTGAGCAAAAGAGTATGTATCTAATAGTTGATTTGTTTAAACAAATAATACATAGATACGCATACGCTCGAATAATCAATAAAATATGCAGTCAGACTCAGCGAATGATCAGGACACGCTATATCTTCATTATAAGATATATTGAGTATCAATAAATATGGTACATTTGTGATCGAAAGTTTAGACGTTTGTTTTGTTCAGAAAAATCTGAATAGGAGTGATTTATGACGTCTTCTTCATTTCTTTGTGCAAGAAATTAAAATTAACTTAAAGCAAATTAATTGCTTAATAAAAACCCTAGCAATAACAGCAGACGAGGCCATACAATGAGCAAAAGGTCGAAATCTGTATATCCCCTAGACGCCGAAAGACTAGCAAAGACAGAAAGAACAAGGAGAATAAAGCAATTTTGCAGAAGAATCGCAACATGATATTATTGTACCTCTGGAAAAAAAAGTAGTAGGAGTGTCTTAAAATAATGTACTAACTACTACAGATAAACTACTTGAGTGACTTTAAATACTGTACTAACTACTACAGATAAACTACTTGAGTGACTTTAAATACTGTACTAACTACTACAGATAAACTACTTGAGTGACTTTAAATACTGTACTAACTACTACAGATAAACTACTTGAGTGACTTTAAATACTGTACTAACTACTACAGATAAACTACTTGAGTGACTTTAAATACTGTACTAACTACTACAGATAAACTACTTGAGTGACTTTAAATACTGTACTAACTACTACAGATAAACTACTTGAGTGACTTTAAATACTGTACTAACTACTACAGATAAACTACTTGAGTGACTTAAAATACTGTACTAACTACTACAGATAAACTACTTGAGTGACTTTAAATAATGTACTAACTACTACAGATAAACTACTTGAGTGACTTTAAATACTGTACTAACTACTACAGATAAACTACTTGAGTGACTTTAAATACTGTACTAACTACTACAGATAAACTACTTGAGTGACTTAAAATACTGTACTAACTACTACAGATAAACTACTTGAGTGACTTTAAATACTGTACTAACTACTACAGATAAACTACTTGAGTAACTTTAAATACTGTACTAACTACTACAGATAAACTACTTGAGTGACTTAAAATACTGTACTAACTACTACAGATAAACTACTTGAGTGACTTAAAATACTGTACTAACTACTACAGATAAACTACTTGAGTGACTTTAAATACTGTACTAACTACTACAGATAAACTACTTGAGTGACTTAAAATACTGTACTAACTACTACAGATAAACTACTTGAGTGACTTTAAATACTGTACTAACTACTACAGATAAACTACTTGAGTGACTTTAAATACTGTACTAACTACTACAGATAAACTACTTGAGTGACTTTAAATACTGTACTAACTACTACAGATAAACTACTTGAGTGACTTTAAATACTGTACTAACTACTACAGATAAACTACTTGAGTGACTTTAAATACTGTACTAACTACTACAGATAAACTACTTATAAATGAGCTTTCAAGTAAATAGATGACGAGAAGACGCAGTATCCACTCTGTAAGAAAGAGCAGTTGAGAAACAACAGAACGTTTTTTTTAGAACAACAATTTAATTTCAAGACCACCATTTGAAAGAGATAACATACATCAATTGTGGGAAATATGCGGTGTAAACAAAAGTATACCGAACATATGCTTAAATATGATCAATAACATAATCAGCACAGTCAGCTGTAATAAAATACAAATCTTCTCGAACTCAGAGCAAGTGTAACACAAGGATTCAAAATAATCCCTCTGTTGTTTATTACTTGCCCTCATTGCGTATCTAAGTTAGCCAAGAATTCCGAGACAGGCGAGATCAAGAAGCTTCCATTCGAGGACGTGTAGGTATTAAAACATTGAAAGCAAATTGAGTGTATCACCTAAATAGAATGTATCATCTATATAGAATGTCTCACCTAAATATAATGTCTCTCCTAAATAGAATGTATCATCTATATAGAATGTCTCACCTAAATATAATGTCTCACCTAAATAGAATGTATCATCTATATAGAATGTCTCATCATCATCATCATCATGTACCCTGCCGGTTTGCGTAGGCGATCATGTCCCTCCACAATCTTCTATCTACAGTGCATCGTAGCAGTTCTGTTGTTGACTGTTTTCCATGCCATGACACCAAGCTATCCAGTATTTTCTCTCTTTGTCGTCCGCGATCTCTCTTTCCTTTTATTTTGCCAGTTGTAGAATGTCTCACCTAAATATAATGTCTCACATAAATAGAATGTATCATCTGTATAGAGTGTCTCACCTAAATAGAATGTCTCACCTAAATAGAATGTATCATCTATATAGAATGTCTCACATAAATAGAATGTATCACCTAAATAGAATGTATCACCCAAATATGATGTCTCACCTAAATAGAATGTTTCACCTAAATATAAAATGTCACCTACATAGAATGCTTCACCTAAATATAATGTCTCACCTAAATAGAATGCTTCACCTAAATATAATGTATCATGTATATAGAATGTCTCACCTAAATAGAATGTATCATCTATATAGAATGTCTCACATAAATAGAATGTCTCACCTAAATATAATGTATCATCTATATAGAATGTCTCACCTAAATAGAATGTATCATCTATATAGAATGTCTCACATAAATAGAATGTCTCACCTAAATAGAATGCTTCACCTAAATATAATGTCTCACCTAAATAGAATGTATCATCTATATAGAATGTCTCACCTAAATAGAATGTCTCACCTAAATAGGATGTATCATCTATATAGAATGTCTCACCTAAATAGAATGTATCATCTATATAGAATGTCTCACACAAATATAATGTATCACCTAAATAGAATGTATCACCTAAATATAATGTATCACCTACATAGAATGTATCACACAAATATAATGTCTCACCTAAATAGAATGTGTCACCTAAATAAGCTGTCTCATCTTAATAGAATGTCTCATCAACATAAAATTAGAATATCTCACCTAAATATAATGTCTCATCTAAATAGAACGTCTCACCTATATAGAATGCCTCACTTAAATATAATTCCTGACATAAATTGACTTAACACGGAACTCAAAAGAACACTGTGTTCATATGCTGACCATGTGATAGGGAGATACAAATGGAGAATCTCAAAACAGACCTTGAAATGAAAACCAAAAGGTGAATTAAAAAGAGACCGACGTAGAGTACACTCAAAAGAAAAGTGGCAAGCGACAAGAAAAGAAGGCATCGGCTCCCTCACAATGATTGATCAGATCGCCTTGAACAAACTCGCGTGCCAAAAATACAATGAGATCCCGTTCAAGATCTGATGCTTGATAACAATGTACGTCGGACACAAAGAGTCTAGAAATGCTGCACTGTGTGCCGTCTTAGGTTCGAAAGGACAATAGATAGATCAGGATCATCATCAAGTACCATTCCTGCTGGCGTAGGTGATAATGTCTCTCCACATCTTTCGATCTCTACAGTTCTTTATCATTTTGGTTGTTAACTTGCTGCCAAGTCATTTTCTTAAACTGTCTGTTATCTTTTCTCTTTGCTTCCTTCGATCTCTTCATCCCTCAATTTTCTCAATTATCGCAAAATATTTCAAATGTTCCCTTGTCATTATATGGCCAACAAATGATCATTTTATTTTCCTAATATTTCAAAATAGCTGTCTTTTTGCGTTGACCTATTTAGCATGTTGTCGTTACTCTACTTCGCTGCCCATGGTATATTCAACATTCTTCTGTAAAACCACATCTCTACAGCATCCAGTGATTTTCTTGTCTGTTGTCCTATTGCCCGTGATTCACATAAATATGCTAAGACTGGCTCTACATAACATTTATGAACTCTTTTTCTTGTTTCTATTGTGAAAAAAAATGGACTGCACAGTATATACCTCTTTTTGGGAAGCTGCATTTGGCAGAGCTATTCTACATCTCACCTCTGTTGTACATTTACCATCCGAGGTTAACATCCTTCGCAGATATTTAAATCCATTTACCTGTTTTAATATTGTTCCACCTGTCTATATTGTGCATCACATAGCAATATAAGACTCCATGAAAGGCCTATGATGATCAATTACGATAATGTCTACTTTACAAGTGAATAGCTTCCATCGAAATCTTATCCTGTACCCAGTCCGATGTGTTTGTTACTGACTCCATTCACAATACAACATGTCTCCCCCTTTATTTCCCCGAATTCAAGGTTTAATTGATACAACTGTGTCGATTAAAGATAATATTTTTTTTTATACTAAGGAAGACAAGTAATACATGATAAATCATAGAAATGAAATGATCACATTGGGATGTGTACTGCATCATATTGCTTACCCCTGTGAAATATTTATCTATCGAGTTAACGATCTGAGAAGACAGTAACATTTATTATAGAACAAAAATGCGCATGTGATCACGATTCTTATGTTTTAAAACACAGATACAATAAAAGGTAATAATACCAACACTAAAGCTAGGAATAGTACAGTGTTGCATCTATCCAACATTTCAATGTGATTCACAAACTTGGACATTAAATAAGAAAACAGATAATGAAATATAATCTATTAAAATGTAGATTTACTGAAAAATGAGGATAATTGGATATACGAATAACATTAAAAACAGCAAAAGTTTGAATTCCCTGCAAATTTAATAAAGAAATAATTAACACAATACGAAACAGACGACTACAGTTTTTGGGACATGAAACTCGATAATGGAGGTCATAATATAAATAATCTAAGGTATGCTGATGATACTGTCTTAATAGTTAAGAGTGAAAATACGTTACTATTTGAAAATTGTGACAGAACAGTAAGTACTCCTGGATTTCATTGTTTCTACAAATAGGCGACACCTTGGGCAGGCCATCCTTATGCGCAACAATATTGTGGCAGCTGAGGTTGATATGTAAGCGTGAGACAATGCCGCATCGCAGTTACATGCGGTTAGGGTGCAGACCCCAGTTCATTTCGTGATTGTTAATATGTATGCCTGTAATGGGAAGGTGAACACACAACAATGGCAGAATCTCTTCGAGTTCGATGAAGAGAACGTCATTTTTTGCGGATACTTTACTGCTAGAGGAAACCAGTGGTGTAACGTCATAACCAACAAGCAGGGAGAAGACCTAGAGAACGCACTGGTGTCAGTCGATTTAGTGTGCTTGAATGATGTAAGGGCAACAAGAATGGCCACTCGAACAGGCGACTCTTATAGTGTCATAGACCTGGCACTGGTGTCTTCCACCTTCGCACCGGTTTGCAGGTGGAGTGCACTGGGGTTCCACGGAAGTGATCACTATCCATGTGTCCTCCTAATTGAGAAAAGCAGAAATAGAAACCAGAAAAGAAAGCTCAACACATTCCACTACGAGAAATCAGACCAGGACGTCATTAGAGAAATCAGACATAGGAAACAGAGTGCCCCTCATAGGAGGCAGGAGAGATGGACGCAGCCACCCTAGTGGAACGTAGAAGTCGAGGAAGCTTGGCAGAGCAAGAGACACACGGCCTAGAAGTGGCAGAAAGCCAGAAAGAATGGAAGAACACAACCTTAGCTCTTGAAGCGTCTGAAAGTTGAGGTCGACCAAAAAATGATGCACTTTAAACTATGTGCTAAGCAGGATAAGGATGCCAAATGGGATGACTTCTGTAAAAAAGTGTGCTCAGAAAAATCGCTAGCCACATTCTGGCGCCTTCATTCAGAGCATGAATGGTACAACACTACTCAGAGGCATACCAGACTTTCAGAGCACAGGCCGGATATGGCAAAAATCTGATGAGAGCAAAGGGAAGGCTCTGCTTGCCCTCTACACTGAGCAGACGGACCAAAGAAATGTGGCTGTAAGAATGAGGATACGGGGATCGCTATGACGTCTTCGAAGGCTTCCACAGACGAGATGAGACATTTGCTGCTGCTATAGATCTGGAGGATGCATACAACAGGGCACCATTTGAATATCTTAAGCATATGCTCCTCAAATTGGCGGTGCGCCCAATCCTCATTAGATGGATTGCTGCGGCAATGTTTCAGAAGAAGGTGATACTGAGATGTGGAAGTTGCACTTCCGAGCCAACATCCATTTCTCCAGGTCTGCCACAAGGCTCACCATTGTCACCAGTTCTATTTAACGTGTACACAATAACGATCACGCAACAGCAGCTGGATGGGAAGAATTATGACTTTTGCTGATGATATTCTGGTATATCGACAGGGAAGAGACAGACGGGGAATCACTTCACAATGCAAGATATCTCGATCGCATTTCTTCCTGGTGTGGGGTTTCAGGTGCCTTGGTTAATCCTAATAAAGCATCAGTTTCATGGTTCTCCCTTAACAATCATATCGTTAATACGATCACACCGGTAGTGCGAATGGTAGCTGATGAGTTGACCAGGAACAAGTTGATGACATACCTCGGAGTTAAGTTTGATCGCAGCCTGTGTTTTCAGGACCATGTCGACAATGTGATAACAAAATCCCGCAAAGGATTAGCCGCCTTGAAGGTCATGGCAGCTGCCAACATCGAGCAGAGGCTACTTATTCTTCTGTTCAAAGGATTAGTTCTCGCACCAATCGAGTATGCCCTGGCAATTCTTACTGTCAGTACGTCTCAAATTGATAGGCTGGAGAAAATACAAAATGCAGTCTTGCGCATTATCTTGGGATGTATAAGGGACAATCCCTATGTAGTAATGAGGTATCTTCTTGACTTTCCAACCATGGATGACAGAATCAAGATCTGGAGAGCACGAGCATACCTGAAGATTAGTACATATAAAGAGCACCCATTGCACCACGTGCTCAACATAGGGAAAGGTGCCAGGTTAAAAAGAGGCAATTCATGGGTGGGCCGAGCAGAAGATGTCATCAAACAGGTATGTGGGCTTACCAATATCAGCGTTGTTGAGGAGTGGATACCGGTGCCTACGTCATTCATGGGGACTTTCTCCTTTATTATCACTGCGATAACACCGATGAGAAAGATGCAGTCATCTATACAGACGGATCTGTAAGACGAAACCACAGTAGTGCATGGGCATTTACATCACGCTCCGCAGGCAGAATAGTCAAGGAATACAGTAGTGCATACGTCATGATCACGAGTAACATGACAATGAAGGTGATGGCAGTGACCAAGGCATTCAAATGGTTAGAGTCACAAGACTACACCCACGCATGTATACTGAGTGATTCAATGAGAATGATTAAAAAAGTGGAGGCGGGCTCTGTACGCATGCAATGGGTAGAGTCGTTGCAGAAATCCAAAATACGTAAGGTCACATTTTCTCTATGTCCCTGGACATGCGGGAGTACGGGGAAATGAAAGCGCGGGCAGGTTGGCTAGCTGCGCTATTGTTGAGGACGGGCAATCAATTGGTCTGCAATGACATCATCACTGCCCTCCGGGATGTGTGGGAAGAGCGCAGGACGCCGACATGAACAGATCCTCGTCACTTCTTCGGATGATGGAAATAGGAGTTAAGATGAGCACAGCCAGAAATGAGAAACTTAGGGCCGTGTAAGAAGACTTATCAAACAACATAAAACTGGAGTCGTCAGTCGCTGAACACTGCAGGGATTGCTGAGGAGGGGATCTGAGCACCTATGGACATGTTCGGAGTGCAATGATGATGGCCCGCAAATAACTCAATGGGTTACTAGAAATGTTCGTTATTATAATGATCATTATCATGTGCCATACCGGTTGGCGTAGGTTATCATACTCCCTCCACAATCTTCTATCTACAGTGCATCGTATCAGTTCTGTTGTTGACTGTTTTCCATGCCATGACACCAAGCTATCCAGTATTTTCTCTCTTTGTCGCCCGCGATCTCTCATTCCTTTTATTTTGCCAGTTGTAACCAAGTATTCCAACTTTACTCTTCTCATGATGTGCCCGAAAAATGTTGATTATTATAATGATAGAATGCCAAAATAAAGGACTCAGCCCTAATAGCAAACAAGACAGACGTAATGGTAGCAACAAAGAAAAAGACATCACCGCAATGAAAAAGAAGACAAGTGAGAGAATATTAAAACATTATCATCATCATCGAGTGCCATCTCCGCAACGACGGTTGGCTACCATGGAGCGCCATTCTGCTCTGTCTCTTAATTTAAATACCTGGGAATGAAGTTAGAAAGAGGTGAGATGCAGAATAGCTCTGGTAAAAGCAGCTCAGGTCAAATGAGTAAGATAATGCGCAATCTATTGTTTCACAATGGAAACAAGAAAAAGAGTTCTTAAATGTATAAGAAGTCTTAACATAAGGATGCGAATCATGGACAATATGATAACATACAAGAGGATCACTGAATGTTGTCGAGATAAATGTTTTATAGACGATAGTTGAGAATAGCGTGGACAGCCCAAAATAGCAATGAAAACATTCTGAAAGAGGCCAAAGCAAAAAGTGAGCTAATTTCCAGTATTGGGAAGAACAAAATATAATTTCTTTTGGCCATTCAGTAAGAAGGAAACGCATGGAATATATTATGACAACTGCGATAATTGAGAGCCGAAAAGATAGATGGAAGCAATGAGAGAAGATACAATGCAGCTTACGAAAATAGTTTGGCATAATGTCAAGAAATGCAATGATAAATAGCTGTCGAGATCGAAAGTTGTAGGGATAGATTTTTATCTACGCCTGCAGGAATGGTATTTGATGACGATAATGATGATGTCGAAAGAAATACAAGACCCTATTAATTAAACGTCATCTTCCGAGGGGTCAGTACAAGGTAGACAAAGTTAAGTCAGGTCACGATTAAAATGTGCTGATATCATAAAAAGAATGATAGTGGAGCCAATGACAACTAACAATTTCAGAGCCGTTGTTTCATGACATTCTTTTAAGATCATTCCATGTCTTCCCCATCATCTTCATCTCTGCTTCTATCTGTCCTCTCCAAGAATATTTCGGTTTTCCTCTTTTTTCTTTTGGAATTAAAAAAGGCATGTTGTGTGACATTCAAAGTTGGCTTCCTCAGTATGTGACCTATCCAGCGCCATCGTCTTCTCTGTATCTCTATATCCGCTGTTATTCGACTGGTACATTTCCATAATTCTATGTTAGTGTTTTTGCCCTGCCATTTCCATCTTTTTATTTTGCGCAAGCATCCTTTAATGAATGTCTTTATCTTTATGATTGACATTTTTGTTATTCTCCATGTTTCACAATCATATAATAGGACTGACTTAACATTGAAGTTGTAATTGTTTTGTTTTTAACCTAATTTATTTAGATTTTCATGCATTTCCCAGTCCAATGCTCCTCTTGCGTTTGATATCCTTATTTTGCTATCATTCTCTGTTCGTCCCACTTTGTCTGTATTACTGTCCAACTATATGTAAGATTGTACATCTAGTAGATGTATTTCTCGTATTATTATTTGGTTTTTGCCAATTGTGTTAATTTTTACCATGTTGGTCTTGTCTCCATTTATTTTCAGTCCCATCTGTTGTGATCTCCCATCATGTATGCTTATTTTATATTGCATATGTTAATGTCTGTGTGATATGATAACTGTGTCATCAGCAAAGTCTAAATCATCAAGTTTCTTGGTCAATGACGACTGGATTACATTTTTGTTGTTTTGAGTTATTTTTATAATTAAATCTATGGCCAATAGAAAGGGAAATGGAGATAGAAGGCATCCCTGTCTTACTCCTGTTTTTATATCATATGTTTATGTAAGTCGCCCTTCATGCACCACGCTACATTTTTTTCCGTCACACATTGTTCTTATCAAGTTAATAAACTTTGTGGGGATTCTGTAATGACTAAGCAACTTCAAAAACATACGTAGGGTGGTTATTTGATAAGCACGTAATCTGTTCTTCCTAAAACCTGCTTGTTAATCTTTCAAATGTTTCTCTATTGGCCCTTTTATGCATAGTCGTATAAGAAAATAAAAAAAAGCGGTCACACCTTTTTTTTAGAAGAATTGCATTAATATCCTCAACATCTGATACTTGCAAAAGAAAATTAACCTTATTGGTAAACACGTTACTAACATCACGACAAAAGAATGCACGATACTTGCTTTATTGTTAACATTGAAATTGCAGCAGCATGCAATAAGATATCAAACTATCCCAATTGAGCGAATCTTCGGCTCTCTGGTTTCTTGCCACTCTAAGAAAGGCCCAGAATTAATATATTTTTAGATATACCATTGGCATGTCACATTTGAAACTATAACATGTTCAAATCTTTCTTTCTGAATCTTCAGTTCGCATTTAGTCATAGTTTAGTTTAGTTTATTTAAGGTGACCATATTTTTGAAATCCCATCCCGGGACGGAATAATTTTACTTCAATTTTCCACCAATAAAATTACATTTCTTCTTGCTGTCATTTTCAAGTGAATAATACATACATTTTAAAACATCTAATAATATAGACCTACAATACGCTATCAGGATAATCAGGAAATAAAAAAAAAAAACAGTGATACTCATTTAAATTGAAGGTGAAACAGAGATGCTGTACTTTTCAGATGAGTGAATTTTCTGTAAAATGTCCTTCTTTGTATGCAGCATCTTATAAAATTCGACACATGTTCCCTCATAGTTCACTTTGGTGATCAACATGGCTTTTAAAGTTTCAACACCTAGTTGTGTTTTATCATTTGTCCACAAACTGTTCATCAGAGAAAACACTCGTTCTGTTGCAGCATTTGTTCCAGGTAGACACAAAAAGAACTCTGCCAACTTCAAAATATGTGAAACGGGCACATGATTGTTTCTGAAGTGGGAAGCTAGTTCAACCCAACGCTGCCCTGGTAATGTTTTATTAAGACTCCACTCACTAATTTTTTGTGAAGTAACGAACTGTTTCATGTAGACATATTCGTCATACATTTCATTTTCTGGAAAGTCGACTGAAGGCACTGTTTGACTCACTAATGATGAAGACTTCTCAATATCTTCCCAATTTGGTGTTCTGTTCAGCATTACCCAGCTGTAAGACTCTAGGTTTTGAATATTATTTGCAGCCCATTTCATCAAATAACTTAAAGCTGTTTCATAAAATGAAGAAACACTGGCGTTAAAATTTTCACATCATCACGTGGAAATCCTTCCATTTCCAGCTTTTTAAGGATTATCTGAACTCTTGATGGCAAGAAACCGTCTTCCAGCTTGGACTCCAAGATAGCTTTCAACCTATTGATGTTGTCAATGACTTCAAATACAGTGACCATCTGTCCCTCTACTTTCTGCACTGCTTCGTGGAAAGAGGATGCCTGACTGTGAACCAAAATAAGCCATGCCTCAGACAGTGGGGTTTCAAAGAATTCCTGTATAAAAACTGGGCATCTGTCTTGAGATTGAAAATATGATTTTAGAGGCAGGAACATGTAAAGAACCCTTTCAACAGCAGGCAAGAACGCAAGCCACCTAGTTTGTGCATAACCTAAAATCATCTGGAAGTCTGTGTCGACAAACTGACAAAACTCCTTGAGACTTTCAACTCTAACTGTGTATGATTTGAAGTACAGATACATTTTTGCAATAGTCATTTCAACATCAACAGGCAATACAATACGTCTGTAGCTGCTCGAACAGTGTTGTGGAAAATATGGCAAGCACACCCGACACCTATCAAACTATGTCCAAGGTTTTCTTTCAGTTTTGTGAAAACATTGTTCTGTCCTTTTCTTTCAGCGCCCCCAAAATTAGAATTTGTGTTGTCTGCACATAATCCAACTAATTTCAGTTCTAAACCATTTTCAGTTAGATAGTCAATAAGAAAACTACTTACTATATCAGATGTTTCACCCGGCAATGATTTCAACTCTAATATTTTAACTTTAAGTCCCTTATTGCGATCAAAGTATCTGACAAGCAAAGGAAAAATCTTGATTTCTTTGTGGTTGGAGGCATCTGTCAGTATGGAGATAAATGTTACGTTTTCTAGGTCACATCTCAACTCGTTTAGAGCATGGGGTGTGAACACATTCCGAATAATAGCTTCTGTTTTCGTACGTGCACAAGCAAATTTTGGTTCTAAAGTTACCTGAAGCAATTTTGATGTGCAGTCCATAGATCTAAACGTGTGATTGTGCATCACTGTATGATATGCAAAGGCACCTTCTGTAGCAGCTAATTGTTCTTCTTTGTCACCACCCTGTTCAGCTCGAAAAAAATGTGTCAACGACGAGCTTGATGCAGCAGTAGCGACGGCTCTCTTATGTTTATCACTATTTATCTGGCTCTTAATATCACCACGTCCACTATGGTTAATAGTAAACCCGGATGAACATATATTACATCTTACAGTGAAGTCTGATGACGATGTAGACTTTTATATAAAAGGGTATTCCTTTTGTAAATCTTGATTAAAACTACAATTACGCTTCAGTGCCATTTTTTGCCAAAGTGAAAGTGAAAGTTAGTAACACAACGAATATATACGAGATTTAAAACTAGGAGCGCATTCTACTGTTTTGATATTAAACAAAATTGTCTATACAGCAACGGAATAATATTTTTTTTAAATTGAAGAAATGTACGCCGTATACCAAAATGGCAAAATTGGTAAACGTTTGTGTCCCAAATTATTTTTTATCAAATCCGGGACAAAAGCTAAAAAATATGCCAAAATCGGGACAAAACCGGTACGGCAGCTAATCCGGGACAAAGGTTCAAAAAATGTCAAATTCCGGGACTGTCCCGGACAATCCGGGACGAATGGTCACCTTAGTTTATTACAAATGCAACCATAAATGGAGGGGGTGGTGTGTTATTGACGCTGAATAAACAGAACGAGATCACCAAGGCAATAACTACTGGAACATTCTCAAACATCTTTAAAGTCAGAAACTGAGGCCATCAGAGATGCTGCAACACTGGCTACTCAGCACAAAAAATAACATGCACAATAAATTGGTGATTCTGACTGATGCACTGTCAGTACTATCAACTCTAAAAAGCAACAAGAACAATGAACTAGATGACTTGAGAAACTGGACCAACTATGCAATAACTTCCAGAGAGTAGTCATTCAGTGGATATCATCACACTGTAATATACACGGGAACGAACGCGCAGACAAATTAGCTAAAGAGGGAGGGAACTTACCACAAGAGAACCATCCGCTCAGTTATGATGAAGCTAAATCCATCCTCAAATGTCAGTTCCATGAAAAATGGAAACGAGAACACCGATAGCATAACGAGAGTGACGGATAACATCAACTATCAAGGAGGGATCAAGTCATCATACTTCGCCTACGCACTGGCCACAATAGAATGAGGAATCAAATGTTCACCAAATTAAAAATAGGCACAACCAGCCTATGCCACTGTACACTGGACAATATGACTACAAAACATGTTCTACAGGATTGTCTCCAGTACACAGTCTTGAGAAGAGCAATGTGGCCCACACACACCTCCCTGGAAGAGAAACTATATAAGGCAATCGATTCACTTAAACAGACAGCTAAGAAATAGTCTGGAATCCTACTCTGATTGAGTCTTGATCGCGGGGAGAGAGAGAGAGAGAGAGAGAGAGAGAGAGAGAGAAATAGTTTAGACTATTTTAGTTTATTCGAAAAATCTTCTTCAACGACTAACGGATAACTCCACATTTCTCAGATCCGTTCTTCGACACGTGTGCATGGAAGAAGTACGCCCACACCACATTTAGGGGACCTCGGTACCCTATTTGGGAAAACCAGTAAACTTGGCCACCTACTTTCAGACAACCCGCGTACTATTCCAGCTAGAAGCAGCGAGAATTGTATTCGTTAGAAAAGAATACCCCCACGGTCGACCCAGCCGCTAGCAGAAATGGGTTCCAGGGTATAGTACTCTGGGAAAATGAGGAATGCCGCCTCGCATCCTAAGTTTCGATGCTTGAAGCGATGCTACCCAGACATCTCCGAACACTTCTGGCTAGGCGGCCGAGCAGATATGGGTGACAACTCGCGAGCTAAGACGCGCCGGTTCAAGTCTCGCACGTTATCGTTACCTTTGCATTAACACAATCATAGAATATGGCTTCAGCTCAGATGCATTCCGTTGCATCAGCAACGACCAAATCCCAGCCAAACTCCTTAGTCACCTCTTACGTCACACGTTGCAAGGGAGACTGGCTCTACGTGTTGCTTAGCAGGTGTGAGTGTCTCTGTGTCATGCGTGGAAGGTGAGAGTGGCTCTTCATCATAGCTGGCAGATGGCAGTGGCTCTACGTCATGCGTGGCAGGTGTGAGTGGCTCTATGATATGCGTGGCAGTTGAGGGAGGCTCTACACTTTTCTCCCTTCAGCGTGGTCAAGGCCCCGATAGCCACCCTCGTTGTCACAATCGAACTCTATGTAAAGTACGGGATGTTTGTTTTCATTATACTCTAGTGTCAAGATTAGTAACTTTACAATCAGTGTCTCACATCGATGTTATCGCCATTAACAAATATTTAATAGTCTGTTCAGTAGTATTGCCTACACTGGTATGCACCTGCAACACAGTTACGTGTGATACCTACATCATCATATCAGCTCATGTTATCTGTTTAGTGATAATACGTGGGTCTCGAATCGTGTGATAACATGGAACCTAATATTATTTACATTAGAAAATGTTTACTTCCTTAAAATCCCCAAAGCCTCCGATAAAATGGATTATTTTTTATTGATCAGCTGATACCTGCTTACACCCTCGTTTTTATATCGTTATTGTCTACTGTGCGATATTTGTTCAAGAACACCACAACAAGTAAGATACTTCTCACGTGGTTCAGCAATATTTGTTATATTATCATTATATCGAAAACCACCTTTGAAGTCTAGTTCGCATCACGCTGACTGTTAGACTCCATGCACACAGTTCTACTTCTATCATCGTCGTGTGAGACTCTTGTTATGGCAACACCTTGATATATTCGCTGTATATGGCTCGCTTTAATTTGTGTTGACCCTCGAACATGCATTAAAACTGCAGAGTACGCGTAATCACTATTATCTATAGTTTATCCAAGATAAATATAGTGCTATGACTGGCCACATTTTAGGATCGTTTAATACACTCTGAGTAAGTCCCTCCCTTTGGAGGTCCACGATACCATTCGTTTTTCACGTGATAAGAGGTGATGAGCTGGAACATACAGCGACACGTGTAATCAGAAGAGAACAGTAGATATAAATTATAAGGGAGAAACTTTCAAGAGAGAGAACAGCGGATAGAAAATATAGAGGGAAACTTGTAGCAAGAACAGTAGTTATAAACTATAGAAATAAACTTGCACGCGAGAACAGTAGTTATAAACTATAGAGGGAAACTTGCATGTGAGAACAGTAGTTATAAACTATAGAGGGAAACTTGCATGTGAGAACAGTAGTTATAAACTATAGAGGGAAATTTGCATGTGAGAACAGTAGTTATAAACTATAGAGGGAAACTTGCATGTGAGAACAGTAGTTATAAACTATAGAGGGAAACTTGCATGTGAGAACAGTAGTTATAAACTATAGAGGGAAACTTGCATGTGAGAACAGTAGTTATAAACTATAGAGGCAAACATGCATGCGAGAACAGTAGTTATAAACTATAGAGGGAAACTTGCATGTGAGAACAGTAGATATAAAATATAGAGGGAAACTTGCAGGAGAGAACTGCGGATAGAAAATATAGAGGGAAACTTGTAGCAAGAACAGTAGTTATAAACTATAGAAATAAACTTGCACGCGAGAACAGTAGTTATAAAATATAGAGGGAAACTTGTAGGAGAGAACAGTAGTTATAAACTATAGAAATAAACTTGCACGCGACAACAGTAGTTATAAACTATAGAAATAAACTTGCATGTGAGAACAGTAGATATAAAATATAGAGGGAAACTTGTAGGAGAGAACATTAGATAACAATGTAGTGGAAAAATTGCAGATGAGGAAAGTTATTACAAAATATACAGGGAATCTTGCTGGGGAGAACAGTAAATGGATAATATAGAGGGAAGAGAAAACAAACAGAAAAGTGGAATAACGCCATAGAAAGTTATCGATACTTAAAATTGTGGAGAGACATTATCATCTATCCCACCAGTAATGACACTTGGTAATCTTTTTCAAGCACTTTTCTCTTTGTTTGATATCTTTTATCGCACTATCTTGTATTTGTTTTATGCCAATATACACGTCTGACATCTTTTGACGATTGTTTCTGCAAGTGCCTTAAATTAAGTAACACATAATTGCTATTTACTTCCGTTTTCTTCACAGTAGTAAGACGGTCGTCAAGTTTTACAATTTTCCGGCGATTTCTGTTACACATATTTTCTGACATGATCTGTTTAGTTGTATCTTTGACATTCTTTATTCAAATTAAATTACAGATTTGACAGAGATATGATCTGCATCAATTAATCAAAATGTCATTACAGATTTGACCGAGAGATGATCTGCATCAATTAATCAAAATGTCATTACAGATTTGACCGAGAGATGATCTGCATCAATTAATCAAAATGTCATTGCAGATTTGACAGAGAGATGATCTCCATCAATTAATCAAAATGTCATTGCAGATTTGACCGAAAGATGATCTGCATCAATTAATCAAATTTTAAGGTTGGTTTTACGTTTATAATGGGACGGACTTGAACGGCCTTCCGCACACCATGGCGGATAGGCGACAGGAAACGTTCAGGGTAAGTTTTAAAAGTCGTTCTTCTTGCAGTTTTCTCGTATTCCAAGTCAGGTTTGCTGCCGGAGCTACTGAGTTTAGTGCTATGTGCACACCGCGAGCTGTGTTTTTCATCCGGATCGTGTTTCGATATTCCGATTGTTTACGATAAATGATGATATCGTATGACGAAAGGCAGCTTGGCGGTTTCACTTTCAGTGCGGTTACCCCTTATGTCTTTTGGCGTGTGCTGTATCTGCGATGATGGGGACTGCATATACCTTTCTTTGTTTGCATCCTTCAATGAGATGAAATATTAATTAGTATGATTCCACTGGTACGGCTGGTTCAGCAATTATGGATTTTAATTCGCTTGCAGTGATGCCGGACCTTGACTAAATACAACTACAATTATAATGGAACAATTAGTTTTTCTTCAAATAATTTATTACTCACACGCCGAGCAAATTCTACAGCCTAAAATAAAACATTTCAGATGTTAGTTTACATAACTCTTTTTCAACATAACTATTAACGTTCATTTATAAAAACTGAAGAGACTAGTGAAGAATGTAAGGTATTATGTATATTATCTTTATCGTGGTAACGAAAACAAATGTGTATTTAACATGTCACAGTTTATGTTAGTAGTTCTTATCTTTCTTTAACATCTTGATTCATTTTACTTACCACTGCTATTTTTTTTCGATAGGTATTCTACGAATGAAAATAAGTAAAATATGTTTATATAATGAAATCATTGACTGCACAAAAAATACACCACACCTCAAACAACAGTCAAAGACATTCTGAGATATTCAAATAGTTTTTGGTGATATAGTGGACTGTTCTAGATCTTGTTACACGCTGGCTATAGTGTAGTAAGCGCGATTATATAAATCCAATAATTGTTTCTCCCTTTCTGTACGGGATTGGTCTTGTGTCAAACAGAACTCAAATCAGAAGTTATTCAGAATTGACGTTAAGAATCTGTAGTTGTGTCCCCAGAAATCTAAGCTCACTTGCACTTGTAGTCTACAACGGTTTCGTAGAGAAACATCATATCAGCAACATCATGTGTAGTTCACTTGGCGTAGTCTACAACGGTTTCGTATAGAAACATCATATCAGCATCATCATGTGTAATTCACTTGGTGTAGTCTACAACGGTTTCGTAGGGAAACATCACATCAGCATCATCATGTGCCATACAGGTTGTCATGGGCGATCATGTTCTTCCACAATAGCCTGTCCACATGGCATCGTATCAATTCTCTTGTTTGTTTTCCATGCGATGACACGAAGCTATCTTGTATTTTCTTTCTTTATCGTCCGCGATCTCTCTTTCCCTGTATTTTGACAGATGTAACCAAGTATTACAATTTTCCTCTTCTCGTGATGTCCCAGAAAAAAATGTTCATTGCGTTTTTTCTTACGTTTTTAAAGTAGCTCACTTGGTGTGTTCGTTTTTTTTTAATTTTTAGAATTTCCTCGTTGATCTTTCTAATTGTCAAAGGAACACTCAGAATTATTTTGAGAAATCGCATCTCCGTGGTCTCTAATCATCTTTTCATTTGTTTGCCTACAATTCATTAATCGATTATATAAAATTGGCATGATATATCATCGATGAATTACTTTCCGAGGTCTTTTCACATAGATTTATAGCAAAATATGTTTTTCATTTTTTTAAATGCTATTTTGGCCTAAGATATTCTACTTTACATTTCTGTGTTGAATTTTCCATCTAATGGTATTATTGTGCCCAAGTATTTGACGCGTTGCACTTGTTTCAGATATGTCCTATTCATTTGTATGTTGTATTGTGGTGATGATTGTTTCTTTTATATAACCGTTACGTATGTGATATTGCTATTCACACTGAAACTTTTTTGTTGTATTTTTACTATTATGTTTTTCTTTTCTTGTAGTTAATTATTTGTCTCTGCTACTGAGACTGAGCCATCCGTATATCGCAGCTTATGTTGCGACCGTTGGTTTCATCTAATGTTGTCTACTATTTTCTCAATAAAGTGTTAGCATATCCACCGAGAGAGAACAATCTTGTCTTACACATTGTTTTATATATTCATAATAAATGTATGATGCTTTATAAATCGGATGCATTATAAATCTGATGCATTATAAATCTGATGCAATATAAATCTGATGCAATATAAATCTGATGCAATATAAATCTAAACGATAATACTGGCAACACTACCTACATATATACGCAATATACTGCCTATAGATATGCCGACAGTAGTATTTGTGTAAACTGAGGGTTGTTAAGTCAGATTAAGTAGTTCTCTCGGGGACATTCTGACATAACTTGTATCGTTAATCTCAACATATACTGATCTCATAGTACTATAGTTATCTAGTTTGTTGTCATGGAATCGGACTGTTGGTGATACAATATTTGTGTTTTGTTTTTTTTCACGCACGCCAGTAATATCTTCTTTAATATATGCATGAGAGATAAACAGTTATTCTTAATAATAGATAACATCACATGATACAAAACAACAAGAAATAACAATTTGTTTTATATTTATGCCATTATTTGATATCTGATTTACTTGAGTTCTTGATTATTTTACTTACAAGTTCAGTAGAATGTGAATATTTGTAAATCTAAGAGGATATAAATGTTTTCAGTTTGAAAAGAAATGTTTTGTTGACGAAATAAGTGAAACGTTATTCCATAATCCATGTTCACACTCCTTGATAAAAATGGGTGTAGCCTGAGTTTATGAGAGCTACGTAGAGAATGTGAGAAGACCTGTAAAACAGTTTATCTTTTCTCTCTGGGAAGATCTTGTTCGATGCGCGATGGGGATAATCAAACCATTAACGAACAGTGATATGTAGACCAATTTACACAATCATTTGCTCATATCAAGTTGTTCGCAAATGTAGGTATTTCGTACAACACTGAAATATTTGGCATTTAGAGATTACTCACTTGCTTTCTCACTTATTAACTCATTAACTCATTCAATCACTAACTTACTTACTCGCTCACTCAATCACAACTCAATAACTCAGTCGCTCACTGCTTCATTGGAACTCACTCAGTCTCTCACTACTCACTCACTCACTCACTCACTCAAGGGCTCACTCAATGATTCACTCGCCCATTCAATCACTCACTCGCTCAGTCTCTCAGTCACTCACTCGCGCACTCAATCACTCTTTCAATAACTCATTAAGTCAGTCGCTCACTCAGCCTCTTACTAAATCACTCAGTTTAAAGTCATTCAATCACTCACATAATAAGTAACTCAGTAGTTCATCAATCACTATCTCCGTCACTCACTCAATTATTCACTCACTAAGTAAATGTGTCGTTCACACATTCATAAACTCAGTCACTTACTCAATTAATCACTCACTAAGTAACTCAGTCGCTCATACAATTACTTACTTAGTCAATCACTCACCCAATCACTCAATGACCTATTCAATCACTCATTCACCCACACATTCAGACACGTACTCCTCTTCCTCTCTTTCCTTCCTCATCTACCTTTTAGAGTCGAGGGGATATATAATTTGCGGTCTTTTGCTCTTCTATTCGTCTCTGCTGCTGTTATGTTTCCTAGTGCTTCTAATATTCCATCGACCCATCTTTTTCGTGGTCGATCCTTGGGTCTGGTGTTCTCACAACGTTTGTTGAAGGCTCGTTGTGTTGTGTTTTGTTCTTTCTGCCTTGTCACGTGGCCAAACCATTGTATCTGTTGTTTCCTTATATATTCTATGGTGGGGGCTATTCCTAGCTTTTTTTCCTCAGTTCTTCATTTCTAATCTTATCTCTCAGACTGTTTCCTGTCATTCGTCTAACACATTTCATCTATGTAGAGGTTATTTCCTTATTGTTCTTGCATCTAGGGTCCAGGTCTGGCATTGGTAGCACAACGTTGGAATGAAGATTGTATTGTATAGTTCTCGTTTTGTCTCCAGAGTTATTTCCTTGTTGGACAATAGTGGTGATAACTGTCCAATGATTTGACAAGCTTTGTTACATCTTGATTCTATCTCTGCTGTTTGAGAATTATCGTTTGTCATTAGACTTCCTAGGTATTTGAATTCCTCTACTCGTTTTAGTTGTCTGCCTTCTATAGTTAGACTATAGACACGTACTATGTTTTCTAAACTGATAAATTCACCAGTTAAGATAACTATTGTATTTGTACATTTGTTCAATTATTAGTGTATATTAAAGGGACGTATACAAATAAACTATTGAGTTTAGTATTCTGCGTCCACCGTAAGCTGTGATTTTCATTCGGATCGTGTTTCGATATTCCGATTGCTTATGATGAATGATGAGATCATATGACGAGGGACAATTCAGCTCAGTTCACTTTCGGTGCGATGTCGCCTTATGTCTTTTCGCGTGTGGTGCGGTTGCTGTAATGGGGACTGCAGCTGTCTTTCTTTGTTTAAATCCTTCAATGAGATGAGATGTTAATTCGGATGATTCCACTGGCACAGGCGGTTGAGCAATTATGGATTATAATTCGTTTGCAGTGATACCGGGTCTTCGACTATCACTTTCACTATGCAAAGAGACTAATGTTCTCTTGACAGACAATACATAGTTTATTTTAATACTTACATCATGTATAGTCCAACGCATCTTATAGAGAAAATAGTATATTGCGCATTATAATACACTTTTTTTTTGCAACAATGAGGACATATGTTTTCTTGTGATATTTGCATGTAAAATCACTGACACATTTTTCCTGAATGCGCAAATGTTATCCAAATAATTACAGCTTTTTAAATATGTATCTTCTTCCTCTTCTACCTTTCAGCTCCCTGTGGAGTATAGGTCTTCAACAAACACTTTACAAGCCGTTCTGTTTCTTGTCATTCTTTTAAGATCGCTCCATGCCTTCCCCATCATCTTGATCCCAGCTTCTATCTGTCTTCTCCATGAATTCCTTGGTCTTCCTCTTTGTCTTTTTACCTGGGGATTCCAAAAAAGTGCCTGTTGTGCAATACTCTCAGTTGGTTTCCGTAGTATGTATCCTATCCAGCGCCATCGTCTTCGGTGTATCTCTTTATCCACTGGTATTTGACTGGCATATTTCCATAATTCTATGTTAGTGGTTTTGTCCTGCCATTTCCATCCTTTTATTCTGCGTATGCATCCATTAATGAAAGTATGTATCTTCATGATTGTGATTTTAATTGTTCTCCATGTTCCACAGCTATATAATCAAACTGACTTAACATTGGAGTATATGTGTATCACGTACATATTTTTTTTATAATGCGTTTGTCATTGCATTATATAAATGTATCTTATAACACGTGTTTTAGCTTTTTTGTTCCATATTTTCTCTCTAAATCATACACGATCAAGTAAAAAAGCGATATAATATATGTGTATATATATAAAGCGCTTCTTAGTTAATTTTTTTCTTGTTTTTTTTTTCATATTTGATTGTTCATTTTTAGATTGCTCCAGACTATAGCGTCTTTGAAACACTAGCTAGAGACGAGACAACAGGAGAATTCCAAAACAGGCTCTTCTATTGGAAACATCGGGACACAAAAAAAAGAGGAAGACCCAGTGAGACAATAAATGTATAAGAGAGACATGGTTGGCAGGCATGGACTCATTAGATAGGATCGACAATCTCACTGAGAATAGAGATGGGTGGTGATAAACAAGTCCTATGTGACGTCTAACGGCTCGGGAAGGATCAAGTTTTACCTGCAGCCAAAAACGTGCACCCACCACAAGACTGGGTTTATCCACAACACATTAAAAGGGACATTTTAATATTGTAATTGTTTTTTTTTTTCACAAATGAAAAGACGATTAGAGGCCACAGAGATGCGATTTCTCAGAAGAATGTGGAAAGTTCCCTGGACAGATAAAAAGACCAATGAGGAAGTTCTCAAAGAGGCCAACACAAAAAGGGAGCTCTTAAAAAACATCAGAAAGAAGCAATCAACATTTTTCGGGCACATCATGAGAAGAGGAAAGTTGGAATACTTGGTTACAACTGGCAAAATAAAAGGAAAGAGAGATCGCGGACGACAAAGAGAGAAAATACTGGATGGCTTGGTGTCATGGCATGGAGGCAGTCGGCGACAGAACTGATACGATGCACTGTAGATAGAGGATTGTGGAGGGACATGATCGCCTACGCCAACCGGCAGGGTACATGATGATGATGATGAATTGTTTTTTGTTCGTTGTTTTAAACATCATCACTACACACCAGAAGAATTCATTGGTGCTCCAATATCCCGACGCGAAAATCCCAGGAGAATCCAAGTCCATGTGCACCAACTCCGTAGCTCCGGATCCACGGTGTGGGTAGTTTCCTGCTGACAATTTTACCCCGGCAACATTATGGTCCACTGTTTTCGATTCTAACTATCACGAGTTCTTTAACGTGCGCGAATGCACACGGAACCTCCTGTTTTCTATTTTTACCAAAATCACAACCTCTTCTAATGGGTTTTGAACACGGGTCTGTTCCTTCCCTGAGATCTATGTCGTACATCTAGACTACTCAGTCCCCGACTTTAAATGGCCTGGGTATAAAACACATGTGAACTACTTGTACATGTATGTGGTCCGTGTGCTATATATGGGGTTGTGAGATTCGATTCCTCGATTCCCTAATATGTTACAATTATTATATATATATATTAAATTAAAAAAAAAAAACGCATCATCGCGTTTTTTCCCCCAATCGAATATTTATAATTTTATCCAGGAAACCTGTTACAACTTTGTAAAAATGAGTCTTCACTCATTAGAAGTCTGAAGGAATCGTCTATTTAACAAAACAAATTATATTGATATAAATCCGGTGGTAACATCTGTCGGCTCTAACGTTCACGTTATTGTCATTTGCGCCATTTGGTGGAACCTTCCGAATCTTTGTAGTGATCAGAGAGGCGTGGGCTGTGCTCTCTCGACAATTTCCTAAAGTAATTCATGACATTTGGAGACTTCTACCAACCCATGAGGGGGTATATAAAATACACACGAAATAAGTTTAGTAAAGTAGTGGATTGAATGAGACTCCCCCATAGCATAAATGATAAGGCTGAAACATTCGCTAAGGGATGATCCAGATAGGCATATTTTCACACTCCACGATCGTATTAAGTACGTCCAAATAAATTATAAACCACAACAGTAGAGAAGAGTGGATGAATAGATAGGTTACGGGAAAGACAGGGAGTGCAAGTTTTAAATGCACCCCGAGGTCAAACCCCCACAGAGACAAAGTACGAGAAAGAGGAGACCTAATTATAATTTTCAGACTGTAAGCCGGTTATGTACTACCGTACAATCACATCAATAGAATGTTCAGCCTAAGACCCGGTTATGTACTACCGTACAATCACATCAATAGAATGTTCGCCTAAGACCCGGTTATGTACTACAGTACAATCACATCAATAGAATACAACGAAAGGTAAAGGTAAAGTACGAAACGTGAGTCGGGGTCTAAGCACGCACAGGAGTGTTCACCTGATTGTGCGCGGCCGCCTATCAAGAAGTGTTCAGAGACATCTGGATTATGTCGCTTCAAGCATTGAAACTCACAATGCGAGGTGGCAGTCCTCACCGTCCCAGAATACTATGCCCTAGTACCCATTTCTGCCAGCGGCTGGGTCGACCGCGGGGATATTGTCCTTTTTTCTAACTACGAGTACAATTCTCACTGGTTCCAGCTGGAATCGAACACGGATTGTCCGTACGTCAGTTGCCCTGTCGGGTGTATTTTCCAACTAGTCTACCGATGTCCCATACAGCGAAACCAAACTCCAACACACATACTCTGTGAACACTCACATGAAACAGTAGAACATCGTCTTTTTGATTGTCCAAAAGCTAACCGATATTAGAGCAACTCCACTTCCTACAAGGCCAGATAAATGTAACACCTTGTACGGAACTGTAAGGTAACTCAGAAATACCTGCTGATACCACTACGTGGCATTGGGTCGAAGGGAGCCAGCTCACATGCCGCTGGACACACAATAATAACAAGAACAACAAACTCAATGTTTAACTATCGTCCAGCTATCTTGTGGCACTGACTGATAATGAAAGATTGCCTTTGCTGTTGTAAGCTTTCTTCACAAACAAAACATAAATACACGTTGCGACTGTTCCAACTGTTGATGTTACGAAATACTGACATTTGCCAATTTAAAAAAAAACAGTAATTACTCATAATTCATACAATTCTTTTTTTTTTAATGAATAGGTAAAGGTAAAGTACAAGACTTGAACCGGCGTCTTAGCACGCGAGTTTACAACCATGTGTGCTCGGCCGCCTATCCAGAAATGCACTGAGAATTCTGTATAGTGTCGCCTCATGTCGCCTCAAGCATCTAAACTCAGATGCGAGGCAACATTCCTCACTTTCCCAGGGTAATACCCTGGTACCCATTTCTGCCAACGGCTGGGTAGACCGTGGGGTTTTTGTTTCCAATGACGAGTACAATTCACACTGCTCGCAGTAGGAATCGAACACCGCTTGTCCGAACGTCAGTAGTCCAGTCGGATGGTTTTCCCAACTAGGCTACCGATGCCCCTATGTCGTTTCAAGCATTGCAACTTTAAAAAAATGAAATTTTTTAATGAATTGCATGTCTTAGTCATAATACTTACCGCCGTCATTCCTGCCAACGTAGCTAAAATCTAAGAAGATATTATTTCGCTATAAAACTATTTAAAACAACATTATTTATTGTTATCGCCAATCTAGCCAATTAATGATATTAGAAGTCTTATACAAGGTATAAACATATTGTATATATTCCGTTTAATCTATTCTAATGTATCGGTTAAGATGAAACAAGTAGTTTAGTGGTTTTTTTAGTGCTCATGATTAGTAGAAGCGAATTCAGGATAATTAGATCACAAACCAAGATTGGCCACAGTGATGAGGTCTTTCTAAATAATGATAGTAATGTTATGTAGAGCAGTTAGAGTTTATGTTAGCTAGTACAAAAGAGAATTGTTTAAGCTGTATAACTGTCCACAAAAAGACAAGTCTTAAAGTGCCACGATACAACTGTCAGTTTATCCACCCCAACCCCCTCCCAGCGTGTAGTCGCCAGGTGACGACAACGTTTTGTGTTGGTTGGAACTTCTTTAGCTTCCTTGATAACGCCCTTACATCGCCACATTTGACCTGACAGGACAAAGTGCTGAGAGTATGATCAACAACAGACTAGATTGGTATGTGGAAGCCTCTAATAATATGTGCCATGAACTTGCTGGATTTATTGCAGGTAATAAAGTAGAAGACCAAATATTCACGTTAATGCAGCAAGTCCGTGGTGCATTCCAGAAGAAACACTTTAGCCGTCATAGTTGACTTGTACAGCAAGTATACGATCTAGTCTGACAGAAACTACACACACTAGCCGTCATAGTTGACTTGTACAGCAAGTATACGATCTAGTCTGACAGAAACAACACACACTAGCCGTCATAGTTGACTTGTACAGCAAGTATACGATCTAGTCTGACAGAAACTACACACACTAGCCGTCATAGTTGACTTGTACAGCAAGTATACGATCTAGTCTGACAGAAACAACACACACTAGCCGTCATAGTTGACTTGTACAGCAAGCATACGATCTAGTCTGACAGAAACTACACACTTTAGCCGTCATAGTTGACTTGTACAGCAAGCATACGATCTAGTCTGACAGAAACTACACACTTTAGCCGTCATAGTTGACTTGTACAGCAAGCATACGATTTAGTCTGACAGAAACAACACACTTTAGCCGTCATAGTTGGCTTGTACAGCAAGCACACGATCTAGTCTGACAGAAACTACACACACTAGCTTTCATAGTTGACTTGTACAGCAAGCATACGATCTAGTCTGACAGAAACTACACACTCTAGCCGTCATAGTTGACTTGTACAGCAAGCATACGATCTAGTCTGTCTGTAAGGACTCCTGTTGACGATGAGAGACGTTGGAATACATGACTAATTGTACACATGGGTCGAAAACATCCTAATCAACAGGGCGTTTTAAAACAAATTAAATGACTCTATATCAGACAAATAGGTTCTAGAAGTGGCTACCACAGGGATCACCACTTAACTGCTTCCTCTTTTTTATTGTACATAAAGGACCTGGCCTAAACCATGATTAATAACACAAATATTTTATACCGATGACCTAGTTATCTGGCATAACAGCGCAAACATTAAGATAGCAGAATCACAACTAAATAAAGATCTCAGACGATTAGAAGAATAGTGTAATACCTGGAAACTAAAGATCAAAGCACAGAAGACAGTAAACACAATATTGTATATTTACAGAAGTAACAAAACAGCTAGGGCAAATATCAAACTTGATATTGTTATTGTTTTTGTTATTGAATTATTAGCGGGTCATCAGTAAGGCACTCCGAACATGTCCATAGGTGCTCAGATCCCCTCCTAAACAAGTCTCGCAGTGTCCAGGGACGGACGATTCCGGTTTTTGTGTTCGTTAATAAGTCCTCTTACATGCTCCCTAAATTTCTCGTTTCTGGCTGTGCCCATCCTAACTCCCATCACTTTCAGCCGACGGAGTCACGTGGACTAATGGTGGTCGAAGTCCTTTGTCCTTCCCACTTCATGGAGGACTTTGATGATGTTTGACCCTATCTATTGGTTCACCGTCCTCAACAATAGCTAGCCAGCCGGTCCGCTCTTTCATTGGACGTACTCTTGCATGTCCTGGGACACAGATAAAGGTGACCATTACGTATTTTTTACTTCTGCACTGACTCTACCCACTGCATACGTACAGAGCCCGCCTCCACTTTTCTTATCATGCTCATCGAATCACTCAGTATACATGCGTGGATGTAGTCTTGTGACTCTAACCAGATGAATGCCTAGGTCACTGCCATCACCTCCATCGTCATGCTACTCGTGGTCATAAAGTATGCTCCACTGTCCTTCATGACTATTCTACCTGCTGAGTATACTGTAAATACCCATGCACTCTTTTGGTGTCGTATTACAGATCCGCATGTATAGATGACAGCATCAGTCTCATCGGTGTTAACCCAGATGAGGCCGTTAAAATCCGGATTGATCACGACTGAGTTCTGCTCCCTATATTTCCTGACGAGTGTGATAAAACACGAAAATGCCCCCCCCCACCCCCGAATAACGTGGGAACCGGTATCCACTCTTCGCCAACGTTGATATTGGTAAGCCCACAGACTTGTTTGATGAAACTTCTGCTCGTCCCACTCATGATTTGTCTCTTTTTATCCTGACACCCTTCCCTGTGTTGAGCTCATGATGCCCTTTCATCAATCAATCACACTTAGTCTGCCGACACTAGTCAGTTCTCTAGGTCTTCTTCCTGCGTATTGGTTTTGACGTTACCCCACTGGTTTTCTCTAGCATTCAAGTCTCCCCAGAAAAATACTCGAATACGAAGAGATTCTGCCATTGACATGTGTACGCTTTCCCATTAAGACATACACAACTACAATCACTAAAGGAACTGGGGTCTGCACTCTAATCGCTTGTACCTGCAATTATGTATTAGTTCATAGTAGATAAGATAGGCGGAATGGTGGGCCCTGATGAAACAGGGAGAGAGATATGTTTTCATACATGTCAATGCCAAAATCCCATAACAACATTAACAAACTTACGTTATTTGGGTTGTCGTTTCCCTGTTAGTAATATAATAGCATCAATGTAACTTAGATTAATTAATGAAACGAAACATGACTTGTAAAGTTTGCGGACTAAATAAAAAAAAACCAATAAAACTATTATCATAAACAAAGATAACACGCAGAACCTACAAGTGAATATAAAAGTGGAAGGAATACACGTGAAGACATTTCAAAGACTGAAATGCTTTGGACATACTATATAACCAGTGATGGAAAATGAAAAACAGAAATAAACAAAAGAATAGGAATGGCAATAAGCAATGTTAGTGTCATGAAAAATATACTATTGTCAAGGCAAATAACACCAGGGCTAAAACTAAGAATAACAATATGTTATATCTTCTCAAATTTCTATATGGCGCAGAAACATGGACATTAGACAAGAAAACAGAACAGAAAATAGAAGCCTTTGAAATATGAATTTATAGAAGTATATGAAGAATTGGAAGGATACAAATAAAAGAAAAGATGAATTCATAAAACAGATAAAAATGAAACAATTGAAACAAGACAAATCGGTTCTTAGAGCATGTTAAAAGACACACCAATCTACTGTAAGTAATATTGGAATGGAAAATACAAGATAAAAGAGACAGATGCCGACCAAGACTAACATGGAAGAGAAACTTCAAAAGATTAACAGCATAGCCTATGCCAACCTGCACCAGTAAAGCAAGGAAAAGAGCGGTACAAATAAATGTAACCTGCCATATCTACTTGCGCAAATAGTTTTATTATGTTTATTTATAATTGTATCAGTCGTTTGCTGCATAAAGTTATGCAACTTCTCTAGCTTCCTTGATAACGCCTTTACATCGCCACATTTGACCTGAAAGGACAAAGTGCTGAGGGTATGGTCAACAACAGACTAGAATGGTATTTAGAAGCCTCAAATAATATGTGCCATGAACTGAACTTGCTGGATTTATTGCAGGTAATAAAGTAGAAGAATAAAATATTCACGTTAATGCAGCAAGTCCGTGGTGGATTCCAGAAGAAACACACTAGCCATCATAGTCAACTTCTACAGCAAGTGTACGATCTAGTCTGACAGAAACAACACACACTAGCCGTCATAGTCGACTTGTACAGCAAGCATACGATCTGGTCTGACAGAAACAACACACACTAGCCGTCATAGTCGACTTGTACAGCAAGCATACGATCTGGTCTGACAGAAACAACACACACTAGCCGTCATAGTCGACTTGTACAGCAAGCATACGATCTAGTCTGACAGAAACAACACACACTAGCCGTCATAGTTGACTTGTACAGCAAGCATACGATCTAGTCTGACAGAAACAACACACACTAGCCGTCATAGTTGACTTGTACAGCAAGTATACGATCTAGTCTGACAGAAACAACACACACTAGCCGTCATAGTTGACTTGTACAGCAAGTATACGATCTAGTCTGTCAGAAACTACACACTCTAGCCGTCATTTTCGACTTGTACAGCAAGCATACGCTCTAGTCTGACAGAAACAACACACTCTAGCCATAATAGTTGACTTATGCAACAAGTATACGATCTAGTCTGACAGAAACAACACACTTTACCCGTCATAGTTGACTTGTGCAACAAGTATACAATCTAGTCTGACAGAAACAACACACTCTACCCGTCATAGTTGACTTGTACAAGAAGCCTACGATCTAGTCTGACAGAAACAACACACACTAGCCGTCATAGTTGACTTGTACAGCAAGTATACGATCTAGTCTGTCAGAAACTACACACTCTAGCCGTCATTTTCGACATGTACAGCAAGCATACGCTCTAGTCTGACAGAAACAACACACTCTAGCCATAATAGTTGACTTGTGCAACAAGTATACGATCTAGTCTGACAGAAACAGCACACTTTACCCGTCATAGTTGACTTGTGCAACAAGTATACGATCTAGTCTGACAGAAACAACACACTTTACCCGTCATAGTTGACTTCTGCAACAAGTATACGATCTAGTCTGACAGAAACAACACACTCTACCCGTCATAGTTGACTTGTGCAACACGTATACGATCTAGTCTGACAGAAACTACACACTTTAGCCGTCATAGTTGACTTGTGCAACACGTATACGATCTAGTCTGACAGAAACAACACACTCTACCCGTCATAGTTTACTTGTGCAACAAGTATACGATCTTGTCTGACAGAGACTACACACTTTAGCCATCATAGTTGACTTGTGCAACAAGTCTACAATCTAGTCTGTCGGTAAGGACTCCTGTTGAAGATGAGAGACGTTGGATTACATGACTAATTGTACACATGGGTCGAAATCATCCTAATCAACAGGGCTTTTTAAAACAAATTAAATGACTCTATATCAGACAAATAGATTCTAGAAGTAGCTACCACAGGGATCACCACTTAAGTGCTCCCTCTTTTTTATTGTACATAAAGGACCTGGCCTAAACCATGATTAATGCCACAAATATTTTATACCGATGATCTAGTAATCTGGCATAACAGCGCAAAAATTGAGATAGCAGAATCACAACTAAATAAAGATCTCAAACGCTTAGAAGACTAGTGTATTGCATGGAAACTAAAGTTCAATGCACAGAAGACAGTAAACACAATATTGTATATTTACAGAAGTAACAAAACAACTAGGGCAAATATCAAACTTGATATTGTTATTGTTTTTGTTATTGAATTATTAGCGGGTCATCAGTATGGCACTCCGAACATGTCCATAGGTGCTCAAATCTCCTCCTAAACAAGTCTCGCAGTGTCCAGGGACTGACGACTCCGGCTTTGTGTTCGTTAATAAGTCCTCTTACACGGCCCCTAAATTTCTCGTTTCTGGCTGTGCCCATCCTAACTCCCATCATTTTCATCCGACGGAGTCACGTGGACTAATGGTGGTCGAAGTCCTTTGTCCTTCCCACTTCATAGAGGATATTGATGATGTTTGACCCTATCCATTGGTTCACCGTCCTCAACAATAGCCCAGCTAGCCAGCCTGTCCGCTCTTTCATTGGATGTACTCTCGCATGTCATGGGACGCAAACAAAGGTGTCCATTGCGTATTTTTTACTTCTGCATTGATTCCTCCGATTACATACGTACATTGCCCGCCTCCACTTTTCTTATTATGCTCATCGAATGCAGTATACATGCGTGGATATAGTCTTGTGACTCTAACCAGATGAATGCCTTGGTCACTGCCATCACCTCCATCGTCATGATACTCGTGGTCGATAAAGTATGCTCCACTGCCCTTCATGACGAATCTACCTGCTGAGTGTACTGTAAATGCCCATGCACTCCTTTGGTGTCGTATTACAGATCCGTATGTATAGATTATAACATCAGTCTCATTGGTGTTAACGCAGATGAGACTGTTGACCTCCGCATTGACCACGACTGAGTTCTGCTCCCTATATTTCCTGTCGAGTGTGATAAAACACGAAAATGTCCCCCCCCCCCTTGAATGACGTGGGAACTGGTATCCACTCATCGGCAACGTTGATATTGGTAAGCCCACAGACTTGTTTGATGAAACTTCTGCTCGTCCCACCCATGATTTGTCTCTTTTTTATCCTGACACCCTTCCCTGTGTTGAGCTCATGATGCCCTTTCATCAATCAATCACACTTAGTCTGCCGACACTAGTCAGTTCTCTAGGTCTTCTTTTTGCGTATTGGTTATGACATTACCCCACTGGTTTTCTCTAGCATTCAAGTCTCCGCAGAAAAAAAGTCCTTCTCCTGCTCGAATACGAAGAGATTCTTCCATTGACGTGTGTACGCTTTCCCATTAAAGACAATAACAATTACAAACACTAAAGGAACTGGGGTCTGCACTCTAATCGCTTGTACCTGCAATTATGTATTAGTTCATAGTAGATAAGATTGGTTGAATGGTGGGCCCTGATAAAACAGGGAGAGATATGTTTTCATACATGCCAATGCCAAAATCCCATTACAACATTAACAACCTTACGTTAATTGGTTTCTCGATTTCCTGTTAGTAATATAATAGCATCAGTGTAACTTAGATTAATTAATGAAACGAAACATGACTTGTAAAGGTTGCGGACTAGATAAAGATAAAAAAACAATAAAACTATTATCATAAACAAAGATAATACGCAGAACCTAAAAGTGGATATAAAAGTGGAAGGAATACACGTGAAGACATTTCAAAGACTGAAATGCTTTGGACATACTATATAACCAGTGATGGAAAATGAAAAACAGAAATAAACAAAAGAATTGGAATGGCAATAAGCAATGTTAGTGTCGTGAAAAATATACTATTATCAAGGCAAATAACACCAGGGCTAAAACTAAGAATAACAAAATGTTATATCTTCTCAACATGTCTATATGGCGCAGAAACATGGACATTAGACAAGAAAACAGAACAGAAAATAGAAGCCTTTGAAATATGAATTTATAGAAGAATAGGAAGAATTGAAAGGACACAAATAAAAGAAACTATGGATTCTTAAAACAGATAAAATTGAAACAATTGAAACACGACAAATCGGTTCTTAGATCATGTTAAAAGACACACCAATCTACTGTAAGTAATATTGGGAGGGAAAATACAAGGTAAAAGAGACAGATGCCGACCAAGACTAAAATGAAAGAGAAACTTCAAAAGATTAACAGCTTAGCCTATGCCATCCTGCATCAGTAAAGCAAGGAAAAGAGCGGTACAAATAAATGTAACCACGCCATATCTACTTGCACAGATAGTTTTATTATGTTTATTTATAATTGTATCAATCGTTTGCTGCATAAAGTTATGCATGTGTCCTAGGTATTTTCATCAAAGATAGAATTAATCCATGAAAAACTTATATACATCCAGTCAGTTTTAAGGTCTCGGTGTGTAAGTTCATTGAGCACTCTTAGTAGAAAAAAAATCGGTGGTTATTAAATTCATCTTTAGATATCATTGAATAATTTAGCAAATGCTGACTAAGAGGTAGAGTTGGATCTTCTGTAGTGTTAAACTGTCATGTGAGAGGATACACTTGTTCATGAAGAAATTAGAAGAATTGTTACGACATTTATAACGAATGAGTTAGCTGTGAAGAATGAGCGATGGTAGGTATCCAAACTATGTCAAATACATCATCATCAAGTACCGTGCCTACTGGCGTTGGTGATCATGTCTCTCCACAATTTTCGATCTCGGCAGCTATAAACATTTCTGTTGTTGACCTTCTGCCAAGCCATTCTCTTAAGCTGTCTGCTATTTTTCCTCATTGCTTCCCTCTATCTCGTCATCCCTCAATTGTTCCACTTGTTACAATATATTCCAGTTGTTCTCTTCTCATTACATGGCCAAAAAATGAAGATTGTCTCTTTCTAATATTGGAAATTAGTTCTCTTTTTGCTTTGACCTCTTTCAGAACTTTTTCATTACTCTTCTTAGCTGTCCATGGTACTCTCAATATTCTTCTGTAAAACCACATTTCTACAGACTCCAGTGATTTTCTTGTCGGTTGTCATATTGTCCATGATTCGCATCCATATATTAAGACTGGCTCTATATACCATTTAAGAACTCTTTTTCTTGTTTCTATTGTCAAAAATGGATTGCATAGTATCTTCCTAATTTTCTGGAAAGCGGCTTTTGCCTGAGCCATTCTGCATCTAACCTTTTTTGTACATATTCCGTCTGAGGTTAACAAAGTTCCCAAATATTTAAATTCATTTACATGTTTTAATATTGTTCCACTTGTCTTTATTTTGCACTGAGGTGATGTCTTTTACTTTGTTGTTACCATTACCTCTGTCTTTTTGCTATTAAGGCTGAGACCTTTATTTTTGCTTTCCTTCACTATAGTGTCCAACATTATTTTTGTAACTCATTTTCACTCTTAGCGATTAAGACTGTATCATCAGAAAATACAATGACACAATACTGTGTCAAATACAATGTGCAGCAAATAAATTATCTGTTGAAAATAAGCAATCATTTCCTTTGCACCAAATATTATAACCTAATTTACACGAAGGTTATAGAATTCAGTATAACTGAATACGAGAGCTTTCTAACGGTAGCCAAAACTGAATCCAGACAAATAGATATGTAACCATTATTCTGTGACGTTCACGGTCCTGGTGCTCTGACTGAAGTTTACAGTAATTCTCTTTACAATGTCAGGTTCGGCTTCCTTTAAAGGACTATAGTAGAATTGGTCGGACAAGTGTGAACATAGAAAGGCGATATTGCATTTAGTAAGGAAGTGTTAAATCAACTAAAAATGAAAAGAGAATTAACTAACACAATTAGAACAAGACGCATGCAATTTGTAGGGAATGTTAAAAGATACAACAGCCTACTAAACATAAAATTGGAAGAGAAAATAGAGGTAAAAGAGGGAGTGGCAGACGAAGACTAACATGGACGAATAACATCAAAAGATGGACAGGTCAGCCTATGACAATCTGCACCAACAAAACAAGAGACAGGGTGGAATGGCGCTCCAAGGTAGCCAACTATCGATGCGGAGACGGCACTCAATGATGATGATGAATGAGCACCAAGATTTCTCCATGGTGGGTAGAATTAAATAATTGACCTTATAGTCAAGGTCATCTGACGGCGTAGGCGTAATACTGAAAAATAAATATTGTTGTTGTTGTTTTTGTTGCGTTCGCCAGCTTTCAACTCTGACGAAGTCCCTGGAGACTAGGAACTGAGTTTTGCGTGTTAATCCATTTTTCCCTGGCAGGCGCGTGCACAGGGGTCCGTCGCTGCACAGGCAGATAACTCCGACTTCGGAGGTACTCATGTGTTTTTTTTCCGTCGATGAGTAACTGACGTTTCAAGCCGGGCCTCGCTGCTGAGATCAGGGGTGGTTGTCGCAGAGAGAAATCATAAATAAAAATCCCAACCAGTGTAGCCGAGATTTGAACCCACAACCTCTCTGTCCCGAGGCCGGCCTCTTGCCTCGAGACTAACCAGTCCCCCATGGACTTGGAATATGAGGAAACTGCAACAAGGAACACTTTTAATGCATAGCCTGCAATAGTTCCCTGCCGCCTATCCACCATATACCAGAAGATCACGTCCTCCCGAAAGTGATGATCGTCATATTTCTTAAAACATTTATAGCGCTTGATGATGTTAGGCCATCGTTGTTGACTCCAATTTCGAACATATAAAAACAAATTTAGTCGTCAGATTATACCCGTCGCACATCAAACAACAGACCGTAAGATTAGCAAACGGCCGGTCTAGGGATTTACGACGGGCCATTACGATGACTTGGCACACATAACAATGTAAGCACTACAATGACGCGCCCTTTAGATTCTTGATTATTCTAGTGAATGCAGCATACGACAACAGAACACGGTGCAAAAATCCCTAAAGAGATAAAGCTGCGGCTGACGAAGCAGTTCACATTTAATGAGAACATATAAATAATTTGCGTCAAGCAAATCCATCAACGGTCATGAACAGCACCAATATAACGTAAAGCGCAGAACAAGCCTAGACGATGGAAGGTCGCACTCACAACACTTGATTTGTCGAAAATGAAATATTGCCGGCGTACGACATTGTTTTATCGGCGCAGATGTAATAAGTAGATCATCATCTTGATGTTAACGCATAGGAGTGCAAATTAGAACCGAAATTAATCAGACATCGAATGCACTTTCTGCAGCGATCGAGAGAACGTGGACTAGATCCGCCATCTTAGAAAGGGAAGTAAAAAACAAAATGCTGTCCATGGTACTCTCAACATTCTTCTGTTAAACCACATTTCTACAGACTCCATTGATTTTCTTGTCTGTTGTCCTATTGTCCATGATTCGCATCCATATATTAAGACTGGCTCTATATCACATTTAAGAATTCTTTTTTGTTGCTTATTTTGTCAAAAATGGATTGCATAGTATCTTCCTCATTTTCTGGAAAGCTACTTTTGCCTGAGCCATTCTGCATCTCACCTCTTTATCATCATCTATCAACTACTTCAAGTTAAAGTTAGGCATTTGCTGTTCGTGCTTTGATATACTACAGCTACAATTTCTCTGTGGATACATAAACATTTTATCTACATCATTAAAACTAGACAACACATTAGAGCGCACAGCTCAGTAACAAATGATCTATAACATGTCATGTTACAAAAGAATTAGTGTATATATATATATATATATATAATGTTTTTTTCCAGCAAGTCTGTTGCGTTGAAAAATGTCAATAAAATAACATTGGCCTCTTTGTTCTCTCAATAAACGAGTTCTGTATCTGCGATTGAACAGCTTCATTTTTCACAACTGGCTCTCCGTAAAAAAAGTTTCAACTACGACATGAGGTTGTTCCTTGTCCGATATTGAAGCATCTCAGTCAGAAATAAGTAATGTATTATTATTTTTTTGTGCGTTCCCCTGCTTCTGGCGAAGTCCCTAGAGACTAGGAACTGAATTGTGTGCGTTAATCCCGTCCATGAGTAATTGTCGTTTTAACCAAGAGTGGTTGCCACATATAGAAATAATAAATAAACATCCCAACTGGTTCAGCCGGGATTTGAACTCTAAACCTCTTTGCCTCGAGACCAATAAGTGGGCATGAAATAAGTATAAAACAGGAAGTATATTCGTAGCTTTAATTCTGAATGTCACCAACAAACAAGTTGGCTCTGGCTGGGAATTGAGAAATGCTATGTGTTGATTTCTATGTTTCTTTTTTAGAGATGATGTCACGTGGACATATCACTAAATAGGGAATGTAGGCATCATAATGTCATGGTCGTTTGTTGTAGAAGTGCAACGCTTCCTTTTCGAGAACTTTTCTGTGATTGAAGCAATCATTGATACGAATTGATTTGTTTTTTCCAGAAGTTGGAAGATGAACTGTAGGTGAATGACGACAGCGCTATGTTCGCAATGACTAAATAGTTTGTCTATGCAAGTTATGGTTGTTATTAGTCACAGACTTGTATGCATGAGTTTCATAAGTGACTCAATGAGGATGCTCAAGTAGATCCCAACTGGCTGGGCTCAATGGCTGTGGGTAGAGTTTCTGAATGTTTTAACGTGGCACCAGTCTGCTTGTGTTGCTGATATGGGATATGGAGGATTGCTATAACACGATGGGTGCTTATAGGGACGGTCAAGTAAAGACCGACACAAAAACTGACTCGAAATCTGCTACCATAAACAGACTGAATGTCAAGGTGGGAATGGCGGACGGGGGCGTTACTAAGGAAGCCAAAGTATGCTTGTAAACCAACACAAGACCGATTCCGTTAGTCGCAGCACGTTGTGGGATTTACTTAGGAGGAGATTTAAGAACTTATGGACTTATCGAATGTGCAATGATGATGACGCGTCAACTAATATCAACTATATGTTTCAAACATGAATGCACGTCTAATTTCTTAGGACATGAAGCTCAGTCATGTCTAAACGACTGGCATTCACAATATGTACTACATATCCTGATCTGAGTTATTGTATCCATAAAATAATTTTCTTTACACAAACCCATCACAAACGCATTCCTCAAATAACTTCTGATTTCTGATCCATCGTACTAGTCATGTCATCAGAAACAAGAGCGCTTCATTTCGCAACTTCACACACAGTTTCTGATTCGAAATGTTTCATCACGCTCTAGCAGCTCCTAATCTATTCTAATATATACTACTATACACTTTGTCTATCGCTGAGTTCCCACTAATCAGAAGTCTACAGCCTCTGTCTATGCCACCTATGTTACCTCAGTGTTGAACTGCTATGTATGTTCTGAAATCCTTACAATTTAAAAGTATCCCATATTTATTTAATCACCCTTGTTGTTTTATTACACTCTTGTGATGTCTTCTTATGAGCTTTTGGCGACCATTTCGTTATAGTTTTCGCCTACATATCAATACGTAGTCTTCTTTCTTTTTATGTGTTTTTTTCTACCCATGATTGTTGACTAATTTATTACATTGTTTGAATAACATGTAGAAAAGTACAACCGCTATAATTGCTAGCGACTGTCGTAACTGGTACAGTCTTTATTCATTCGCTTTTAATCACAAAATGTTGTCCACAAGTACACATGTATTTATCCAAATGTAGAAATGACAACATGACCGCAATAAATTTAATAATAAAATATATAGCATCTTGTATTGCACGATTCCTTATTCACATTCACATACATACAAGTTATATTACTTACAATGCTTTGATTACGAATAGTATCTACAATCTGGAAAGTCATTAAATGTTAGCTTTGAATTAGTACATTTATATGTTCATCTTTATCTCGTTATTAACGCCATCTGACATGTACAAGTATGTACAAAAGAGTGTCACGTGGCCCCCAGTTGAGAGTCACTACTATTAGAGCATATGTAATAATAATTTCCAAGAAGATGTAAAATAATCTAGGAGAGTGTCTCATTAAACAGCCTTGTCAAACTCAGTGAAAGAGGGAGGTGTGGAGGGGAACATTTGTACCCGGGCACGTCATCTGGGGGCACCAAATTGACCATTGTTGTTGTCTTAATTATTTTACATTCTTCATCCTTTTCATACTCGACAAATATGCCACAAAAATGCAGTGTTTCATGTTCTAAATGCAGGTTTTCCTGTTCTAAATACAGGTTTTCATGTTCTAAATGCAGGTTTTCATTTTCTAAATGCAGATTCGTATGTTCTAAATGCGGGTTTTTATGGTCTAAATGCAGCTACGTATGTTCTAAATGCGGGTTTTTATGGTCCAAATGCACGTTTTCATGTTCTAAATGTGTGTTTTCATGTTCTAAATGCAGGTTTTCATGATCTACATGCAGGTTTTCATTTTCTAAATGCAGATTCTTGTGTTCTAAATGCGGGTTTTTATGGTCTAAATGCACGTTTTCATGTTCTAAATAAAGTGTTTTCATTTTCTAAATGCGTATTTTCATGTTCTAAATGCAGATTTTTGTTTTCTAAATGCGGGTTTTTATAGTCTATATGGAAGCTAATGACCTAACTTGTGCAGACGGTTGGTTTGGGGCAAATTGTACGTTACAATGTCACTGCTATAATGGCTTAGTTTGTGACAAAACTACAGGGACATGCCCAAACAATGACAGTTGTCAGCACGGATATTTTGGACCCCAGTGTCAGTACTTGGATCTCGTTTACAAATACGTCCAAAAATCTGAACCTACTTTCCTGTTTGATAACAACAACACCACATTTAATCCGGACACAGATTCTACATCAGTTGGGTCAACTCTCAATCAATCTTTTCCGTTCTCCTGGGTTGTTATTTATCGTCATCAGACGCTGGCGAAGCCATGTACCCTTCCCACATATCGGAGGGCATTGATGATGTCCACCTGTTCCGTTGGTTGACTGTCCTCTACGATAGCGCAGCTAGCCAACCTATCTACTCTTTCATTTCGCAGTATTCTCGCATATCCAGTGACGTAGATAAGGTGACGTATTGTTGATGTCTGCAGTGACTCTACCCATTGCCTGCGTAAAGAGCGCGCCTCTTCGTTTTTTTTATCACAATCTTCGAATCAATGACAAAACAGGAGTGGGTGTAGTTTTGTGACTCTAACAAGAAGAATGCCCTGATCACTGCCATCACCTCAATCTTAACGTTGCTCGTGGTCATAACGTATGCACAACCGACTTCATCGACTATTCTGCCTGTCGAGCGTGGTGCAAACGTCCATGCACTCCTTTGGTGTCGTATTACAGATCGGTCTGTATAGAAGCCTGCAAACACACAAGTCTGTAAATGTAATCATTTCATACTCATATCCACAATATTTAAGGAACATGTTACATTTTTTGACCATCAAACAATAACATGTTTGACTAGCACACAAGTATGTACATTTAATCATTTTATATTCACACCCACAACATTTAAGATCAAGTTACTTACAAATGTTGCTGACGCCACAATCTGAAGTAGAACAATTTAGATTTTACATTAGACAAATGTTCCTCGAATAAATAATGTAGGGACGGTAGCGATGAGCATTTGATTTCATCGTGATGTTTGTTTATTTGAAACTATAATGTATTTAGTTACAATAGTCAATTAAATGATTTATTGATGGGAAGAATAACGACTTTAACGTTCTTTCACATGTAACCTGAACATATGACGACAATTCAAATTGCATAGTTAATGCGGTTAACGGTTTTCTTTACTTCAATTACAACGTCTTTCTCTAATACGAGTTTAGTGGATCAAACAAATTTACCTCTGGAATTAGATATGCCAAATTTCTCTTTTCTTCCTAGAAATGCAAACCAAATTATAATGTAATAACAGAAATTACATAAAGTAGTGTATCAACAACAATTAAATAAAGTAATGTATCAAAAGCAATTACATAAAGTAGTGTATCAAAAGCAATTACATAAAGTAGTGTATCAACAACAATTACATAAACTAATGTATCAAAAGCAATTACATAAAGCAGTGTATCAACAACAATTACATAAAGTAATGTATCAACATCATTTACATAAAGTAGTGTAGCAACAATAATTACATAAATTAGTTATTAATAGAAATTATATAAATTAGCGTATATGCAACAATTAAATGCATTAGTGGGTCAACAGCAATGTCGAAAATTACAAGATACTCAATCTTTCTTTTTTTCTAACATTTTTTGTCCACAAAGTACAAGAAAGATAAGTGCGAGGGTATGAACAGAAAGAGAGGAAGTGTGAGTAGGCATCGGTATTTTTTATAACATATATATATATATATATATATATATATATATATATATATATATATATATATACATATATATACCTCATGGGGGATGAGAGACCCATATATCTAAACAGGTGTAGGTGCTGCGAAGGTAGAGTTAAGATTACGAAATCCGAATGGAGGGGTGGAATGAGCCTACAAAGCCACATGGAATGGTGGAATGAGCCTACAATGCGTTGAGGGTCAATACCAGTCCCGCCTGACGAATAAGGGCAGAGGTAGGGACCAAGGGTTAGTTTCTCTGATCCAAGAAGAACTGGAGAGCCAGAAGGTCATTTTCTGGTGTATAGAAGTGTAGAAGGAGCAGACATCCAAATCTAAAAATGGTTGTAGTTTTATCAGATCAAGGAACGAATATGGGGTGTAGTTAGTGTCCTTAACGAAAGATGGTAGAACAACACGTTGGATGTAGTTAGAGTCCTTAACGATAGATGGTAGAACAACAAGTTGGATGTAGTTAGTGTCCTTAACGAAAGATGGTAGAACAACAAGTTGGATGTAGTTAGAGTCCTTAACGATAGATGGTAGAACAACAAGTTGGATGTAGTTAGTGTCTTTAACGATAGATGGTAGAACAACACGTTGGATGTAGTTAGTGTCCTTAACGATAGATGGTAGAACAACAAGTTGGATGTAGTTAGAGTCCTTAACGATAGATGGTAGAACAACACGTTGGATGTAGTTAGAGTCCTTAACGATAGATGGTAGAACAACACGTTGGATGTAGTTAGAGTCCTTAACGAAAGATGGTAGAACAAAAAGTTGGATGTAGTTAGTGTCCTTAACGAAAGATGGTAGAACAACAAGTTGGATGTAGTTAGTGTCCTTAACGAAAGATGGTAGAACAACAAGTTGGATGTAGTTAGTGTCCTTAACGAAAGATGGTAGAACAACAAGTTGGATGTAGTTAGTGTCCTTAACGAAAGATGGTAGAACAACAAGTTGGATGTAGTTAGAGTCCTTAACGAAAGATGGTAGAACAACAAGTTGGATGTAGTTAGAGTCATTAACGAAAGATGGTAGAACAACAAGTTGGATGTAGTTAGAGTCCTTAACGAAAGATGGTAGAACAACAAGTTGGATGTAGTTAGTGTCCTTAACGAAATATGGTAGGACAACAAGTTGGATGTAGTTAGAGTCCTTAACGAAAGATGGTAGAACAACACGTTGGATGTAGTTAGAGTCCTTAACGAAAGATGGTAGAACAACTAGTTGGATGTAGTTAGTGTCCTTAACGAAAGATGGTAGAACAACAAGTTGGATGTAGTTAGTGTCCTTAACGAAAGATGGTAGAACAACACGTTGGATGTAGTTCGAGTCCTTAACGAAAGATGGTAGAACAACAAGTTGGATGTAGTTAGTGTCCTTAACGAAAGATGGTAGAACAACACGTTGGATGTAGTTAGTGTCCTTAACGAAAGATGGTAGAACAACAAGTTGGATGTAGTTAGTGTCCTTAGCGAAAGATGGTAGAACAACAAGTTGGATGTAGTTAGTGTCCTTAACGATAGATGGTAGAACAACACGTTGGATGTAGTTAGAGTCCTTAACGAAAGATGGTAGAACAACAAGTTGGATGTAGTTAGAGTCCTTAACGAAAGATGGTAGAACAACAAGTTGGATGTAGTTAGTGTCCTTAACAAAAGATGGTAGAACACCACGTTGGATGTAGTTAGAGTCCTTAACGAAAGATGGTAGAACAACAAGTTGGATGTAGTTAGTGTCCTTAACGAAAGATGGTAGAACAACAAGTTGGATGTAGTTAGTGTCCTTAACGAAAGATGGTAGAACAACACGTTGGATGTAGTTAGAGTCCTTAACGAAAGATGGTAGAACAACAAGTTGGATGTAGTTAGTGTCCTTAACGAAAGATGGTAGAACAACAAGTTGGATGTAGTTAGTGTCCTTAACGAAAGATGGTAGAACAACAAGTTGGATGTAGTTAGTGTCCTTAACGAAAGATGGTAGAACAACAAGTTGGATGTAGTTAGTGTCCTTAACGAAAGATGGTAGAACAACAAATTGGATGGCGATGTCCACGTAGCCCAAACGTGAAAAGTTGGACATGAGCAAGCAAAGACTGTACATTTGCTGGGAAAGCAAGGTTTGTGGATCCTAGGTAACATATACAAAGTGTGTATATTTGAGGCCGGGTAAGGAATGATAAATCCGAGTGCTAACACATACTTCTTTGTTCTATTATTCCCTATTATCGCCTCGGAAGTTCCCCATATAACAATATTTATGTATTATTATTTGTACTAAGGAATGATAACGTTGGTGACATTAGTGGGGATAGCGTTACTTATGATGAGATGGTTGACTTGACCAGACTATTGTTCCTGACTGTGGTGGTCGGTAGGGTAAGTTGTGTTAAATGTAGAGCTAGGGAATTGTGAATTATCTTCTCATAAACAGATGACTTTACGCTATCCACTATAGTGTGCTGTCTTCCCCCAAAATTCGCATCTCACCTGATTCATCAGTTTTCATAAATGTCATCATGGAGATTAGAGATGGCGAAGTATTCAGTTGTGGAGACTGTAGAGAGACATTAACATTATAGAGGGCGAAGTATTCCGTTTTGGAGACTGTAGAGAGACATTAACATTAGAGAGGGCGAAGTATTCAGTTGTGGAGACTGTAGAGAGACATTAACATTAGAGAGGGCGAAGTATTCCGTTTTGGAGACTGTAGAGAGACATTAACATTAGAGAGGGCGAAGTATTCAGTTGTGAGACTGTATAGAGACATTAACATTAAAGAGGGCGAAGTATTCAGTTGTGAAGACTGTATAGAGACATTAACATTAGAGAGGGCGAAGTATTCAGTTGTGAAGACTGTATAGAGATATTAACTTCAGAGATCTTGAAAAAGGTGGGCGAAATATATTTGTCAAATTCAGGGGAGGTGCCATAAACGGGGGCCCAATATCGACATTCAAATTTGTGATTAAGCAAACTGATGAAACATTAACTCACGTTAAGCTCTTCTACTGTTTTCTGCAATAAAAGAAGTAGAGGAAAACACATAAAAAACATGTTTGGATGAATTTTATTAAAGATGATATGTGCTTGTTTCAATTATTCAAGCATTATTTTATGTTGTAAACGTAACCAAGTGCAGAACATACAATTTATTTTTATTTAATAGCAATTTTAAAAAAAAGGTATTTTCGAGAAAAAAAAATTATTATATTATTATAAGAGATAAGATTTCTCAGAAGAATGTTGAAAGTTCCCTGGACAGCTAAAAAGACCTAGGAGGAAATTGTCAAAGACGCCAACACAAAAAGGGAGCTTCCATAAAACATCAGAAAGTAGCAATCACCATTTTTCGGGCACGTCATGAGCAGTGGAAAGTTGGAATACTTGGTTACAATTGGCAAAATACAAGGACAGAGAGATCGCGGATGACAAATTTGAGATAATACTAAAAAGCTTGGAGTCATGGCATGCCAAACAGTCAACAACATAACTGATATGATGCACTGTAGATAGATGATTGTGGAAAGACATGAATGCCTACGTCAACCGATTTATACCTATCTATTGACCTTTCGAGCCGTTGCCGGCCCATAAGGCATAGACCAAGATACACCTTCTCATATCTGAATTTTTGTTCTAGCAGTTTTCTTTTAAAGATATGTTATCAAATCTCGCCATTTGTCTCTGTTCTGTGCAAGCAGCTCTATCTCATTGAGGGAGCCGAATCCTGTTGCTCTTGCCTCTCTCATCAATGTTCTTCTCAGTGTCTCCCTGGGTCTTCCTCTTTTCCTCTTACCTTTTGTTTCCCATATGAGGGCTTGCTTTGCTATTCGATTATTATCTCTTCTCATCACATGTCCAACATATGACATTCGTCTTTTCTTTATTACTGAAGATATTATTGGTTGATTGGCGATTTCTCTAATTTCCTCGTTTGTTTTGAATTCGTTCCATGCTATACCAAGTATTTTCCTTAGACATTTATTTTCGAATGCGTTCAACTTTGTTTCTGTATCTCTTGTTGTTTTCCAGCTTTCACACGCATACGTAAGGGTTGATAGTACATTCGATTTGAATAGTCTTAGTTTTGTGTTTGTGATGATGAGTTTTGATTTCCACAAGTTTTCAAGGCTTCTGAAAGACATCGCTACTTTAGCTATTCTGATTGTAATTTCTTTACTTGTATACCCCTCTCGATCAATGTGACTTCCAAGGTAGATAAAGTGATCGATCTCTTCTACTGGTTTGTTTTCCATGTATATTTTGTCATCTGTTGGAATTAAACTTTTCATGACTTTAGTCTTTTCATGATTGATCTCAAGCCCAATTTTGCTGGCTATTGATGATAGTTCATTTGTGTTTTCCTGCATCATTTTTATCTGACTGCTGATGAGAACTATGTCATCAGCAAAGTCGAGGTCCTCCAAATGGTCTCCTTGTATCCATTCGATGCCTTTATTACCAGTGCAGCATTTCTTCATTATGAAGTCCATAACAATTCCAAATAACAAGGGCGATAAAATACATCCTTGTTTAACCCCAGTTTCTATTGGGAAACATTCGCTCAGTCCTTCCTCTGTTCGAACTGCACATATGTAACCAGCATACATGTCTTTGATAATATTTATGATTTTTGATGGTAAGCCATATTGCTTCAGAATTCTCCACAACGAATCTCTTTGAATACTATCAAATGCTTTTGTGAAGTCGATGAAGTTAAGTACAAAAGGTTTTTGCTTTTCAATGTGTTCCTCCAATATAAGTCGTAGAGTGAAAATGTGGTCAAGGCAGCTTCTCCCTTTTCTAAACCCAGCCTGTTCTTCCCGCATTACTGTATCTATTGAATCCTTTATTCTATTTAGGATGATTTTGCAGAATAACTTTGAGGCAACTGACAAAAGTGTCACGCCCCTCCAGTTGTTTCATTCTCTAAGATTGCCCTTTTTTGGGATCTTAACAATGATTCATTTTTTTCCATTTTCAACCGGTATGGCACATGACAATGATGATGATACTATTATATGGTTCGTAAAGTCTTTTATTTTATTTTTGCTCCACAAAAATGATAGCATAAAGAGCATTGTGTGTAGATGATAAATTAGATGTTGACAATATTTTATATCCAGCAACAATAATAGCTCTTTTAATTTGTGAACAGTTAATGTGATTGTTTTATAAATAAATTCAAATGTTAAACATATCTCATTATTCTTCTTCATCATTACTACAAGATTAATTATATATGGACCATTATTCATGGCGAATTTATAATTTAATGATACTCTTCTGCGCTTATGAACTGCTTTCTGAGATGTGGCAAAGGGTTATCTTGTCTACTCGCTGATGACGTTATTGACATTTATGCTGTTGCATGTTTGTAATCATCATCACGTGCTATACCGGTTGGCGAAGGCGATCATGTCCTTCCACAATATTCTATCTACAGTGCATCGCGTCACTTCTGTTTTTGACTGTTTTCCATGCCATGAAATCAAGCTATACAGTATTTTCTCTCTGTGTCGTCCGCGATCTCTCTTTCCTTTTATTTTGCCAGTTGTCATCAAGTATTCCAACTTTCCTCTTCTCATGATGTACCCGAAAAATGTTGATTGTTTCTTTCTGATGTTTTTTAGGAGTTCCCTTTTTGTGTTGGCCTCTTTGAGAACTTCCTCATTGGTCCTTTCAGCTGTCCAAGGAACTTTCAACATTATTCTGAGAAATCCTATCTCTGTGGCCTCTAGTCGTCTTTTCATTTGTTTATGTTTGAAATAGCCAAGAGTAAATTATTAGTATCGGTAACAAGTTTAGTAATTTCCAAACAATTATTATTGCTTAAATTGGAAGTTTTTGTTTTTGCTCAGTGACTTTTTTTTTAAACACACTATTTATCCGTTTATATATATATATATATATATATATATATATATAAACGAATAGCTGACGACGTGAGAATTCATTATTCGTTACTATAAAAACAGTGGTCTATCTATTCAGACGGATTCATTATTCGTTACTATAAAAACAGTGGTCTATCTATTCAGACGGATTCATTTATCGTTACTATAAAAACAGTGGTCTATCTATTCAGACGGATTCATTTATCGTTACTATAAAAACAGTGGTCTATCTATTCAGACGGATTCATTTCTCTTTATTGTAATGCATACCATTTTAGGAACTATTTTAGATTATGTCAATTGCCACTACCTTTATGCTGCAATGTATCGGGCTAATGGTCAACATAGAATTTTGAACGAAAACACAGGACCTGTGTGCTGAATGAAATAATCGACGTGAAAGACGATTCTCGATTATATTGTATGCTCTTTTTTAAATTGTATTCTCCCTTTTCACAAGGAGATGACGCTGAGATAATAATTATTTTGTAATAGGAACATGTATATCTATGTGCTACGATCAATGCAAACTGCTATATGGCAGTACAACGAAGGAAAGAATATGTTGCTTGTGATGAAAAGAAAAAAAGATAAATGAATGAAATTGCTGCACAAGTAATTAACTATTAAATATATGAATATGATGTAAAAGTAAGTAAAGTACCCCCGTCACGCCAAGTGGCGTATAGGGAAATATGGTGTTAGTGACCCTATATTTTACAGACCTTCAGCACATGATTTTTGGGGTAATGTGGTCAGTATTACGCCCGTGCTGCTTTACTTTCCCAGAAAAAATCCAGTACCCATTTAAGACTGGGTGAACCCGGAAGCCGTCGGTTGGGATCGAACCCTACCCCTTATCCGTGGTAGTCCAGTTCACTAACCACTGAGCTATCGCGGCTCCTGAATATGATGAGTCTATGTATTTATATGTGAATCATTTCAGGGGAAGGCCTTGTTTGTTTCACTTGGAACACACAAATCACAAAAGCCAACAATTATTTTTCAGAGTGTTGTAAACAAACGTCTTCCTCTCACATTATTCACTGATCTATCGCCTCGGAAGCTTCCCCCCGAATAATATTAATTCATTATTAGTTGTCTCTTATATATTTATATACATTTAATGCGACCACTAGTGACGTCCTGGCTCCCTCAACTGTTCTACCCACTGTCCACCGCTGCTTTCAAGGCATGGAGACAACTTTTACTTCAATTTGTTTACAGTGTCACGTTTGTTTTAAAATTTGTTTCTTTTACTTTACACTGAAAATGGGAAAAAGGCATATTTTTGTACAAACCAGCTTACATACTTTATCGCATTGTAAATTTGTAGTTCGTATCAGTGATGTGTTGTTTCTGTGGGTATATGCTTGTAAGCATCAAACAGCGAAACATGTACAGTGTAAGGTCTGTTTTTTAAATACTTATTTCTGAACATACACACAATAATGTTGCTGAAGGCAAAACTCTAAGTAAATAGAATGTATGTAAACAGTGCAGCAAAACGTATACAATCAAATACTGCTATTTGAACATGATAATACTAAAACATATGTTCTTATTTGTTTTAGACATAATTCATATGTTAATAAAGAATATAATTTTTTAAATATTTATTTATTAACAACAATATCCAGTAAACGACCAGTTATAAAAAAACCTACATGTTAAGATGTGATCGCAAAAGCAATATTAGTACACCTTATATATTAGTGGAAGAAGAACGTAATTGATGATTTAATGGCAAATAGATATATTGTTTCTTGCTTTTGTTATTGAAACCATCATATATACACGCTGGACTAACCCATAGGTGCTCCGATATATCGCCCTCAAGAACCTAGAGCTAACCCGAGGAGAATCGTAGCCCACGTGCACGAACTCTGTAGCAGCCCATGGCATCCAGTGTGTGGGTAGGTTTCTGCTGACAATTTTGCCCGAACAGCGGCACAAATTGCGACTTCCTTTTTTCTAGTTTAACTGTCATTAGTTCTTTTACGTGCGCGACTGCACACGGGGTCTCCTGTCTACTACCGTTATCGGAGAGGCCGGGACATCGAATCTAAACTACCCAAGAGATCAGGGTATGGTAACATTATAAAGTAACCACCGATACATTTATTTTTTGTGTGTAAAACAAAACACCGCTTCTGGTGAGCTTTGAGCTCGAGTCATTCTTGTTTTGAGGCCGATGTCGTTTATCTAGACTGCCCAGGAAAAAGAAAAGAAAGAAAGAAAGCAGGCATCGTTGTCTATTTAAACTAATTCATTGAAATAATTAAACAAAATTATGGTTCAATATTTGGTGCTTCTCTCAAACGAGGAAACAGTAACTCACTTGACGCTTTCGATCTTCTCTCCACTTTAAAGAGTCAAACAAAAACGAATGTGATTGAATGATGAGTTTCACCAACCAGGGAGTGGATTTGATTCTGGTTTGATAAATCAGTCTGAATGTACGACAATCAAACATGAACACAATAAATGTAGATCACACAATTAATGATCATTTTCATAAGACAACAACGAAGTTCATGCCAACATTTAACATGTTGGGAATACCGGTCAATATGGCGGATAGGCAGCATGAACTTTTAATGGCTGTGTCTGAAAAGTGTTCCTTGTTGCAGTTTCCTCATATTCCAAGTCCGGTTTGCTGCTGGAGCTACTGAGTTTAGCGCTATGTGCACACCGTAAGCTGTGCATTTCATCAGTTTTGATCGTGTTTCGATACTCTGATTGCTTACGATCATTTATGATATCGTATGACTGTATGAACAGATGCCTGTGTTCACTTGCTGTGTTTCGCCTTATATCTTTAGACATGTGCTGAGACTGCTATGGTGGGGACAGAGGCTACCTTTCTTTGTTTGGGGGATATTAATTCGGATGATTCAACTGGCACGGGCGGTTGAGCAATTATAATTCTAAATTTTAATTCGTTTACAGTCATACTGTGGCTTTCCATAACCATAACCTTTTTCCAAATGATTTTAGTCACAGTTTTTTGTGGATCATTATTTATTGTGTGGATCATCAAAGATAAAAAGTTGATAAAGGATATCACAGTTTTACTTATGGAGATTAATTTGTTGTTTACTCGTTTAAGATATAGTATGACTGAACTTTGAAATGTGGATTTATAGAAGAATAGGAAGAATTGTATTGGAAAGAAAAGAAAACAAATGATGAAGTTTTAAAACGACTAAACAATAAAAAAAAGATAGATACTAACCACAATTATAACAAGACAAGTGAAATGTTTGGGCATTGTTAAAAGATACAACAGCCTACTAAAATTAATCTTCGAAGAGAAAATACCAGGTATTAGAGGCAGACCAAGACTAATATGGACGAGTAATATAAAAAGAAAGTCAGTCTATGACAACCTGCACCATCAAAGCAGGAGACAGTGCCGAATAGCGCTCCAATGTAGCCAACCTACGATGCCTAGGCGGCACTCAATGATGATGATTGTCAACTGTTAATATACAATAAAATCTGACCGTGTTTGTGTCGGTACTATAACGTATAACAATAATAACTGTTATATTGGTGGTATTAAATTATCAAGTTATAACATGCCACGTGTACGGTCTTAAAATGGGAATTACAATCTTCACCATGTCAATGTTATATCGTCTTTGAAATTAAAAAAAAAAAACCACATTTGTTCAGCTTCTTCCACGGTGGACCTAGTTAGAGAGGTCTTTGTGGCACAAAGAACATTTAAACCATGATCTCTTGGAATTGTTAAGGAAAAAATGAAAATTGTCCTTGTTTTCGTCTTTCATATAAATTCACTATCATTTATTGGGAGTTGTTGATTGGCCATTTTTTATTTTTATCTCTTTCATCCGAAGGAGTGACATGGATTGATGGTTGTCGAAGTTCTGTGGTCTTCCTACGATATTAGCTCGTGATAAGGGGATACATTTTTTTTTTGCGATCGATAAAATTAAAAGAAAAGATAATGTGAAAAAAAAATTGTTTGAGAATTTTTGTTTTGTTTTTTTGTTTTATATATATTGTGTACTGAATAAAAATATGGCCCCTTACTCCATATTCCTCAAACGCTACTAAAGCAGTGGATGGACAATTTGGTTTCAATTTTAACAGCGTGAATTTTTAAATCAATATTTTTGTGCTCGTAAGCAAACAAATGTATTGCAACCTGATAGTTACAATAAAAGGGTTGTTACACTGTGTCAGTGTTAGCTCATATCACGTTTCTTCTATTTCTGTGTCAGCTAAAGAACCAAAGTCTCGGTTAAGGTCTTGTTGTAAAAACACACGCATCAATGTTACTAAGCATAAGATATGATTATAAAACTAAGTAACAAATAAACCAAGTCAAAGGAATTAAACAATTACGAAATAGCAAGAACATGTATCTAATGTTATAGAAAGAACTCCAGAGTATTTTAAAAATCGTATATTATAAACAACTGTGATGTAAATTAACGGACAAACATAGGAAGAAGTCGATGTTGCTGTTGTTGATGATGTTGCTGTTGCTGTTGTTTTTTATGTTAAGAATCCAGAAGCTTGTGAGCTGACGCCCTTCGTCCCAATGCCATGTAATGATATCTGCATATATTTCTTCGTTCCCTTGTACAAGGTGTTCCATGTATCAGATCTTTGTAGAAGTAGAGTTGCTCTGATCTCTGTGAGCTTTAACAGTCAAAAAGGCGATGTTTTCATGTTTCATGTGGACATTCACAGAGTCGACATGCTGGAGTATGATCTAATGGTATTGTATTAATGTGATTATTCAGTAGTACATGACCGATTCTCAGTCTGATAATGGTGGTTTGGTCTCTTCTTTTTAAATTGTTAATGTTGTATGCCTGCTTCATAGACTACACCAAAGCTTTTGATAGAGTACACCACAAACAACTTATAGAATGCCTAAAAGAGATACATCTAGATGACATGGATATACGACTAATATGCAATCTATACTGGGAGCAAACAGCAATAATAAAATATAACAAAGAGTTCTCTACACCCATTGATATAAAAAGAGGAGTAAGACAAGGATGTATCCTATCACCAAGCTTGTTCAATCTATACACTGAGCAAATCTTTAAAAACATCATAGAGATGCCAGGCCTACAAATTAATGGAAAGATAATCAATAACCTAAGATATGCTGACGATACTGTACTACTAGCAGAAAATCCTAAAGACCTACAACAATTACTTAATGAAATAAACACGACAAGCAAAAAATATGGACTAGATATGAATATCAAAAAGACTAAAACTATGATCATAAACAAAGAAAATACTCAAAACCCACAAGTGGATATCAAAATTGAAGGAATAGACCTTGAGACAGTTCAGAACTATAACTACCTTGGACATACTATAACCAGTGATGGAAAATGTACAACTGAAATAAACAAAAGAATAGGAATGGCAAAAAGTAATTTTAATGTCATGAAGGACATACTAACATCAAAACAAATAACACCAGAGCTAAATCTAAGAATAGCAAAATGTTACATCTTCTCAATATTCATATATGGTGCTGAAACATGGACATTAGACAAGAAAACAGAACAGAGAATTGAAGCCTTTGAAATGTGGATATATAGAAGAATAGGTAGAATTGGATGGAAGGAAAAGAAAACAAATGACAAAGTCTTAAAACAACTAAAAATGAAAAGAGAACTTATGAACACAATTAGAACAAGACAAATGCGATTCTTAGGCCATGTTAAAAGACACAACAGCCTACTGAAAGTGATCCTGGAGGGGAAAATACAAGGTAAAAGAAGCAGAGGCAGACCAAGATTAACATGGAGCCAATGGTGGGGTGTGCTAAACACTCCAAGGTATGGTGCAAGGTATCAAGATTAACATGGACGAGTAATATCAAAAGATGGACAAATCAACCGATGACAACCTGCATCATCAAAACAAGAGATAGAGCAAAATGGCGCTCCATGGTAGCCAACCTTCGTTGCGGAGACGGCACTCAATGATGATGATGAATGTTGTATGGGGATTTGGACTTAACATGTATTTGAAAAGACATCTCGTGGTTTTTCCCATGACCCATCCATTCAACCTATTGTCTCTACTCTTAGAGTTTATGATTTGTTTGGCTGTGTTTAATGAGATAACGGTGTTAAATTGTGTCTCCCTGGATCCTCTCTTAGCTGATGTATCTGCCGCCATTTCCTGGTGTGTTGGAGTGTCCTGGGACCCATTGTATCACTAACTGTATGTCCTTATGTCATGTGTGGTATTTAGTTTTTATCTATGTCTATGGTCAGTTGTATGAGTTTTGTTTATGTTACATCCTAGCGTCAGGTTTTTGTGGAATCAGTGATTGTTCTTGTCTTTAACGATATGGTATCAAAACCAGTATGAAGGTGGCACGATGTTGTTTCTACGATATTTTTGTTCTTGGCAAATGCTGTTTTTGAAATTAAAACCGAAAATATTAAATTAGGAAAAGATACAAAAAGGGAGAAATAAAAAATAAACTTAGGGAAACTAATATACATTTCAATGATCACAATAAATATAATGTTCGGAAATATGTGTGTGAAGGGAAATACGAAAATTGTAACTCACTTTACTTTTTCGATCCTTCCTCTGTTGAAGATATAAGTAAAGTAGCAATAAATGTAATGGGTGGATTAATAGTTTCATTAAAGTTGTATTATGTAATCGAATGTAACATTCAATCTGAGCGTGCTATAGCGACACGTAAGTAAATTAGAGGTACATCACATAACATGCCATTTAGGAGGATAATATAATTTGTACATGTGAACACAGCGAATGACAAAAACCTCTAAATAAATGCACAGAAAACCAATATAATGTCCACTGACAAATCAAAATTAAAACTCAAAATCAACAGCAACAATGGAGGACTTGACATTGTAAGAAATTGTGAATAGTTGGTATCTGTAGCGACACAGTGCAGGCTGCCAGAGGAGATAAATATTAGTAACTGACATATTAAATGAAATGGACAATACGTGGTACATTACTAGCAAGGTTATGAAATTAAAATTACTGAGGAGGTGTATCATCGCGACATAAACAATGTTGTTGCGCATCACGGACAATCTCACAAATAGCAAAGAATTAAATCAATTTATTTGAAACAAAATGCTTCAAAAAGTCATTAAACTTCATATGACGATGCAAAAGGTCAATGTTGAAACAATATAAGACATATTTGAAGACATGAGCCATATAAATAACAGGCACATAAACATGAGCCATATAAATAACAGGCACATAAACATGAGCCATATAAATAACAGGCACATAAACATGAGCCATATAAATAACAGGCACATAAACATGAGCCATATAAATAACAAGCACATAAACATGAGCCATATAAACAACAGGCACATAAACATTAGCCATATAAATAACAGGCACATAAACATCAGCCATATAAATAACAGGCACATAAACATCAGCCATATAAATAACAGGCACATAAACATCATTTTACAGAGGAACTTAAATTACTATGGTCACTTCAAATCTCACAGCGAACCATAAAGAAAAGACAACAGTAATGGAAGGCATGGTTTATGGGCGACGCTTCAGGAGCAGACCAAGAATAAGGTGGCTTCACAAAAACAAAGAGACCTTGAACATGACAACCGATGGAGTGTGTAACCTGACATCCCGTGGTGGTAAACGATACATTGGTTCAACGGTTGTTCTCTGATTTCCTCGTAGCTCTTCTGACTATAGGCAACCACCCTTAGATTAACAATCAACATTTTTCGGGCACATCATAAGAAGAGGAAAGTTGGAATAGTTGGTTACAACAGGCAAAATACACGGAAAGAGAAATCGCGGACGACAAAGAGAGAAAATACTAGATAGTTTAGTGTCATGGCATTAGAGTGTAACAGTAACGGTGAACACCTACTAAATATTTGTGCAGAACATGATCTTTATATAACAAACACGTTTAATCAGCACAATCGTAACCAAATACTTACTTGGTATAAATGGAATGACACGGACAATGCCTCCTAAATCGATTTTATTTTGACTAGAAGACATCAAAGGAGGGACATAACAGACTCAGGATCTATACCAAATGCAATATTAGATACAGACCATAGGCAAACGATTTCTTTTTCGATTATGTTTAATCTACATATTTTTAAATGTATGTTATGCTGAACCAATCTAAATACATGGATGTGAATCATGGACAATAGGACAACATATACTTAAATCACTAGAGGCTGTATACATTTGGTTGTGCAGAAAAATGTTGAGAATACCATCATGGACAGCTAAGAAGAGCAATGAAGACGTTCTGAAAGAGGCTAAAACAAACGAGAGCTAGTATCCAATAATACGAAGAAACAATCATCATTTTTGCCATATTATAAGAAGAGAACAGCTGGAATATAGTATAACAGCTGTGGAAATTGATGGACGAAGTGAAAGAGGGATGCCAAGAGAAAAGATACCAGACAGATTAATTGAATGGCTTTGGCAGAAGGTCAACAACCGAAATAATATATAACTGAGATCGAAAGTTGTTTCATGGTATTTGCTAATGATGATGCAATCTGCATTACTAAGATCATCATTATCAGGTTGCATGCGCTTTGCAGAACGTTGCATTCATCGCACTCTGTCTGAAGAAAGACCCCAAAAAAATGAAAAAAAGCGATTGCTAGCCAGGTCTCACGTCTCTTCTGTTATCATGTTCAAGATCTCTTTATGTCTTGAAAACATCTTTTATTCTTGTACTGCCCTTGTCTTGTCTTCCTGGAACTATGCCTTCAATTGTGTTCTTTCCAGTTCGCTGTGCCTTGTAATAGCGGCCATAATGTTTTAATTTCGTCTGTAGAATGGTGTTCATTAAGCGAGTTCGGACACATCAGGAGAAGAGGAAAGTTGTAATACTTGGTTACAACTGGCAAAATAAAAGGAACGATAAATCGCGGCCGGCAAATAGAGAAAGTACTGGAAAGCTTGGTTTCATGGCATGGAAAATAGTCTACAACAGAAATGATACGTGGAACGGTAGCTAGAAGTTTGTATAAGGACATGATCACCTACACCAACCCGTAATGCACATGGTGAATGATATAAAGCAATAAAGTGGTGATTAATGTTATCATAGGGGAAAATGAAGAAAGAAATACAAGACAAATCAATATTCAAATTAATGTCTCTATTTCATTATCAAACAAACAGTAAAGAAATATTAACTCACTAGAATCCTTTTTTTTTTGTGCCTGTTGGAAAAGAAATAAAAGATGATAACCACAGTAGGTACATTGAATTTATTGATCGATTCATATTACTGCACTTTTACGCAAGCAAATGAATGCAACTATGTTTGTCAAATCATTGGACAGTTTGTACCACTATTGTCCAACAAGGAAATAACTCTAGAGGTAAAACGAGCACTATACAATACAATCTTCATCCCAACGTTGTGAAACCAAAGCCAGACCTGGACCCTAGATGCAAGAACAATACGAAAAAATAACCTCTACGGAGATGAAATGTGTTAGTCGAATGACAGGAAACGGTCTGAGAGATAAGATCAGAAATGAAGAACTGAGAAAACCTCTAGGAATAGCCCCCGACATTAGAATATATAAAGAAACAACAGATAACATAGTTTGGCCACGTGACAAGGCAGAGAGAATCAAAACACAACACAACGAGCCTGCAGCAAACGTCTCGAGAGTACCAGACCCAATGGTCGACCACGAAAAAGAAGGATGGGTGGAATATTAGAAACACTAGGAAGCATAACATCATTAGAGACGAACAGAAGCGCAAAAGACCGCAAATTATATCTCCCCTCGACGGAATGGCAAATGAGGAAGGAAATAAGAAGAGAATAAGAAGAATGAATGGAACTTCACATAACAATTGCCATGTAATTATAACCAACTATATATATATATATATATATATATATTGTGAAGTAGATGATCTCTTTAAAATATGTAGATGTCAAGATATAATAGTAGATTATGTTATAATGTTAGCTCTTATGTAATAACAAAATGGACGATTTTCTTAATAAATGATGTAATATTCATCATGATTGATTCACGTCTCCGCATCGAAGGTTGGCTACCATGGAGCGCAATTCCGCTCTGCCTCTTGCTTTGATGATACTGGTTATCATTGGCTGGCTTTTCCATCTGTTGATGTTACTCGTCCATGTTAGTCTTGTTTAGACTCTGCCTCTGCATCTTTTACCTTGTATTTTCCCTTCCAAGATTACGCCTTGTAGGATGCTGTGTCACTTAAAATGCCCCCAAAATATCATCAGTCTTGTTTTAATTGTGTTTAGCAGTTCTCTTTTCATTGTTAGTTCTTTAATACTTCATAATTTGTTTTCTTTTTTTTTAATTTCAAGTGTTCCTATTCTTTTATTAATCCACATTTCAAGGCTTCAATTTTCGGTTCTGTTTTCTTGTTAAATGTCCCTGATTCTGCACCATACAGGAGTGTTGAGAAAATATAAGATTTTGCTATTCTTGGTTTTAGCCTTGGTGTTATTTATTTTAACGTTAATATATTTTTCATTGAAGATGTACCGCGGGTACACCTTGCTCGTTCTGTGGATGGATCTGTCTGCCCAGGATTGACAAATTCAGTCATGAGAGAGGATGTTCAGTAAAGCAGACCCCAGTATGAGACACTAATGAGAAACTAAACTTTACCAAACTACCGACTTATCTTGATTTCTTGCTACCAACCGTCTGTCGAGACGCCAAAGGCCACATATGTTCTAAAATCACTACATTGGACTGAATCAGTATGTGTATTCATTGCAATGAAAGTTTATGACCAATGCGGGCAGGTTGACTAGCTGCGCTAACGTTGAGACGGTCAACCAATGGATCGTGTGGACATCATCAATGCTGTCAAGATGTGGGAAGGGCACATGACTTCCACAATCATAAGTTCGCGTCACTCCTTCAGATGAAAGAGATGTGGGTTAAGATGGGCACACTCAGAAACGAGAAACTTAGTGGGGGTGTAGGAAGACTTATCAACCAACACAGACTAGAGTCGTCACTCGCTGGACACTGCGAGACTTGCTGAGAAGGGGACATGTTCGAAGTGCAATGATGATAACCCGCAAATATCTCAACAAATCAATGAAAGTTGATGTTTTAGTTCATTTAGTATGTAGCTTATATGGTATATGTCGTTGCATATGTCTGTGATCACTCCAATGCAAAAAATCGTCTTTTGCCGTATGCTGTCAGGTCCTGTAGCTTTTCCCTCTTTCATTATTTGTATAATTTTTCCACTTCCAATTTTAAGATTGTGTAGCTGGCATTTCATAACTAGTTTCTTTTCCATTTCATCATGCAATATAATTATATTATATATTCCAGCCATCTGTTGATTATATCTTTGTTGTCTGTTAACATTGTATCTATTATGTTTGCAATACATCCATTTTCTGTTATTGCTTATGTGCTTTTTTGTACGCCATTCTCTTTAGTTTTATGTGCATCCCTCTTAAATATTGATTATTTTCCATAGTTTAGATTTCTAGACACAGAGCCAGTCTTATTTTGCCTTTTTGCACATTTTGCTTAATTTACTATCTATTGTTCGTGCATTTTAGTAGTAGTCTTCTCTCTCTTCAGTTTTATCTAGATCAGGGATGGCCAATAAGGTGCCCGCGGCCGCGACGTACTTTTTTTGCCCACGGCGGATAATAACATTGTAATTAAATTAAGATTTATTACGATTATCATCATCATCGTTACACATTGACTTTGATGAACTTGTTGCTGCACATGAACGTCCACATTGTTCTCATTAAGGTTTGTTACATGTCAACTTTAAAATGATCTAACTAAAACATGTTTGTTAAGCAATATAAATAGCAACTTTTATTCATTTTTATAAATCAACTAGGCATTTTTAACTCAGTTGCAATAAAATGATTTATGTAAGCAAATAATGCCGATAAATAACAACAATATTACCTTAAAACAAATGCCAATTTTATTTGTATTGATGTTGTTATGTGTGTGGCCCGCCACAAAAAAAAAATAATTAAAAAGTGGCTCGCCATTTGAAAGAAATTGGCCATCCCTGATCTACATGATGTCACCTATCCATTTTTTTTTCGTTTCATTTTTGGTTACGATGTCGCGCTTTTAATGTATGCTTTTCTTCATGCATTACCGTTTGGGTGTAACTTCAGCATCGGTTTTTCTCTTCTGTACCGCTCAATCACTTCTTATAGCAGCTTCTGATAAATGTTCTTTGCTTTTATTGTACCAGCATCTTTTTTATTTCATGCTGTTATGTCTGGTGATATTGTTGATGAATTAGTCTTTTGTGTGTTTATCTTTATTGTGACCTTCATTCTTATCATTACAGAATTGAGATCTGAGTTAATATCTGCTCTTGGATAGGTTTTGGCTTTCTTTACACAGTTACGGACCCTATCTTTTATCATTGTGTAGTCTATTTGATTCCCCTTCTCATCTCCATGTCTTTTTCGTATGTATAGTTGTATTGTAATATGTGTTGTTAATTTGTATTGTTATAAATGTTATATTATGAGAAGAATTAACTAAGGAAAGAAAGAAAACGCAAATAAATATTAAAGTAATGTATTTTTGTTTGCCTGAAAATAAAATAGCGGAAACAAAATGTGCTTTGGGAAAATGAGCAAATATTAACTCACAATCCGTTGACGTTCTGCCTTCTGCATTAAAACAAGAAAACGCGAATCGTGGATTTGTCACTTTCGGCAGAGATATCAATCATGCTCTTCACTTCATTGAAGTGTAAACAAATTAAATGGAAATCGCTAAACAAATTAAATGAAAATCACAAAACAAATTAAATGAAAATCACAAAACAAATTAAATGAAAATCACAAAACAAATTAAATGAAAATCACAAAACAAATTAAATGAAAATCACAAAACAAATTAAATGAAAATCACAAAACAAATTAATTCAATGAAGAATGTTTCTTTATGCATGTTTGTTTTTTCGTTCGTCAGCTATTACTTCTGTTAAAGTCCCAGTAGACCAGGAATTGAATTTTACGTGAGAATCCGTTGTTACCTGGCAGTCGTCTGCGAGGTCTCTCGCTGCAAAGGCAGGTAACTCCGTCTTCGGAGGTACTAATTTATTTGTCCCGCCTATGAGTAATTGACGTTTCCAACCGGGCCTCGCTGCAGAGACAAGGGGTGGTTGCCACAAAGAGAAATCACAAAAACAAAGTACCAAGTCGTGCAGTTGAGATGTTTAACTCATAACACCTGTGTCTTGAGGCCTGCGTCTTGCCTTGAAACCAACCAATTCCCCTACTTGTTATTTGATATGTAACTTATATAATGAAAACAGCTAAAGCGTATCTTACAATTATATTTATAAATTTCAATGTGGTATGACTTTCATATCCAGCAATAAAATGAACATTTGAAATCAGTCCTTTACAAAAAGAATACAATTGGTATATGCATGTCATTATTCATCATCATCGTTGCCAAACATTGCTGTTTATTGGAACATCATTCATGAAGTCATCACAATGTTCTTCCGTCGTCTATGATTACGAGTTTCTTTTTAAAACGTGATGAAAAGTTCATTTGTCCAGTCTCTGGTGTTGTTATTACTATTTAATCTTAACATACTAGTGATAGCGATAATGTCATTGTTCGTATATGGTTTGCAATATTGTATCACTCATTATATAAGATATAACTTGTGGTAATAGATTGACATCGACAGCATCATATCATAAATAAACACCAGTAGGAATTATTATATAACAGTGTTAACAGAACTGACAATCACGTGTAGACAATCATACAAGGAAGACCAAGATCACAAGCAGTGAGTGATAATGACGGATAATCTCTCTCTGAATGATAATTATTCTTCTCCAACAGGCAGCGTTAAACATGATAACAGGAATAAACAACAGTCCAGTCATTACTGGCCCGTGTCATAAATTGAGATGTACTCAAGCTTCCATCGATAATGATTCTCTTACCAATAAGAGTGGAGCATTAAAAAAAACACATTAGTCTAAAACTATGACTGGAAAACTGCTGAACTTTGAAAACTGTTCAGTTGAACCCAAGCTTTGAAATGTCAACTAAACTGTTCTTAAAACTAACTTTATCATCATCAAGTGCCGGGCCTGCTGTCGTAGGTGATCTTGTCTCTCCACAATTTTCGATCTCGACAGTTATTTATCATTTCTGTTGTTGACCTTCTGCCAAGCCATTCTCTTAAGCTGTCTGGTAAGTTTTCTTTTTGCTTCCTTCTATTTCCTCGTCCCTCGATTTTCCCATTTGTTACAATATGTTCCAGCTGTTCCCTTCTCATAACATGGACAATAAAAAAATGATATTTGTTTCCTCCTAATATTGCATATTGGCTCTCTTTTTGCGTTGGCCTTTCAGAATGTTTCAATTACTCTTGTTAGCTGTAAAAAAAAGCTAACATAAAACTGAAAAAAAAAGTTTTTATTTTTATGTTTTAAAAATCTTATCAAAACTGAATTTGACTTAACTAAACCTGACTTTCAAAAAGAAATTCTTGAAATTGATGTCGGTCTCACGATAATAACTTTTCAGAACTGACACGCACACCGCAATTAAATATTGAGAAATAACTCGAACTTCTCAATTACATCATGAGAACTAGCATGAACTTCTCAAATACATCTTGAGAACTAACTCGAACTTCTTAATTACATATTGAGAATTAATTCCAACTTCTCAATTGCATCGTGAGAACTAACACGAACCTCTCAATTGCATCTTGAAAACTAACACAAACTTTCTTCAAATGTATCTTGAGAACTGACTCGAAATTCTCAACTAAATCTTGAGAATTCATTCGAATTCCGAAGAACCACTGAGGCTGCATTCCTTTTTCCTCATTTCTGCCAACCCAGATTTGAGAATTCCTGGAATATTTCTTTCAAGAACTGTATTAGACAGGTAATGTACCATTGACAAAAATAACCGTTGCCTGGAAATATTCATCCTAGTACACGCTTGAAGACATTAGAGTAGAATTGTTAGCTCCAAAGTGTTCAATATCATGTTTAATCACTTTCTCAAGTATAGAGTATGAGTCTAGAATAGACTCAAGATAATGTTTAAGTTCGAACCATGTACGACAAATCAAAACATATAAACATATCCAACTGCTCTTTCCATGTTTTAAACTAACAGCCTTATAAAAGTAGAGAGTAGGCAGGATTGATACTCATCAAGTTCTAAGTAGAGCTTATAAGAAATCTTCTTCTTATTTCCATTTCCATTTGCCTTTCATCGTCGAGGTGTATTTTTCTTGTTTTGTGTTATAGGGGGCTTTGAATACAAAAGTTATAATTGGTATGTTCAAAACTGTAAGGTTAGTTCTGTCAATGCTTTTAAACCCATGTTAAGTACAAATAAGTTATAAATCAAAGTGTAGGCACAAAAATGGAACAGCTATGGTATATTTTAGGATAATGTTACTATATTTAAAAAAAAAACAACTTCCAATCAGTGTTGTTACTAATGAAGGTTCTGCATCAGTACCTGTAATAATATGCTGATATCAAATAATAGTTTTTATCGAACAACTCTAATATTGCAACAACAAAAAACCGCCGGACACTGTATAACCTTTATCCTAACCCTGTTACAATGATCACTATATCATCTCTTCCCTAACACTGTTACAATGAACACTTTATCACATTTTCCCTAAATCTTTTACAATGAACACTATATCAACTCTACCCTAGGTCTGTTACAATGAGCACTATAGCACATGTACCTTAGCTCTGTTACAATGAACACTATATCACCTCTACCTTAACACTGTTACAATGAACACTATATCAATTCTTCCCTAGCTCTGTTAAAATGAACAATATATCGTCACTACCCTAACATTGTTACAATGATCACTATATCACCTTTTTCCTAGCTGTGTTCAATGAGCATTATATCATCTCTTCCCTAACACTGCTACAATGAACAATATACCATATCGATCCCTTTTACAATGAACACTATATCACCTCTTGCCTAGCTCTGTTACAATGAAAACTATATCACTTGCACCCTAGCTCTGTTACAATGAAAACTATATCACCTGTACCCTAACTCTGTTACAATGAAAACTATATCATCTCTTCCCCAGCTCTGTTACAATGAACACTATAACAACTCTACCCTAGCTCTGTTACAATGAAAACTATATCACCTGTACCCTAACTCTGTTACAATAAACAGTATAGCATCTCTTCCCCAGTTATGTTACAATTAACACTATATCATCTCTTCCCTAGCTCTGTTACAATGAGCACTATATCACCTGTACCTTAGCTCTTTTACAATGAACACTATATCACCTCATCCCTAGCTCTGTTACAATGGACAATATATCAATTTACCCTAACTCTGTTACAATGAACAATATATCAGCCCTACATTAGCTCTGTTACAATGAACACTATATCACCTCTTCCCTTGCTCTGTTACACTGAACACTATATCACCTCTTCCCTTGCTCTGTTACAATGAACACTATATCACCTCTTCCCTTGCTCTGTTACACTGAACACTATATCACCTCTTCCCTTGCTCTGTTACAATGAACACTATATCACCTCTTCCCTTGCTCTGTTACAATGAACACTATATCACCTCTTCCCTTGCTCTGTTACAATGAACACTATATCACCTCTTCCCTTGCTCTGTTACAATGAACACTATATCACCTCTTCCCTTGCTCTGTTACAATGAACACTATATCACCTCTTCCCTTGCTCTGTTACAATGAACACTATATCACCTCTACACTAGCTCTGTTACAATGAACACTATATCATCTCTACCCTAGCTCTGTTACAATGAACACTATATCATCTCTACCCTAGCTCTGTTACAATGAACACTATATCACCTCTACCCTAGCTCTGTTACAATGAACACTATATCATCTCTACCCTAGCTCTGTTACAATGAACACTATATCATCTCTACCCTAGCTCTGTTACAATGAACACTATATCATCTCTACCCTAGCTCTGTTACGATGAGCACTATATCACCTCTACCCTAGCTCTGTTACAATGAACACCATATAAACCTCTACCCTATCTCTATTACATTGATTTTTACATACATTGATTGTTGAATAATCAAGAAGCTTCAGTTTGTATTCTTTGATTTGTTGTATAGATAATTCGTTTAATGATGAAGTACTTTTAATCTATTATAACCTATTTATTTTTTCAAAAGTATTACACAACTATTCAGTTATGTACACGTCTCTGTCATTATCAATCTCTCTCATGAACAATTAGTACAATTAAAATGTAATAGTGATAACTTCAGACTTAACATTTTTAATGGTTCATTTTGTTGTAATATTGAAGCAACTGATAAACGACCGTTAACATCACAGCTTGATCCAAATAACAGTAAGGTTTATTCAATCGGGACTGGCTAGGAGACTTCGCGAAACTGATCTATTATTCATGAGAAATATTGTTTGACACGATAATAGGCAAAAGCGTTTCAAATGGTTGCCAGCATTAAACGTATGAGATTAAAATTGAAATGTGAAAATAAATGAAAGCATTGTTTGTTCAATTGTCTACACTCTGTGCTAGAACATATGGTCAGCAACAACCACCCAGGTAGTTTTATTCATCTTTTTTATGTGGTCGTTGGGGCATCAATTATAGACTTCATAACGTACCCCTTTTATATATTTCGTTTGTCGTTATATAGGGACTCTTGTTAAACAGAAAGGTTATTTCAGACGGGCTGCGGTGAATTCAACGTATGCCAAATTGTCATATACACCTTGTATTGATGTTTGTAGTAAAACTGCGATATTTGTGCCATCGGTCCAAAGCATCCGACATCAACATGTTATTTTTGAGTACCGTGTTGTCTTCCCTCTTTGATCCCTACTTTCTTGGCCAGACTATGCAGGATAGTCTGTTTCTAGAGGCACTACGAAGTGGTGGAGTACGGTCTGGATGGTTCACTGATCATCGCTCAAGCCATCAACTGCAGGTCGCTGACAGCTATCAGCTCTGCCACTGTTAGGCGCCTTGCATGCAAGCTCTGACAATGTTAAGTGGCTTGCTTCTAAGCTCTGCCTAACGCCTCAAAGCTCTGCCGCTGTTAAGTGCCTTGCCTCCAAGCTCTGCCATTATTGAGTGAGTTGCCTTAAAGCTCTGCTACTGTTAGGTGCCTTGCATCCAAGCTCTGCCGTTGTTAGGAGCTTTGCCTCAAAGCTCAGCCACTGTTAGACGCCTTGCCTCCAAGCTCTACCACTGTTATATGCCTTGCCTCAAAGCTCAGCCACTGTTAGACGCGTTGACTCCAAGCTCCTTGGCCACTTGTGTTTTCGGGACCACGTTGACCATGTGATAACAAAATCCCGCAAAGGATTAGCCGCCTTGAAGGTGATGGCAGCTGCCAACATCGAGCAGAGGCTACTTACTCTTCTGTTCCAGGGATTAGTCCTCGCACCAATCGAGTATGCCCTGGCCATTCTTACTGTCAGTACGACTCAAATTGATAGGCTGGAGAAAATACAAAATGAAGCCATGCGCATTATCCTGGGATGTACGAGGGACACTCCCTGTGTGGCAATGAGGTATCTTCTTGACTTTCCAACCATGGATGACAGAATCAAGATCTGGAGAGCACGAGCATACCTGAAGATTAGTACAGATACAGAGCATCCATTGCACCACGTGCTCAACACAGAGAAAGGTACCAGGCTAAAAAGAGGCAAATCATGGGTGGGCCGAGCAGAAGATGTCATCAAACAGGTCTGTGGGCTTACCAATCTCAGCGTTGGTGAGGAGTGGATACCGGTGCCTACGTCATTCAAGGGGACTTTCTCATGTATTGTCACACTCGACAGGAAAAGTAGGGAACAGAACCCAGTCGTGGTTAATGCTGAGGTCAACGGTCTCATCTGCGATAACACCGATGAGAAAGATGCAGTCATCTATACAGACGGATCTGTAAGACGACACGAAAAAAGTGCATGGGCATTTACAGCACGTTCGGCAGACAGAATAGCCAAGGAAGACAGTGGTGCATACGCCATGACCACGAGTAGCATGACAATGGAGGTGATGGCAGTGACCAAGGCATTCAAATGGTTAGAGTCACAAGACTACATCCACGCATGTATACTGAGTGATTCGATGAGCATGATAAAAAAAGTGGAGGCGGGCTTTGTACGCATGCAATGGGTAGAGTCGTTGCAGAAATCCAAAATACGTAAGGTCACCTTTGTCTATGTCCCTGGACATGCGGGAGTACGGGGAAATGAGAGAGCGGACAGGTTGGCTAGCTGCGCTGTCGTTGAGGACGGGCAACCGATGGATCGGGCGGACGTCATCAATGCACTCCGAGATGTGGGAAGAGCACAGGACTTCGACAAACACAGATCAACGTCGCTTCTTCGGATGATGGAATTGGAGTTAAGATGGGCACAGCCAGAAATGAGAAACTTGGTGGCCGTGTAAGAAGACTTATCATCCAACATAGAACTGGAGTCGTCAGTCGCTGGACACTGAGGGAATTGCTGAGGAGGGGATCTGAGCACCTATGGACATGTTCGGAGTGCAATGATGATGACCCGCAAATAACTCAATAACTCAATAATAACTCAATAACTCTGCCACTGTTAGTTGCCTTGCCTCAAAGCTCTGCCACTGTTAGTTGCCTTGCCTCCAAGCTCTGCCACTGTTAGTTGCCTTGCCTCCAAGCTCTGCCACTGTTAGTTGCCTTGCCTCCAAGCTCTGCCACTGTTAGTTGCCTTGCCTCCAAGCTCTGCCACTGTTAGTTACCTTGCCTCCAAGCTTTGCCACTGTTAGTTACCTTGCCTCCAAGCTTTGCCACTGTTAGTTACCTTGCCTCCAAGCTCTGCCACTGTTAGTTGCCTTGCCTCCAAGCTTTGCCACTGTTAGTTACCTTGCCTCCAAGCTCTGCCACAGTTAATTGCCTTGCCTCAAAGCTGATATTTTATAAAAATACATTTGTATTTTCAAAAAATAATTGTTGTTTTCAATTGGATTTAAATATTACATGAGTGAGCTGTTAAATAATATTAGAAAGACATGTTCGAAAAAGATTAATAAATTAATAAATTCAGTGATGATGGTTAGCGGTTAATGCGACATAAAAAGAAATATGGGGTTTAAAAGAATGTTTGTTTTTTTTAAATTAAATGTTTTATAGAAATAAAAAAGAACAAAATACAAAAGAAACAACATAACGTGTCCAGAAAAGAACAGGTGTGGTGAAAGTATTGATTTATTAATTTGTGTTTTCAGAGAAGATAGAAAATGTTCGCTTACAGTTATCTTGGGTAATTTCTATTTGAAATAAATAAAAGATACATATATTTTACTGGATACAAATAATAATACATAAATATTATTATATAGGGAACTTCCGAGGCGATAATAGGGAATACATATTTTTACCTGGTTAACCAATTAAAAAAAAAACGTCGACATATTTTTCGTTGATGGAATTAACCAATCTAAGTACGCTCTACGTCATATACAAATAATATACATGTAGATCACACTATATAATAATATTTTTTTTTTTAAGAATTGTCATTGGATAAAATAGTCATACAATGGTGTAAGAAGGCTAATCAACCAACACAGAACTGGAGTCGTCAGTGGCTGGAAAGTTGCTGAAGAGGGGATCTGAGTACCTATGGACATGTTCGGAGTGCAATGATCATGACCAGCAAATAACTCAATAAAATAGTCATAATTGTGATATATAATTGCTATTTGCTTCATGAAAGAAAATAATGATAAAAGATGATCTCGCAATATTTTCTAATGAAAGATCTTTTCGAACTGAATACACATTCTTATTCAGTGAAAGTAAAATTCGGTTTACAATTTCAAAACATAATTATATATTTAAAATCAATATATTTTTATTACAAGGAAACAAGGATGTCTACATGTTTTGTATCCTTTCATCATCATCAAGTGCCAAGCCCTCTGGCGTAGGTGATGATATCTCTCCACAACTTTGGATATCGACAGTTATTTATCATCTCTGTTGTTGACCTTTTGCCAAACCATTCTCTTAAACTGTCTGGTATCTTTTCTCTTTGCGTCCTTCAATTTCTTTGTCCCTCAATTTTCCCAGTTGTTACAGCATATTCTAGCTGTTCCATACTCGTTACATGGTCATACAATGACGATTGTTTCTTCCTTATATTAGATATTAGTTCTCATTTTGCTTTAGCCTCATTCATAATGTTTTTATTACTCTTCTTAGGCGTCCTTGGTATTTTCAACAATCTTCTGTAAAGCCACATGTCTACAGTGATTTTCTTGTATGTTGCCCATTTGTCCATGATTCACATGTATATGTTCAGACTAGATCTAAATAACTTTTAAGAACTCTTCATCTTGTTTATTTTTTTTTCCAAAAATGGATTGCGCAGTATCTTACTTATATTTTTTGGAAAGCTACTTTTGCAAGAGCGACTCTGCATCTCATCAATGTTGAACATCTACCATCTGAGGTTACTCTATCTCCTATTCTATCATTTCCAATTCTATCAAATGATATCCTTTACAAGTGTATATTTGCTAAGAATTGCTCACATTGTATTTGTATAGGTATCTCACTTTAATACAGTGTCTATTGTTACTTAACCATAATATTAGAATTGTTCTTTCATGATTCAGTTTTCATGAAACACATATTCTGAATTCGTATTGAATCATGTATAGCTTCAAATGTATAACTAAACATTCAATAATTGTATGTTTCGCTTGAATCATGTATAGCTTCAAATGTATAACTAAACATTCAATCATTGTATATTTCGCACTCCTTATCTTTTATAATCTCACGAAAGGAAACATTGTCTAATGTTAGAATTATCATTTGAGATAATACAAATGGTATCAGTCAGAACAGGAAATAACATAAAGGTAGTTTATATACAAGCACACGGAGGAGTATAATTACCTAGATAGTCTAGTAACCAACGATACGCCACTAGCAACAGAAAAGTCTCACGATGCAAGAAAGCTTGTCAAATATCGGAGAGATGTAACATTCATAGTCAAACAGGAAATAACACTAGAGGCAAGATATACATTTTATAACACAAGCTTCATTTCACCGCTGTGATACTAATTCCATCCCTGGTTGTTAAACTCAAGAAAAATGAGAAATATAAACACAACTGAAATGAAATGTGTTAGAGAAACAACAGGAATCTGCTGGAACAAAAATAAAATCAGAAATGAGCCAATGAGAAAAATGTTAAGAATAACCACCGACATCGAATACAAAAAGGCAACAACAGATCAAATTGTGTGGACACGTGTGAAGAGAGAATGATCAAAACAGAGGCACAACAAGCCTTCAGTATACACTATGAGAACACCATAATAAAGAGCCGACCAGGAAAGAGATAGATAGGTGGAATATTAAAATATCTGGTACATATCAATATAGGGAGCCGCGATAGCACAGTGGTTTTTGAACTGGACTACAAAGGACAAGAGGTAGGGTTCGAACCCAACCGACGACCTCCGGGTTCCCCCAGCCTTAATTGAGCACCGGATTTGTTTCTGGGAAATTAAAACGTCACGGGCGTTTTTACCACCACATTACCCCCACAAACATGTGCTGAAGGTCTGTAACATGTATGGCCGCTAACACCATATTCCCTACACGCCAATTGGCGCGACGGGGTTCTTTACTTTCGGGTTTCTACAGTTGTAGCCCAACAAATGAGCTAGAAACAAGAAAACATATATCAAAACTGAAAAGCTTATGGGGCATGAAAGAAGTATAAGAGGAAGAAGATCGACTAAAAGCAAATAAGTAAAAGCTATATTTTACAGAAAAAAATATGCAATTAAAAAATAACACGAGGCAATTTCCTAAAAGTTAACTCAGTGATGTTTGCACATTATAAAGAAGGACTAAACAGGGAGTAGAATAACCCATATATTTGAGAAATGGTAGAACGTGACAACACGAAAGACATTGGGTGGGGGGGGGGGGGGGTTTCGGTAGCCTAGTTGGGAAAACCACCCGACTGGACTACCAACGTTCGGACAACCCGTGTTCGATTCCCGCTGGGAGAAGTGTGAATTGTACTCGTGGTCGGAAAAAAAATACTCTAACGGTTGACCCAGCCGTTGGCAGAAATGGGTACCAGGGTGTTACCCTGGGAAGGTGAGGAATGTCGCATCGCATCGTGAGTTTCGATGCTTGAAGCGACACTATCCAGAAATCTCCAAACATTTCTGGATAGGCGGCCGAGTACATATGGGTGGAATCTCGCGTGCTAAGACGCGTGTTCAAGTCTCGTACTTTACCTTTACCTTTACCTCAGTGATGTTTGCACTTTAGATAGAATGACTAAACGGGGCGGAGAATAACCCATATGTTTGAGAAATGGTACAACGTGACAACACAAAGGACACACGCAAGCAAAGTATCTTCATCGAAAAATGACACAAACAAACAAATTATCTTCATCGAAAAATGACACAAACAAACAAATTATCTTTATCGAAAAATGACACAAACAAACAAATTATCTTCATCGAAAAATGACACAAACAAACAAATTATCTTTATCGAAAAATGACACAAACAAACAAATTATCTTCATCGAAAAATGACACAAACAAACAAATTATCTTTATCGAAAAATGACACAAACAAACAAATTATCTTTATCGAAAAATTACACAAACAAACAAATGATCTTTATCGAACATTTTTACACTTTAGAGAGATGGACACAAACAAGCAAATTATCTTTATCGAAAATGTTTAAACTTTAGAGAGATGGACACAGACAAGCATATTATCTTCATCGACAGGAAGGACACACACAAGCATATTATCTTCATCGACAGGAAGGACACACACAAGCATATTATCTTTATCGACAGGAAGGACACACACAAGCATATTATCTTTATCGACAGGAAGGACACACACAAGCATATTATCTTTATCGACAGGAAGGACACACACAAGCAAATTATATTCATCGACAGGAAGGACACACACAAGCATATTATCTTTATCGACAGGAAGGACACACACAAGCAAATTATATTCATCGACAGGAAGGACACACGCAAGCAAATTATCTTCATCGACAGGAAGGACACACACAAGCAAATTATCTTCATCGACAGGAAGGACACACACAAGCAAATTATCTTCATCGACAGGAAGGACACACACAAGCAAATTATCTTCATCGACAGGAAGGACACACACAAGCAAATTATCTTCATCGACAGGAAGGACACAGATACAAACAAATTATCTTCATCGACAGGAAGGACACACACACAATCAAATTATCTTCATCGACAGGAAGGACACAGACACAATCAAATTATCTTCATCGACAGGAAGGACACACACAAGCAAATTATCTTTATCGACAGGAAATACACACACACAATCAAATTATCTTCATCGACAGGAAGGACACACACAAGCAAATTATCTTTATCGACAGGAAATACACACACACAATCAAATTATCTTCATCGACAGGAAGGACACACACACAAGCAAATTATCTTCATCGACAGGAAGGACACACACACAATCAAATTATCTTCATCGACAGGAAGGACACACACACAAGCAAATTATCTTCATCGACAGGAAGGACACACACAAGCAAATTATCTTTATCGACAGGAAATACACACACACAATCAAATTATCTTCATCGACAGGAAGGACACAGACACAAGCAAATTATCTTCATCGACAGGAAGGACACACACACAATCAAATTATCTTCATCGACAGGAAGGACACACACACAAGCAAATTATCTTCATCGAGAAAGAACACGGAACGTTTAGTCACTGCAGGATATAAACAATAAGTAGATACAAACGTTGATAGTTGAGGGAACGTGCGAAATAGAGGATATGGGAATACACAGACTGCGGTTTGGCACTTCCCAAACTAAAGAAAGACATAGAAGAGAAATGTATGATTTTAATTTCAACAAACGTTTTAATGATATGTCCAGATTTTCTATTAGGGCAAGTCAAAAGAGAGAAAGAAAATATGAAATCGATATTTAAATTAATGTAAATCATTGTACTAGAAGAACATGATATTGTAAAGTCAGGATATGTTGACTTACTAAATATTCTTCTAACAGATCCTGTTTTAAAAGAAGAAAAAAACGGTATTATTTATGGATTTACAATATTGTCAAGTAGATAGTGGATAGTTGTGTAAATAGATTACTGCAACAAAAATTGCTAAATTTCATTTATTTTTCAAAAGTTTCATATCTGTGCTGTTCTCCACCGCATTAATTACGACATTCATGACGACAGTCATTGTCGATATTCATTGTTGACATTCATGACGACGGTCATCGTCGATAGACATGACGACATTCAATGTCGACATTCATGACAACATTCATGACGACATTCATAGTCGACATCAATTTGTGGCATTCTTATCAATGTTACCTCACTCTCCATAATTAAGACCTGCTCTCTGAGCTGTGAAGAAGGCTATTCATATTTGTATCTTGTTTAATCTTTTCACTTCTCTCTGCCTCTCTCTTTCTGCATTATTTTCCATTTCCATGCAGTGATATTTTCAAACTTTTCTTAGCTACACCTATAGATCTTGTAACATGTCTGTGTCGTACTTATGTTCGTTCTTTAACTGTTGACAGCAAGCCTTTAATCAGCCCTGTTGATTGTTGTATTTTGTTATACACTTCCTTATTCGTGGTGTGATCTTCATACGATATACACATCTTTCTATTCTGCAGTAATTGAAACTAAAATAAAGAAAATAAAATACTGTGACCATATAAAATGCTGCAATGACTAAAGCAAAATTGTATCGGAGACATAGTTGAGTGTACGTGAGTGACATTAAAACCTAAAAGAGAGGTTTTGCTTGATATCTCAGACCAGCTGGAATTGATTGTTGCACTCGCTGGGCATATCGCACAGGAAAGAGAAAAGTCTTGATTATCTAATCAGGAACTAAGATCCGAAAAGGACTAGCCCGTTTATGATTTATTATCGGGTAGCTCGATTATCTTTATCTTCCCCATTAACATAAATATTATTACATGAACATTTCATTGTATTGAAACAAGTACTATACGATTATAATGTATTATCTCTCCTTGATAAACTAATTTTTTGGTTATTCTAGAAAATGTTCGTCAGTGATAAAAAAAGAAAAACAAGTCCTTCATTGTTATTTTGAGCCAGTCTTAATGTAGAGACACTAATTATGGACAACAGGACAACATAACAGAAAACTAAAGAAAGAGAAAATTGAACATTTGAAATGTGGATTTATAGAAGAATATGGATAATTTGATGGAAGGAA